>WOVY01003392.1:132500-370000 GCA_013436015.1 Rhipicephalus annulatus
GTACTCACGTCCCCATGGTAATCTGTAGTTACGAAAAAAAAACTGCAAACACAAAAGAGCCGTAGTAGGCACAGTAATGAACATTATGAATAATAAAAAAAGTTCTTTCACTGCATAATCCACTCAGGACATGCGTTTAACAAACAGGAAATACACGCGCTAATGTACGTATTCTCCACATCCTGCTGCGCCAAGAGCCAGCGTGGCGCCATTCCGAAAACGTTTATCTGAGTCTGTCAACCATCTTATCCGCACGCACCGTAGCGTTTATATCTTCGCAACTGGTTCGTTTTGTTCTTGCAGCTGCTCATTCCACTTCAGCCCTGCCAAAATTCATAGCAGTACGCGTGGTTGATGCGTGTTTTCTTTCTTCTTCGTCGACGTCAGTAGTCGTGCCGGCAGTACATGTGATCTGTTGTGCGACCGATCCGAAGCAGGAACTTCATGTACTGCACGCAAGACCTGTGCTCATCCGATATGTAAAGATCATTGTAATATACGTAGTAGCGCAACATTAAAGAGTTCTGCGGGTCTCGCTCGCTGGATTCCGTGCCTACCGGTTGTGCCCTCGCGATCTCCGACGACAGCGTAGCTCTGGTCGACTGGGTTGGTCCTACGCCACCTCCTGCCGCCGGTCCCCTACGACGACGACAGCGTAGCTCTGGCCGACTGGATAAGCCCTACGACATCTCCAGTCGCCGACAAGAGCTCTCACCAGTGGTGCCCCGTCCTCGGACTCCTGCAACCGTGTCCATCTTTCCTGTATTCTCCTTATGTCCGTGGTTCACTGTCCCTGTGCCTCGCTCTCTCCTTTCTCTCTCTATCTCTCTCTACCTTTTAATCCTATCCTTTTATGCCTTTCTCTACCCCTATCCCTCATGAGCTACTGTTGAGGTGTGCTCCACCCGAGAGACAGTCACGGGGCTCTCTTTTCTCCTCTTTTCATTTAAAATCACCCCCCCCCCCCTTCCCAAGTTCTGCGACAGCTTGCGTGTGTTTGAAAACCGGCGTATGTAGAGGAAAACGCGTACGAGTACAAACGTACAGCCGTCAGCCCCTTTAAGTCGAACGCTGACGCGTAGCCTCGGTAGAGGGACCTAGCCTCAGCTCACTTGGACTGAGGTCAGCGCCACCAAGCGTTGAATATCATGCTTGCTGCAGTTAACAATAGGTGGAGCACGCGTCGGTTTCACTAGTAATTTTTTTTTTGTCTGCCTGACAGGGGGGTAGCATGCACTCACTTGACATCCCATTCTCGCCACGTTTTGCTCGTGGCTACGTTATCGCGCACGCCCATGGCATTCGTTGTCGTACCCGAACGCGGATGGGCGGTGCCCACACTGCGGGGAGACCTGTGACATCTTCAGCATGGTGTGGGATTGTGCGAAAAATCCCCACCTGCCCCCTTCCTCTACCCCTTCCTGAGAGGCATGGGAGACTGCCTTCCTCAAATGCTCCTCCCTGGAGTCTCAACGAACTCTGGTGAGACGGGCGCGAGTCGGGGCTTCGTCATGCGTTGTCGCGGACTAGGAACGCTGAACATGTGGCGGGGTCGTGCTTTGGCCTCCAAACTTTCTTTTTTTTTTCAGCAATAAATGTTTTCATCTCTCTCTCGTATACATTTCCCGACAATGAACCAATGCGTGCGACAGCTTACGCACCTTTCACGTTTGAATTCGCAATTGCTGCTAAAAAAAGTCACATGTACAAAAAGCAGAGCAAATGCACATTCATGGCGTTTGTAACAGCTGCACAATAAATAAATTAGAAATGTGGTGGCGTTGTTCATTTCCTGATTCGCTTATTTTACAACAGCGTGAATTGAACTGTTCTCACAATTTATAGTGTGCCTTCCTGCTCCGTTGACGCTGCAGGAAACAAGTGTACTTGGAGCGAAATGTTCATGCGTGTTCTCAGCAAGGATACAACACAAACCAAATTTCGTGCGTTAAAATATCAAATTGGCATCTTCTAATCAAATCGTGGCTCTAGGATTTTAAACCCCAGATTATATTACACGTTCAAATCTCGCTCTATTGGCATATACTCGCGAATGTTCCTGGTCCCGTGCGGGCCCGACTAAGCCGACAGAAGGCACACAGCCAAGACCTGCGCTGCCATGACGTTACGGCACGACTCCTCAACCGAAATGCTCGCGACCGGATACGACCCCCGGTGTCAATGTGTTTTGACAGCCCCACCGTGCACCCACAGCTTTGTAACAACTTTCGTCGGAACAAAATTAAAATTTATTGTTTTTATTTGTTTAAGGTATTTTAGGAGCGAAGCTTCTTAATGCGTAGGCTTGTCTACCGTGTTTGTCTGCCGTAGCCACACCTTGTTCACATAGCGTTCACTAGGTAGCGCTCGCATCGCTCGAGAAATCACAATAGGTATGATGTTGTGAGAGGAATATGGAAAGGGGTCATGGTTCCTGGGCTGACGTTCGGCAATGCGGTCTTGCGCATGAGATCAGAAGTTCAAGCAAGATTAGAAATTAAGCAACGTGGAATAGGTGGGCTTGCCTTAGGAGCTCACGGGAATACATTAAATCAGGGAGTACGAGGTGATATGGAATGGACATCATTTGAGGGCAGCGAAGCTAGCAGCAAGATAAAATTTGAGAAGCGATTGAGAGAAATGGGGGAAGACCGTTGGGCTAGGAACGTATTCAGCTACTTGTACATGAAGAATGTCCATACAAAATGGAGGAAGCGAACCAGGAAGTTGACTGGTAAATACTTAGAAAACAGCAGGTGGCCAAACCAAAAAGAACTATCGGTAAAGAAAAAAGTGAAGGAAACTGAGACTGACATGTGGAGAATGGGCATGATTAAGAAGTCCGCACTAGAGATCTATCGAACCTTTAAGCAGGAAATTGTCAAGGAAAGGATCTATGATAATACTCGGGGTAGTTCTCTACTGTTTGAGGCAAGGACGGGAGTAGTGCGAACCAAGACATATCGGGCCAAATACGAAGGGGTAGACACAGTATGCAGTGCGTGTGGAGAGGAAGAAGAAACTGCCGAACACTTTATAATGTTCTGTAAAGGGCTTCACCCTATAGTTCAGGATGATGGCGCAGAGTTTTTCAAAGCACTGGGGTTTAGAGACCGGGAGGACAAAATAAACTTTAAGCGGGTAGACTTAACTAGAAGGAGGTTATCTGATTGGTGGCTAAAGTCAAGGCACGAGTGAAAATTAAACTCTTCACTGCATAGTACGAATCCTCAAACTCACTTTTTAAGAAAAAAAATAAATATAGTTTTGGGTTCATTAAGTATTACGGCTTGATGGCGCTAGCCACCGCCCGATCTAAAGGGTACAGCCATATCCATCCATCCATCCAAGAGACGCTGCTGGGATGCCGATGAGTGCAGACGCGTGCACATCGAGCTCCGTATGTTCTTGTCTTTTCTGTATGGTTCAACCCTTGAATCGTCCAGAAATTGCCACAGGCGTGTAGGGGAGATGCTCCGGTATCGGTGGACTCCAGTTTCACTGAAATCGGACCATTTTTCTTGTTTTTACGGCCACTTCTTCGTTCGCCCGTGTGGAGCCTTCGCTACCTCTAGCGTCCAGTAGAGGAGCGGCGGCGCGACGCCGGGAGACGCTCGCCCGAAGACGACAACCACGGCGTTGCCGCGGTTGCTGACGGCTATGGACTCGACTGGGGAGTCGCAAACAGCGTCCGTACGACAATCCGAACCAGGTTTGGGTGAAGAAGTCATGGACTTTGCCACGCAAAACCGGGATGAAGCAGCACTGCCTGGGAACTGCAACGCGGCGTCCACGCACGCCGCCGCAGATTTTTCCGCCCCAACGGAGACCGACCGCACAGAGGAGGGATGGCAAATATCCCAATCGCTCAGAGCGAAGAAGAAACAGGCGAAGGAGCGGAAATTTCAACAAGGAGGGGACTTCTCCGCAGGCAGCAGACCTACGACGGACAACCAGCCAAAGCGCCGGGGTCGACCTACAAGACGGAGGCCCCCAGCACTACCCAAGGACGATCTGAAAGTAGTCTTCCGACCTCACCAGGGACTGCCTCTGAAGAATGTGACCACCCAAGCGATCTCCGACGCCATAGTGGAGGCTTGCCAAGGAAAAGTCAGGTGGGATCAGTTTATTCTCCGCATCCGAACGGGGTCCAACATTGCGCTAGCGTCGACTCCAGACACGACCGTCGCGATGGCGATGAGAGGCGTCACGTCTTTGAATATCAACGGAAGACCACACCCGGTCAACGTCTACGTTACGGCAGGTGAAGGAACCAAAAAATGTGTTATTCACGGTATAGAGCCGCACACCCCGTCTGAGACCATCAAAGCGAGCATCCGTTTTCGCACCCAGAGCGTGACGCTGGTCGACGCTCGGATGTTGGGAGACTCTCAGAGTGCCGTCTTGACTTTCTTCGGGGACATTCTACCAAGATATGTTTACTACAGAGGAGGTGAGAAGGAGTGTATTCCTTTTCGTAACACCGTCCAATTCTGCCGAGCGTGTGGGGCGGTTGGCCACCGCACCGACGTGTGTCCGCAGCCAGACTCACCCGTGTGCCATACCTGTGGAATGCGCAACCCCGAAGTAAACCATAATTGCACTCCGACATGCGCAATTTGCACGGGAAACCATATCACTGGAGACCGCAGTTGTCTGAAACGCCTCAAGCCTATTCGCAAGCAAGCAGCGAAACCACCCAAAAAACCACACAAGCCAGCCCCTCGCTGGTTTCAGTCGGAGCAAGAGGAATCAGAATGGGAGTACGGACGAGGCGGGACCCGAAAGAGCCGTTCCAGAACCCGCACGCCGTCGAAAAACCGTGCCGTGGAGACAGGACAACCAGGACAGCGGCATCCAAAGTCGACTTCGACGCCGAGAGCAATCTCCCAGGACAATCCGAACGCGCAAGCCCTTCCGAGAAGCAAGCCACCGGGGGCGTGTCCTGCACATAGCAACCCACAGGCGGACGCGGTAAGCTATGCGCAAGCCGTATCTCCCACTACCAAACATAAACCCGTTACACCAACGATCACAGAACACCCAGAATACAAGCGGGTAGTAGCTGAAAACAGACAACTTAGAACAGAACTACAGGAGGTTAAGTCTCGAATGGCGCGCCTGGAGTCACTACTAAACCAGTCGAGCAACACACAAAGCCCGGCGAGCACACCTGTTGTCTCGCAGCCCGTTGCGCAGCCCGTGGCAACGCAACCACCACAAACACCGCCGATAGCGTTCCTAGTTCAACAAATTCAACTTGTTTTTGCCGAACTAGGCCAGATGGAACGCACCATAAGCGACTTGAGTCAGGCGCAGAATCCTCGCAAGAGATCTTGTCAGAGCCCGGGTGCCCCCACCAGACAACCTAAAGAAAGTGGAATAACAGATTCCGAGAATACCAATCATGGCTAGACACCGTAACAATAAAAAGACCGAGCAAACGGAAATATGGCAGTGGAACTGCTGCTCATTGAGAACAAAACTTGAAAATTTCAAACAATTTATTGGAGCATCTCCAATCCCTCCTGATATAATCTGCCTTCAGGAAGTAGGCAAATTTCAGATAAATCTGAGAGGGTACATAAGACATGTTAACCCAAAGTACCCACAAGTGGCGACATTTACCAAAAAAGATATCGCATTGAGTGTCAGCTACGTGAGCAATGAGGCAGTGCAACACCAGATAATAACAGTGTGGCCCAAAAAACGTGGAGGACCAAAAACAGTGGGGGTCAATATATATAGCCCACCTAAGGAGAGACGAGCCGACTTTGAGAACATTATAGCACATGCGATGGGTTTATTGAAAGAGAAAGAGAGAGAGAACACAACTTTATTGTCGTCAGACTTAAGGAGGTAGGTGACCCGCCAGGCTGAACTTGATGGCCACCTCCTCTGCCCTTTGTACGGCCTGGAGCTGAACGGCCAGGCTGGTGGAGGTCAGAACTGCCTCCCACCCCTCTGGCGAGGGAGCGGCTAGGAGATCGAGAGAGGGGGGATCTTCCCTGCAGGCCCAGAGAATGTGATTAAGTGTGGCTATTGAGCCACAATGCGAGCAATGCGGATCAATCGAGTCGGGGTATATACGTGCATAAATGTATGGGCACGGAAATGAATGTGTTTGCAAGCGGCGCCAGATAACCTCCTGGCGCTTAGTTAGCTTATGGTGCGGGGGTGGTTTTGTCTGCCTCGAAAGACGGTAATATTGTGTGATGTCATGGTAGGATGTCAAGGCTTCACCAGGGTTTTCCAGATCAGAGGCGGGTACCACCGCTCGGCTGACGAATCCTCGAGCATATAGGTGGGCCGCCTCGTTCCCTGGGTTCCCCGCGTGAGCCGGCACCCATACCAGCGCAATGGAGGATAGTGCGTCTTCCTCAGCATCTGTAAGGAGACTGGGCAAGAGTAAACGCAGAGTTGTGGGGGCCACAATGCCACGTGCGAAGTTGGATATAGCAGCCTTTGAGTCACTGAGTATAGTGGTGAATCCGGATGCTGCTGCTAGCGCTATCGCCGCTTCCTCAGCTTCTGTCGTATTAAGCACACGGACAGAAGCAGCCGCTTTAATTTGAGGTGAATTGGCGTTGTTGCCGGGGAGAGTGATTACGCTTATTGCATATGCTTTAGTAAACTCTCGGTATTGGGCGGCGTCAACGTACGCAACGGTTGGGTTGGACGCGTAAGTTTTTTGCAAGAATTTGGCCCTCGCTTTCCTTCTACCGTCGTGATGGCTGGCCAACATGTTCTTTGGCAGTGGTTTTATGAGGAATTTCTTTCTGATGTTGGGGGGGATGACAGCCGGATCGTTACCCGTAGGAGATACCACATGGTCAATTTTAGCAAGGATCCAACGCCCCGTCCTGCTTCCCTGTAATCGGTGAATTTGCGCCGTAAGATGCGCTTCAAGAAGTTCTTCTAAGGTGTTATGCAGCCCAAGACTGAGGAGGTGCTCTGTCGATGTGTTTCGGGGGAGACCCAATGCCACCTTATACGCTTTGCGTATGAGCCGATTTAGTTGGGCTCGCTCAGATTGAAGGAGGTGCAAATAAGGAAGGGCGTACGTGAAGCGCGACAAAACGAAGGCTTGAATTATCTGTAGCAGTTCTTTCTCCTTCATGCCTCGATTGCGAGCGCTCACTCGAGATATAAGATGGGCCGTCTGGTTCACGGTTACGGTGAGACGGTCTAGCGTAATGTTGTTGTGGTGGTTTGTTTGCACAATGAGTCCGAGTACTCTCATGTGGGCCACCTGCTTAATTGGCGTGTCATTGACATACACGTTAATACTAGGAAGTGGAGTCTTAATTTTGCGGCGATCTGGAGGTCGCAGTAATAGTAGCTCCGATTTGCTCTGGGAACACTCCAAACCCGCTTCTGACACGTGCTGAACGACTACGTCGGTTGCTCTTTGAAGAGTCTCCTCGATTTGACCATCGGATCCCACCGTCGTCCAGAGCGTGATGTCATCTGCGTAGAGGGTGTATCGCAGGCCGGGTATCGTGTCAAGTTTGGGAGGTAGTGACCTCATAGCGAGGTTGAAAAGGAAAGGGGACAAAACAGCTCCCTGCGGGGTGCCGCGATCACCGAGTGTGATGAGCTTAGAACGAAGGTCACCCACTGAGAGTTCAACCGTTCGATTAGATAAGAAAGCACGGACGTAGTTAAATATGCGTTCCCCGGATCGTAGTTCGGACAGACTGCCTAAAATGGCACTATGCTTCACGTTGTCAAATGCTTTGTGAAGGTCCAGACCGAGCAAAGCCTTGGTACTAGTGCCACTCTCAGGTCGTAGGAGATCGTGATGCAACTGGATGAGCGCATCCTGAGTGGATAGATGGGCCCTGAAGCCCAGCATTGTGGGGGGAAGTAGGCGGTGCTCTTCCGCGAAATTTTGCAAGCGACAGAGGACAACATGCTCCATTAGTTTGCCCAGGCAGGAGGTCAACGAGATTGGACGAAGATTCTCCAGGTCGAGTTTCTTGCCCGGTTTCGGTATAAACGCGACCCTTGCGTGTTTCCATTCTGATGGCAAATGGCCGGACCTCCAGCACTCATTCATATATTCAGTAATGGCCCCTACCGACTTTGGATCGAGGTTGCGCAGCGTCTTATTTGTCACCCCGTCAGGACCGGGTGCCGATGTTGTACGCAGTTTATGTAGCGCTATGCAAACCTCACTTTCCGAAATGTCGGCGTCCAACTGTTCGTTGGCTGTTCCAGTGTATTCAGGCAACTGCTCTGTGCTGTTCTGTTTCTGAGATGTGTTGATGTAGCGGGTGATGAGCTCCTCCAGCAGCTCTTCGTTGGTGCCCGGGTATTGATGGACAATTCGCGCGAGCTGTTTGCGTGCGGCCGACTTGGAGCTACCAGGGTCCAGCAGGTGTCGCAGAAGATGCCACGTTTTCTTGCAGCCCATCTGGCCATTGAGGCTGCCGCAAAGTTGGCCCCACTGTTGGCGTGTTAGCACAGCGGTGTGGGCTTCTAATTCACGTTCGAGCCTCGAGATGCGGCGGCGGAGCCTTGTGTTGTGACGTTGGCGCCGCCACCTACGCATGAGGCTTTCATGCGCCTCCCACATATGTAGAAGGCGTGAATCTGTTGATGGCTGTTCCGGAGTTACGTCTGCTTGGTATGTTGTAGCGTCCACATCTCGACTCAAAGAAAGTATCCATTCGTTCAAGTCCAATACCGAATCGGGTGCCGTTTCTTTGCGCAGTTGGCGGAATTTATCCCAATCTGTAATGCGAGCTGTGGCTCGTTTTTTTACATTGCTTGTGGTTAACTCAATGGTTACCGCTAGAATGAAATGGTCACTTCCTACGGTGTGACCTGTGTTTTGCCAACGGGCACCCTCCGTGTTTTTGCAAAGGGAGAGGTCTGGGGTAGTATCTCGACATACGCTGTTCCCGATTCGCGTCGATTGCTCCGGATCATTGAGGATACTGAAACCTAGGTCGTGTATGATGCTCCATAATCGGCGACCCTTGGGGTTGGATTTCGGGTATCCCCATTCGGGATGTTTTGCGTTAAAATCGCCTAGTACGAGCAGCTTTGCATCCTTCGCCAGATTTGTTGCTTTCCGAAAGATGTAAGGTAGATCCGCAGCTGTATCTCTTGGAGGGCTGTATATATTTAAAATGAAGAGTGGCTTGTCTCCTCGTCTGTTTGGTATAATTTCCACCAGTGTGTGATGAATACTCGTACCCTCAATTTCATGTTGAATGGCTGTGACATTCTTGTGTACTAAGATGGCAGTGTGGCATTGTGCGCTCGCGGACATGTCTATTTTCTGATTATATGATGCGTATCCGGGCAGTTGAGCGGCAGTGTTCGTTTCTTGCAAAACTATGATGTCCGGCGAACATTCCCCATTTGGTGCATGGTTTTGAATATGCTGGATATGTTGCTGCAGATGGCCCTTCTTATTGCGGAAGCTCCTGCAGTTCCACTGCCAGACGGTGAGCGTGTGGAGAGCCGCCATGACTATGTTATTGGCGTAGGGGCCGGTGTTTGCCGGCTATTGGATGGTGTGCGGTGAATGGCCAACTGCACACTGAAGTCGGCCAGTGCAGCTTCGGTCGAGCTCTTTAACACGGCGAATGAGGTGGTTGTTTCCCTGATGGTTTGGTGGATCGCATTAAAGCGCGTTTCTATTTCAGCTTTCAGATCGGATTTCAGCGTTGAGATGGCTGCCGTGACTGCCGTCGTTACTTTTGTAGTGATGTCGGCGTCTGCGTGGAGTGAAGCTGTGGGTGTAGCTGCCTTGCGTTTATTAGCGTTCTGAAGTTGAGGAACTGGCGATAACGCCGGGTTTGGTGCCAGGGGGTTCGGATGTGTGTCTTGTGTTTCGGATGATGTGGGTGTAGTTTGTTTGTCGATACTGAGTGCTCTATCTATTTTGGCTTCTAGAGACTGGATGTAGCTAGTCAATTTAGCTATCTGGGACTGCTGGGCCGAGATTTGAGCCTTAAGGGCAGAATTCTCCTTTGCCAACTCCCTCACCTGTGAATCGGAAAATAGTAGTGATGCCGGGGCGCCCCGCTGCCAGGCCACCGACTTGGACGCTTCTCCGGGACCTCGACTGGATGAACGAGACACCGATGGGCTGCGCCTGGCTGATTTGGACCTTGAGTGAGATGAGGGCCTGCTGTCTCGTCGTTGGGCTGAGCGTGACCTCGGGCGCCTGCTGTGGGATCGACACCTGCTGCCACGTCGTTTAGCTGAACGAGACCCTGAGCGCCGGGTGTGGGATGGGGACCTGCTCTCTCGGCGCTGCTGCTGGTTGCTGCTGTTCCCGAGTGGTGGGAAAGATGCAGAATGGTCTCGAGGTGATGGTGAGCGTCTGCTGGAGGAGCCACTGTGAGATGGGTTGCGATGGATGTTCGACGAAGGTTCTTGCGCTTCTTGCTTCGATTGCGGGGTGGGTGGCGCCTTCTTGATAAAGCGATACTTGCAGTTTGAGCTGCCGGTGTTGTGTGCACCATTGCAGACGATGCAGCGTGGCGTGCATGCGGGTGTTTCGCCCTGTCCTGGTGTGGGGTGTTCCTCTCCGCAACGGCGGCACCGCTGCTTACGTGGCATCGGGCAAACATCCGTGCGGTGACCAACCTTGCGGCAGTTAAAACACGATTCCACCCTGTTGTAGAACGGGTACAGCCTGATGTCGGTTCCGTGGTAGAATATCCACTTTGGAAGGTTCGGCGTCATTAGTGCAACCACGACGTGCCTAGTTTGGCCCAAGCGTCTTCCACTCACGATAGGAATGTTGGGGTTGCTGGCTTGTAGGTCTGCCAATATCTCTTCGTCTGAGAAGTCATCGTATGCATGGAACATGATGCCTCGTATGGCGTCGTCTGGAGGGGGGGCGTAGACATGGAGCTCGATAGTAGCAGCGCCGATGGTAATCGACTTCACTCGAAGGTAGGCTTGGGCGCGTTGCGAGTCGATCACGCTCAAGGTAAAGGTATTATTGGTGGGGTGCGTCCGAAGGCGATCCCGACTTGCTGGTGGCTGATCTGGCAGTGAAGCTGCCTTGAGCAGGGCGTCGTGCAATTGCCACGGCGGCACTTTCGTCAAGTCGATGGGCGTTCTTGGACGTCCTACTATATGAATGGAGTCTTGCGGCAATCGGGGGAGTGGTGCACGCCGACGTAACCGAGGCGGACGTGACTTGACCTGGGGTTGGCGTTCCGGCACAGCGGCGCGGGCATTCTCCGACGTACACGGTTGAAGAACGGGCTTGCCTTGGTTTTGAAGTTCCCGTCGGCGTCGTTCCTGGGCACGATAGCCGGGCGATTGCCAGGAATCGTCGGACCACTCCTCTTCAGAGATGGTATGACCTTCTACGACGCACTCCATTCCGGTGGGCGGCTGGGCACGACGATGTGAGTAGCGTGAGACGCTGCACCAGGCTTAGGCAAGGAGCCGGACGCGCGCTGAGCCAGCTAGGCTCAGGGCGGCGAGCGGCGTTGGTCGGGTCAGCAGATGCTCCTGGGAGAATCTTGATAAATCCAGTGCAGAGAGTGATATCCACGCGTTCCCAATAACCTCATGCACCCACTCATACATAAATTATTGGTCAGTAAGCCTTGAAAGAGAAAGACAGGTTAGTTATCATGGGGGATTTTAATGCGCCACACAGAAATTGGGGATATAAGCAGGACAGCCCTAAGGGCAAACTCCTTGTAGACCTTGTTGAACGGTATGATCTCTGCCAACTTACACAACCAGACCTACCGACACGGGTCGGGAATAGCTTAACAAAAGACACGTCACCGGACTTAACGTTTACAAATTCTGAAGGAAACGTCTCATGGGCGCACCTCGGAGAAAACTTGGGCAGCGACCACTACATTCTCGGAATAACTATTAATGCCGCCACGACAAGAAGAATGGGGAAAGCGACAATATCTGATTGGAACAAATTTAGGGAGAACGTAGGAGACCAAGGGGAAATAATAGATCTAGGTAACTGGGTGACACAGATAAAGGAGGCACACAGGAAAGTGACAAAGGAAA
Source organism: Rhipicephalus annulatus (assembly GCA_013436015.1). NCBI lineage: Eukaryota > Metazoa > Arthropoda > Arachnida > Ixodida > Ixodidae > Rhipicephalus > Rhipicephalus annulatus. The sequence continues at coordinate 144,522 of WOVY01003392.1, forward strand.
TAGAAACAAGCGTGGAAATCCCAGCAGTTGACAAGCACCTGCTACATTTGTGGGACGCGCGGAGAAGCCTCACAAAGCGATGGCGGAAGCAAAAGCTTAATCGCAAATTGAAGATAAGGATAGCTCAGTTGTCACAGGAAGCCAATGACTACGCACGTCAACTAAATAACAGTAACTGGAGGCAATTTAGTAACTCACTTAGAGGGACGTTAGGAACCAAAAAGACCTGGCACATCCTGAGGAGTATGATCGATCCAGGGGCAACAAAAACAATGACGAACAGGGCTTTAAGAATTCTGGAGAATGAATTTAAAGGTAACGATGACGCACTTATCTACGAAGTCAAGAAATTATATGTCGGACAAGACGCATGTGAAGTGGTACATGGCAAATATGCAGGAAAAGAACAACCAGAGTTAGACGCTCCCATAACATTTGAAGAGGTTTATGCGGCGGCCCAGTCTTGCAAAAAGAATACCGCCCCAGGACGAGACAAAATAACAAACTCTATGCTTAGAAATTTGAGTGATGCGGCCCTTCGACGAATCACGGATTTCTTTAATGAAAAGGTATGGGTAGATGGAGGAAACCTTCCAGTAGAATGGAAGGACTCAAACATCATGTTAATACCAAAACCAGGGAAACCAAGAGATATTAAGAACCTCCGACCAATCTCCCTTACCTCATGCTTGGGTAAGCTTTTTGAAAAAACAATATTGACTAGATTGACAGACTATGTAGAGAGAGAGGGTCTGCTACCGGTGAATATGTTCGGTTTCCGACCACATGTATCGGCCCAGGATGTTTTCCTGCTGTTGCAAAATGACGTCATGAACCCAAACAGAGGTTCAAGCGACGAATTCGTACTAGCACTAGATATCAAGAAAGCATTCGATACAATATCACACAAGGTGATAATGGAAGGCCTCGAATCGATTAACTGCGGCCAACGAATATATGAGTATGTCCGGTCATTTCTGACAAGCAGGAAAGCTACCATTTCTTTAGGCTCGGTTACATCTGAAACCTTCGACTACCCAAATAGAGGCACCCCCCAGGGAGCCATGCTATCCCCGATACTATTTAATATCGGCCTGAGAAAGCTCGCATGTGAGCTGGAAAATATAAAAGGTCTAGGAGCAGCTCTTTACGCAGACGATGTCACCTTATGGACAAAGGGTGGCTCTTATGCGGACAAAGAAAACGCCCTCCAGGAGGCAGTAGATAAAATACAAGCTTTCGTGACAGCTGCAGGAATGCAATGCTCGCCGGAAAAAACTGAAATGGTTAGAATTAGGGCAAGATACGCAAAGAAAAAGGACTTAATACCGGTAGCAGTACTGCTGGATGGGAGACAAATCAGGGAGGCAGATGTAATACGCGTGCTTGGCATGTGGATACAAGGAAATTCGGGAACGTCACACACACTACAAAGGCTACGGGGAACCACGGCGAATGTGGCCCGGATGATCAGGCGGATAGCAAATAGCGAAATGGGACTAGAGGAGAAAGAAACCATTGCACTCGTTCATGCATTTGTGATCAGCCGAGTTACGTACGCGCTACCGTACCAGACAATGACAAACCAGGAGACAAAGCAAATAAACACAATAATAAGGAAAGCATTCAAAGCAGCATTGGGGATTCCGGAAAATGCCAAAACCGAGAGGGTAGAGAAATTGGGCATATACAATACCTTTGAGGAGTATGCGAATGCGGTGCTTTTATCTCAAAAGGAAAGGCTCAATTCAAGCTATCATGGGAGAAGAATTCTGGAAAAGATGGGATATACATTGCGACCGTTATATTGTGACGAGGAAACGGTGCTAATAGATGCGGAAAAACGCACACATTTAACTGTAGCGCCTATTCCCAGAAATATGCATCCGACGTATCACGCAGGAAGGAGGAAAGCGAGAGCAGACTCCTTACGCAAAGCATTTCAGAATAGCTCAGAAGCCATCTTTACAGACGTAAGTAAAGCGAGCAGAGGGTCACATGTAGTGGCAATTGTAGCACAAAATCACACCACAATGGCGTCGGTTAAAACTTGTTTCACACGAGTGGCAGAGGCGGCAGCAATAGCCATAGCCATATCCAACGCAGAAATCAGGGGAGAATCAGTGGTTGTGCTCTCCGATTCACAGGCGGCATGCCGAATGTTTCTCCGAGGAACGCTACCTAAAATAGCGTATAAATTTTTGAATAAACCCATAACAGGAGACCATCACATTGTATGGTGTCCTGCTCACGAAGGTTTAGAGGGGAACGTCGTGGCAGACCGTATAGCTCGAGGCATCACCAACCGAGCGACGGCAGGCCACGACGTTGAACCTCTCTCCAATTCGCGTGACATCCTCCTCCAACAAAGGAAACAACGAAAGGAATATGGGCTTCCACATAAGGACTTGGATAGCCAGCAAAGCAGGGATTGGAGACGAATACAAACCAATAGCTTTCCCAATTTGTACCATCTAAGTAGAATATATCCCGCAAGATATAAAGACACCTGTCCGTGGTGTTCACAAGTACCAACACTCAGCCACATAACATGGGAGTGCACCCAGAGGCCCACACACATCGACAGCCCACACATCACGAAGCAACCACACATGCTTCACAGGCAGTGGGAGGCATGGCTTGCGGACGAGGACAAGCAGAGCCAAATAGCTTTGCTTGACCAGGTCCAGCGAGCCGCTCGTGCCAGCGGAGCCCTGGACTGAGGGCCCGACCAAACTGCCTGCATTTCAAAATTTTTTTTTTCTGAATAAAGTTTCTTCCTCCTCCTCCTCCTCCTCCATCCATCCATGTTTCACTGGACGGACGGACGCTTCGCCCCACTCATCATCATTCACTCCGTGGATATGCTGCGATCTTTTTTATAAAATAACAGGTGCGTTAGTCTCGATGCATTGCGCCCGTTTATTTTATCCGGGCAATATTTATAATCGGCTTACCACACAATGAAGGCACTTAATGCGGGCTTCGTGTTCAGGCGTCGTGGACCGAGATGCGTGAACAGTTTCTCGAAGCCATTGGCACACTGCTTTTCTAGGGTGCTATTTTGGACAATGTCAAAGACTGCCAAAATGTCAGAATTTACGATGACGGCATTTTAGGCCACGGAGAGACGCCATAGCAGCACTCTGGACCAATCGGAGTTTATCAATGGCAGATCATGACGTTACGACGTAATTTTAAAATGAGTATAATAGCACCACTGGTTTCCAGACCTAAGGTAGAGTGTTTATACTTTTCGCGAGGTCATACGATAGTGATCACTATTAAGTTCAGGTAACCCTTTTACTGAGCTGCCACTGTTTACTGTACAGAATACGTAACGCGGCGGAGTAGTGGCGGCTCTGTTTAGTAAGAAGAACCTTTCTTTAGTCTCAGTACTTACATTAAGGCGTCACATTTATTGGGATTCATTTTTGAACACCTAGACAACTTCTCAAGCAGCAATAGAAGATATGCCACGGAAGCTCCAAATGATGAATAGTCGGCTACGTGGGCTGTTAGAAGTCACAAGTCACGTTAGACACCAAGTACATGTCGTCGATATCCCAATTCTATGACGTTCTGCGCATTTTTGTCAGAACGCAAGGCGCGCAACAGCTGAGCATCCTTTTCTCGTTGTATTACAACATAGAGCTCGGCTGCTGTTCTTAAACTGTCTTGATTGTGTTTGTTATGGCAAGAACATCGAGTGACACGTTTCTTTTTCTTCCAAGCACTTCTTGTCGAGCACATGCTTCCGATTTTCCGAATATTCAGAAAGTTAGTGCGAAATTGATGGTCCAGGTTCAAGTTAATAGCTTTAATGGATGAATATATCATAACGGTGCATAGGTTTACTTAATGGCCAAGTAATTGCCACTACTAATAATGAAAAGTATTTGAATCGCTTCATTAAAAGAGATGGAATCATTGCGGCACCTAGCGGAGCAGATCTCAACCACACGCTTTTTTTTCCTATGTGGCGTCCGCGGGACCCCCTTCGGCAGCAGCACGTCGAAAAACAGTGTCACCTCAAAGAATATTCCGGGGCACACGAACACCGACATGCGAATGTGCCACTGTCAGACAATGATGTCGAAGATAAGGGTTGTCTCCTATGTGTTTTTGATTTTTTGATTTTTGGGGTTTAACGTCCCAAAACCACGATATGATTATGAGAGACGCCGTAGTGGAGGGCACCGGAAATTTCGACCACCTGGGGTTCTTTAACGTGCACCCAAATCTGAGCACACGGGCCTACAACATTTCCGCCTCCATCGGAAATGCAGCCACCACAGCCGAGATTCGATCCCGCGACCTGCGGGTCAGCAGCCGAGTACTTTAGCCACTAGACCACCGTGGCGGGGCTCCAATGTGTTTTTACTTTACTTTAATATACCAGACTAAGGGAGCAGGAACGCGCTCGCCGACTATTCATCGATGTAGAGCTAGCGCAGTGTTACTACGTTGTCTTCATTATGGGGAAAAGAAAAAAAAAGGAGGCAGCACTACGCCACGCAGGTAGCCTTGGCAAACAAAGCCGTTTTGAAGCCAGCAGAGTCAGCCCAACACGTGACTTCTTGCGTCAAAATCACGCGAAAGATCAGGCTTGACGAGACTTCAGAGTATGACGCCCGGTATATAGCATTCAGTCGAAGCGCGCTTGTTTTACTTGTTCGGTGCAGACCGCCAGGTTTGTGGAAGAGCTTCGAAAACAGAACCCCAACGCTTGTACTAAGACCAATAATGTTTCCTGAAATTAACTAGACAAAAATCTGGCGCTACGATGATTGAGCGACCATGACAATGGTGGGCAGTAAAGGAATTTGTCTATAGTCTTCATGCCGGCGGCCTTCGAACGCACTTCTGCGTTTGTTTATCGCTTTGTTTTGGTTTGGTTTTGCATAAAAGAGCAGTCCATTGTGAACTTCGTGAGCACATTTTGATTTGTGAGCCAAAAAAAAAAGGCCAAGACGGTGAAACGTGATGGCTAAACCTTTGCAGGAATTCGTCTTGTGGCAAAGCGGATTCAAACCACACAGAGCCAAGCGGAGACGAAAGAACGAGGATCATACAAATCAGTGTGCTACCGACCATTCCCGTGCTGGCTGAACAACCGTGCGTTGTAGCTTCCATATACCTTATAGCGACAGAGTTCTCTTCATGTTCAGACCATGGTGTAATAAAAAAATTTTTTTGAACCGTGGTTGAGACCTAAGGCGCTCTCTGACGCTTTGATCACGTGTTAGGCCACCATTACTTTTGTAAATAGTTTGTAGAGAAGCTACAAATTATTTACAGAAATATTTGCTAATAGAATTAAGGGCGACGTAAGAGTTTAATCAACCAAAGGACTGAGCAAGATTTCATGCAGTCTACTCCGCAATAGACCACAATCATACTGTCAATCAGGTGATAGACAAATGTGCGGAATACAAGCAACCACTATACACAGCCTTCATAGGTTACGAGAAGGCGTTTGACTCAATCGAGACATCAGCAGTGATGCCAGCACTACGGAATCAGGGCACCGACAAAACATACATAAACATACTGGAAGAACTCTACAGGGGATCCACAGCCACCACAGTTCTCCGTAAAGAAAAGGACAAAATCACAATAAAGAAGGGTATAAGGCAGCGAGACACGATCTCTCCTTTCCAATGCTATTCGTCGTGTGTTTACAGGAGGTTTTCAGGGCCCTAGACTGGGGAGAGTTAGGTATAAGAGTTAATGGGAAGTATCTCAGTAACCTGTGATTCACTCATGCCATTGTCTTGATGAGTAACTCGGGCGACAAATTACAGCTCATGATTACTGAACTGGACACGGAAAGCAGATGAGTAGGTCTCAAAATGAATATCCATAAAACTAAAGTAATATGCAACAGTCTCGGAAGAAAACAGCGCTTTGCGATATGTGGAGAGACGTTCGAAGTTGTAAAGGAATATGTATACTTAGGACAGGTAGTATCCGCGGAGCCGAACCATGAGAGTGAAAAAACTAGGAGAATAAGAATGGGGTGGATCACAATCGGCAAGCATTCTCAAACCATGAATAGTAATCTACCACTATGGCTCAAGAGGAAGATATACAACAGCTGCAACTTGCCGGTACTAATACCTATACGGAGGAGAAACATGGAGGCTTACAAAGAAGGTTCAGCTTAAATTGAGGACAACTCGGCGAGCGATGGAAAGGGAATTGATAAGTGTAACCTTAAGAAACAGCCCCACCGTGGTGGTCTAGTAGCTAAGGTAATCAGCTGCTGATCCGCCGGTCGCGGCATCGAATGCCGGTGGCGGCAGCGGCTGCATTTTGATGGAGGCGAAAACGTTGTAGGCTCGTGTGCTCAGACTTGGGTACCCGTTAAGGAACACCAGGTGGCCGAAATTTCCGGAGCCCTCCACTGCGGTGTCTCTCACAATCATTTGGTGATGTTGGGACGTTAAATACCACATATTAATCAACCTTAAGAGATAGGAAGAGAGCAGAATGGGTCCAGGATCAAACGGATGTTGAGGACATCATAGTCGGAATCGAGAAGAAGTGGTCATGGTCAGGACACGCAGCGCGAAGGAAAGTTAACCGCTAGTCGTTAAGGGTAACTGACTGGATTGGAGGAAGCAAAAGAACGAGGGGAGACAAAGTTAGGTGGGCCGATGAGATTAAAACGTTCGCAGGTATAACGTGACAGCAGAAAGCACATGACCGGTTTAATTGGCGTATGATGGCAGAGGCCTTTGCCCTGCAGTGGACGTAGTCAGGTTGATGATGATGATATGATGGTGGTGGTGGTGGTGGTGGTGATGATGATGATGATGATGACGATAGGCCAACATGGCGGGCGTCTACCACATGACTTAATGCTCCCCCGTTTCTGCTTCGTTCCACGGCCGTCAGGTCGAATCACGTGTACACAGACGCTCTGTAGACGACACCGTGCCCCTTCAACAAGCGCCGACCTATAACTATAGACGCTGGAGCGCCTCGGTATCGTCGACAACCGGCGTCGGTGTTGAAGTATCGGGACGCGACGTATACGTGCGACCTACCTGCGCGGCCGCCCGTGTCAGGGAGATCCTCGCTCTGCCGGTACATGCGACGTTCTCGGCGATGCCGATGGACGCGCGCAACAGGTTAAGAGACCAGGACCACATCGTCGTGCAACGTGTAAAAAACCAAGTCGTCATTGTCTTCTTCGACCACCCTGTGCGAGTGAGCTTCCACCCCTTTCGCTCGCCATCTAATTGGACTGGCGCTCTTGAGGCTTTGCTGCGCACCTCCCACACACACCACCCACTATGTGCATGTGATGCACTCGTCAACGATTCGCTTCAAGTGTCACCAGCAGAACGCAAGGCACGACAAGTGCTCGGTGCTAATTGCGACACGGAAAGCTCCTGCCAGTCCTGCCTCGAGCGCGATGGCATCACATTTTCGCTGCACGTGCCATGGAACACGATGAATACTTAGGTACTTAGGAATTACCCGTGACATGTTCTGAATTTGTCGTAAGTAATACTTCATACATGTAAGCACGACTGAATTTTTATACATAGAAGCACGCCTGAATTCTCCTCTTACGGGGTTTCAGGTCCTAACGGCACTCACATTCCTAAAGATATATGTATCACCAGGTCGCAGTCTATTTTTATAACTCAACCGACGTCACTTTTCAATCATCGGTGGTCAAGGTCACGGTGTCCGCGAGTCGTTTTCACACAAAAACTATTGAAAGCATGACAAGTGAAGCACTAATCCTAAACAGATCTGTACAAACGAATACAATAAAATTTGGTTATATATTTCCCGATAATCGTAAAAAATTGCGCAATAGATGCTTAAATTGTATTTTGGATGGACATTTGTCACATTTAGAAACGAATATACAGTGATTGCAACCGATGCTTCAGTAGGTGAAGAAAAGGCAGAGGTGGGAATTTCATCAGTATCTCCCAAATTATCTATTTAGTTTCGTTCACACGTCTTTAACCCTATTTATCAAGCGGAATTACTTGCAACTGTTCTTGCTTTGCGCTAATTAACGCTGTCAATATCAGAAGCAGTCATTCTGACAGACAGAACAGCATGTCTGTGTGGTCTCTTTTAACTGCACCAATTTTTTTTCGAATATATCAGCAGTTTTTTATTTTAATATTACAAGATATATTCGTCTTATTAGTTTGGTGCGAGCGCCAGGGCACAAAGGCATAACTCCTAATGAATATGCGGATGCACTTGCAGTAGCATCACATGATGGTTCCATAATACTTATATTGCCGACTTCGACGTTTGTATCTGCGGCACAATTTGAAACTTTTGCCCAGTCGTATAATTCACTAAATGTACCTTGTCACCATCTGATTTTCCTCATCTCAATTATAATTGAAAAAAATTAGGGGACCCTAAAACTTTGCCTTGAGAAGTTGAACGCCATATCGACATCCTGTTCGTATACTGCGTACTACAAACACTTAGTGCATGAAACCTTTTCGAATGTGCTATGCACCCACTACGTGGCCTTAAGGAAACATGCAAAGTAGCGTGTGTGCCTTTTAAAGTGGGGTACCAGCTTTCAACCACGGAGCCATTATTATAATCACACATTATGACGCCCGTTGACAATGAACGCTTGTACCACGCATTATTACTCAAATATTTCGTGTTGCATTGTGAAGCATGTATACAGGACGCGTGTGTTTGTGAAGCATGAAAGCTACTCTCACTGCATTTTCAAGCAGAAGTGGTTATTTCTACTGTTTTCACTAGCAGAGGCGTGGCCGTGTGGTAGAACATCCGCTTGCCACGCAAACCCAAACAACTCTGGTTCGGTCTCGACTCTGCTGCAGGGTTTTTTTTTATAATTAACTTTATTTGCATATACATATTTGTCAATTTTTTGTCACGCATAAGATAATTTTTTGCTCACAACCAACGACACAGACGCAGACACGGGAATCACTGTGAAACGAGTTCTTTAACGCTATGACGTTAAAATCGATGGTGCCCCTCTAGAAGAGCAAAAATATCAGTCATCAGAATACGATGCCGAGCCCCACACTGAACAGTTACCAACACAGGTCTGGTCTGGTGCCGTCACCTTTGTGCTTACATTGCAAAGATAGTTAATACCTATATTATTTCATCTTAACATGATTATTTACCGGTGAAAGGAACATACTTTCAGGTAAACCATGTACTCCACTTTATTGATGTTTGTGCGTGTGTTTGTATGTGTGCGCGTACATACACACAAGCAAATTTAAAATTTCAGACAAGGGAAAGGGTCGAACTCCCCCCATACTCATCTTGGCTGCGCCACTGCTGAAGAGTTAATGAAGACGTATACAGTGCAGACAATGGACGCTTGAAAATCGTCGCCCAATTGCCGCGCATCGAACGCAACTGCCATGTTCTCCGAAAGAAATGTCGCATACGTTTGACAAAGGACTGGATACGGTGATCCACATAATGTGGCTCAAAATGAATGCAAAATTAAATGAAAAAGACACCAGGATGCACTGCACCAGAACATTAATTTCCCGAGTTTTGAAGCGTGGTCGCGGAAGTGGCTGGCTTGTCTCGCGTGTATGTAAGGCACCGTCCTCGCGTACGCAACCGCTACGTTCTACTTCTTTCGTGCCGTATAGGAAGCTGCTTCGGCAAACAAAGAAGGCGGCAGAGCTAAGCCTGACTTTAATTTCCAGGGAGGCCGTACGCGCAGGCCGAAGCGGCTGACAGGCGCTTGCGGAACTAATCGGTGTCAGAGCTGCCCAACCAAAACGGGGTAGTCAGCCGAGAAGCAAAAGGCAGCATTATGGAACGTCTTTATAATCCAGCAAATATGTGTACGTATGTACGCCAAACCTGTATCAGAAAACGGGTCTATTGGTGAACCGATTCCAGGCCGAATGTTGACCTTCAGAACGAACCAATGTATGGCTATAGAATTCCGTAGATTTTTATGAGCGTATATACATATATGTATACATTTCATTGCAGTGACCAGTATGCTGTGGCATAAAATGTGGGCTTCACTGGGGCAGGACCTTAGGCAGAAATTTATTGTTCCGGGAGGGGCGGGGGGGGGGTGACCTTTTCGATTTGAAGGTGGGCCGCTTTTGCGCTATGTATGCCACGGGGAAAAATGTTTCGCGTGGGGGGTCACGGGCCTATAGTGTGCCACCACCTGGCTAAGCTATACGGCTCTGAAGAGACGCTTGAGCACAATCTATGCCACTGCGCAATTGACCTATCAGACTCAACGACGTGGTCTGGAAGCCATACTCCATAGTCTGGATTCAAGACCACTATCAGAAAAGAAATGGTATTAGCGTAGAACGCGCGCGCGCTCATGTTCTAGACGTACGCTACAGAACAAAAACCACTGCTATCTCTATGAAACAGTTCAACTCTAAACACCCCGAGTGTTGATACCACTCAAATGCCTTTACTGTCAATGCGTACCAAAATTCTATTATAATAAAAATATATCGGTTCTTACGTGCAAGGATCCCGATATGATTGATTGAAGCATGCCGTAGCGGATGGCTCCGAAAATTGCGACCAAGTGGTGTTCTATAACGTGTGCTGACATAGCACAGTACACGGGCCTCTATCTGAATGTAGGAAAAGCGCAACCTGGAGGTAGTTACTTCGTAACTACGGAAGCGAAAAGACAAGGACAGAAAAGAGCACTGACTTTCAACCATTTCACCTGAATATAAATAAGACACCCGTGACCGCGATCGAACCCCTCACTTCCGGTTAGGTTCCACGGTCGTACAGCGCAACCACTGCACGACCGAGGAGCACACATCCTAATCTGTCCGATGCGCTCAGAAAGTGGACTTGTATAGTTAGCGTCATCGCTTATAGAAGTATGTGAGTGTTCCAGCCGTTACAGGCAGACGCTGTGCTTGTGTTTCCTTGAAACGGGGTATCTACGAGGAGTCTTGCGTCTGATTATATCTGAGAAGCTCTGGCATAGAAACGGCGAACACTCGGCACGTGCGTTGTTACGTGATGTGCAACGTACGTGGGAGGCTGAAAGCTGCGCGAGGAAACACGCGAAGGGTGTTTTACGGAGCGTGTCGTTCTCACGACGCCTCGCCACGGAAGCAGTTTTCCCTTGTGATGCGTGCATTTTAACCTCTCTCGTACTTTTACACACTTTTTATTGCCGTATGCAGGATTTTTTCACTTACGCATAAGTGCTAGAATTACAAGTAGTTTCCCGACTTTTGTATTCATTGTAATCATTGGCCAGAATGCCACAAGATGTCTTTGCCCAATTTATTTTTGCTAGCTGAGTGCGCATCTGAACCCATATGCCCCAGAGCCACTATAAGGAAGGCTTCACACTTTCCGCATAAAATACTAATCCTCCTAGTCAAAGAACTGTGGTCCGAAACACCGGCTTACGGACGAATTTTCAAACTTCTTTAAAAAGCTTTCTGAGAGATGACTGACCTCGTTGAATTTCTTTGGTGTATTGAGTGTTGTATGTTCTGTGTTTCTTTCATACCTCTGGTACACTGTGTAGGCATTATCGCCTCATTCTTCATCATGACCGTTAAAATGGCATGCCAGATGTACGGTCCGGCAGTCTTCATCGCTATATCCATCAAAGCAAGTCTCCTTATGTTTTCATTTTCGCTCGCCCATTCACTCACTCACTGACACTCACTCACTGACCTTAGCTCACTCATTCGCTCAATGTCTCACTCACTCCATGACACTCACTCACTGACCTTAGATCACTCACGCACTTCTCTCTACTCCCTCACTGACACTCAATGACACTAGCTCACGTATTCAATCACTCATTTACTCACTCACTCAATCGCTTATTCACTACTCCCTCACTGACACTCAATGACACTAGCTCACGTATTCACTCACTCACTCGCTCACTCACTCGTCCGCCCCGGCTGTATAGTGGTTTGGTTACGCTGCTCGGCTGGTGACCCGGAAACCCCCAGTCCAATACTGCAGTCGCATTTCACGGGAGCCAAAATGATTGAGACGCGTGCACTTTGCGATGTTACTGCACATCAAAGGGCACTAAAGGTTAAAATGGCCGGAGCCCTCCACTGTAGCGCCTCTCATAATCATATCGTGGTTTGGGACGTTGTACCACAAATATTATTATTATTATTATTATTATTATTATTATTATTATTATTATTATTATTATTATTATTATTATTATTATTATTATTATTATTATTATTATTATTCAATCGCACATGAACGCACAAGTAGGTTTAAAAGAACAGGAATAGGTGCTTCAGAAAGGCGCGAGTTGCTGTTCGCTCAAACAATTCGCGCACACTGCAGTGTTTCCGTCCTTCGGCTCCCAGCTCTACACTTAGGACCTAAAAACGTGAGAGCTTTCGCAAAACGGCGGTGTCTCAAGATAACGAGGACGCTGGCATAGAGCCGTGTACGTCGGATGCAGCATTCTCCATCCTAGAATGCGTAACAAAACGTCACGGATGGTCGTTAGAAGATAAACACTTGCGACCACCGGAGTCGGCGAGCAGTCCTGCGCGCAAGCCGAGGTGCTGCAGCAATGACGAGAAAGAGGCATGCTCATTCAAACAATTGACAAATTGTTTTCATCGTTCCACTTACAGCTCTACCTTATAGACTTACGAACGCAGGGTCGCCGAGAGTCCCAGACATCACGAGTCTGTCCCCCCCCCCCCTTTTTTTTCTTAGAGCGTCCTGAGTCCCTCAACGTTTCTGTCGGGACAGCTGGATGACCCAGACTCGTTTTAGACCATCAAATTAGAAATTTCTATGCAATTCAACGCGCGCGCAGCGGGCGTCACGCGCTATACGCATGGAACACGAATGTCGCAAGAAGCATAATCTTTCGGTGGCCAGCGGTGGCCGCAAAGAGCTTCAGCCACTTTACATGACCTTCTACGCGAGCTGCGACAACTTTTCCGAGTACATTCTCCAGAAATAGGAAGTGTTGCGAACATTAGGTAGCCAGCTGAACTACGCCGCTTCAAGAAACCGTAGCAAAAAGGACGCCGTGGATTTCTCTCGAAGATTCCGCTACAGTAAGAGAGCTTATTGCACCGGGTCCCTGAATAAGTGCACCCCCCCCCCTCGCGTCCCGACTCGAGTCACTGAAGAGGTGGTAACCCTATAAAGAATGTGGTAATTTTCGTTAAACTACTGAATCCATCCTTCTTAACCCTGATATGCCTTGTGAGCGCCTAATACCTCACTCCCTCAAAATAACGGTAATATAGCGGTGAAGGGACACATTTCTGTGCAGCAAGTCTCCTATCTAGCATGCATAAAATGCGGCTTGCGTGGATGGGTGCGATAACTTAAATACTCACGACCTCCGGAGTCAGTACGGAGACGTGCGCGAAAGTTGAGGTGTTGCGGCATCGGCAAGAGAAAGAGGTTCGTTCACTTATGCGCCTATTGTTTGTCAAGATGACTGCGAAGACAATGCCACGTTTTTTCCCAGAGATTTCAGAAGGCCGACAATAACCGCGATGCGCGGGACAGTCGCGATGCCATTGCAACAAACTCGGACGGCCTTGACCGAGAAGAAAAAAAAAACACAATATTTCGTGACACCGATGAGCCATTGTACGCGTAAGGCCCTTGTGGGTCATTATACAAAGAGTGGAAAAGAACATAATGGTATGCGCTGTCAGCGGAAAGATATACGTTTTCGCACCAAGGAAAGCTATAGATCGCGCGAGTTTGTCAGGACATAGAACCTTACCAGTTGAGCACATTTAACTCTGTTGTGGTCATGGTGCGAATTCATCGCCCCATATTCACAGAAGACGAAACTAACAAGTTAAGAGAGCTTCCCCACGTTCGTTGTAATCTGTACTATAAGCAAAGCCATTTTTTTCAACCATTTACACTGAACGTTTCTAAGCTTACGCATGCGTGTTGCTAGAATTCAAATAATTTCATTTTCTCTAGTTGGCCACTATGTAGACTCCCAGACTTCTAGACCTGTATTGAATACCACCCTCCACCGCCACACAACATCAATTTGGCAATACAGACGCTGCAGTCGGGCAGTGGTATACTGTGCTCGACTGCCGATTGAAAGACTCAAGCTGGATGCCGGTCGCGGCGGTTGCATATCGATGGCAGTAAAACTCTAGAGAGACCAATAGGTCTCTCTAGAGACCTATAGGTCTCTAGAGAGATATGTACTGTGATGTATATGTACTGTGATATGATCTAGATATATATATGTACTGTGCGATTTCGGTGTACGATAGGGAAGGCCAAGTGCTTAAAAGAACGCGCTGCCTTCTGCAACGGCTTACCACGCAATTATATCCTCGATTCGGCACCTAAATGCCAAAAACTACTGTTCTTCAACAACACCCTTAAGTAAAGGTCTGTCGGACGACGGTGAAGCTATATGCCCACGCGCAAAGCCTTAGCGCCAACGAAAATTCTGCACGATAAAGGTAGCCCTTCCTACACAATCGAGAAGCGTTAAGAGCCACATTAAATGAAGCTCCTGCGAGGAAAATCCATTGCTATAAAACACGACAAAATTGGCCCACCCAGCCGATGCGTTCTGGCTGTACAGTCTCCGAACCGAGTGATTCTCTTTTGCGTGCGACATTTGGCACACTGGCAAGCCATTCGACACCTCGTAGACACACGCACGAAAATGCTCCTCTTGGAACACTGTTAAAATTGAGCTTACATGAGAATCTGACAGCATATATATATATATATATATATATATATATATATATATATATATATATATATATATATATATATATATATATATATATATATATATATATATATATATATATATGTATATATATATATATATATATATATATATGGGATATGGCACAACGGGAGCGTTGTCAACAAGGATAAATATATTTAACAGGAATGATATAATTAAGGGACCAAACAGAGTACCTAAAACGACTTCCCAAACGAACCTTGTACTAACTTACTCCTCATCAGCGCCACGAATCAACAACATACTTTCCCGCCATTTCAACATAATCAGGCAAAGCAAACGACTAACTTCTATTTTCGCGAAGCCACCTCACGTGGTGTACCGCCGGGATAAAAATCTGAGGGACATTCTTGTCAGAGCAAAAACAAACACCCCCAAAATTCAATCAGGGTGCCATCCCTGCGGAAAATCTCGATGCAAGGTATGCCCACAGATGCTCACAACACGTGAATCCAAAGCGAACTTTTCGGATTTCAAATTCTGCATAACTGAAAGCCTTAATTGTGACTCCAGTAACGTAATATACATGCTACATTGCAACATCTGCGGACAAGAATATATCGGCCAAACAGACACGCCATTTCGGCTGCGGCTCAATAATCACCGGTACCACGCCACTTCACTGCCGAAGCTACCTTTATCTAGACATCTGCGCCTGCCAAACCACAGTTTTGAAAATATTAGCGTAACTCTTTTGCAGTCCGGTTTTTCAAACAGACGCGAGCGCGAACAGCGTGAGGCATATTTTATTTTCAAATTTCGTACATTAGCAGCCGGTATCAACGAGGACCCCGGAAAACTCAACTGCCTCCGAGGAGTAAGCCAGGAGAAAATTGGTGACAAAGATTGATAGCTGGAGACCATGCTTTTTTCTGACTGACTCGTACGTGTACACTGTCCTTTCCTGTTTTTTTTTTTTCCACATGCACATACAAAGTGTTTACGTTCGCCTACCACTTCATGACCGTTGAAGGGAAACGGACGAAGATTAAAGGTAAATAGCCGACCGACCCATTAACGAGAAACCTTTGCTTTACACACACCGCCCGCCGAACGACCAATTACGGGGAAACCCCTTTCTTTAGGCACGCCGTCCCGGACCCTCCCGGCACCGCGGCGACAATCTTGGGTGGCCCGACACACGCCAAGAACTGAACAGCACGTGATATGAACCGTAGGTGGATGTAGACGGACAGTTGGCTTCGTTCTCAGTGCTGCCAGTGGTTCTTCCTCTTTTTTACTTTCTTTCTTTTCTTTCTTTTGTCGTCTTTTTTCTCCCCCCCTTTTTTTTCCTTCTTCCAGTTCCCTCTCACTCTCGCAAACGTGTTTCAAGGCGAGAGGGACGCGGCAGCAAGGAAGTTTGGAAGCTCATGTCAGTATAACTCATCCCCTGATGAAGGGAGGTCCCCTCCCGAAACTGTTGGGAAATAAATATATTTATCCTTGTTGACAACGCTCCCGTTGTGCCATATCCCATACCTTCACGAAGACTAACTGGCCCATTGAATTATTACTCCCACTATATATATATATATATATATATATATATATATATATATATATATATATATATATATATATATATATATATATATATATATATATGTGTGTGTGTGTGTGTGTGTGTGTGTGTGTGTGTGTGTGTGTGTGTTTAGTTTCATGGTTATAGTATGAATAGTAGATGCGCTTTCACATGACAACTGTTTATTTAGCCGACGTTTCGACGGAAGCCAAAATACGGGGCTCCCGTCTAAACCTTGGCTAAATAATCAATTGATATGTAAAAGCGCATCAACTTTCATACTTATATATATATATATATAGTCAACAGCTCTTGAAGCCGCACTGCAGATGTAACTATGGCACGCCACACAACTGTCGCGTTTCGGGGAAGCGTTACCGGTCTTCACCTCTCGCTTACGCGCTGCTGCTTGTGTCAGTGAGACAAGATAATCACAGTGACGCTATCCTCTTCAGTCGTCGGGCGTGACTACTGAATAGTGGACCCGCGACGGCGGTCTTTTAAACAATTCCGCGCAGTGCGAGCTTCTCTCTATTTCTCGGTCACACCAAACACGCCTACACGATTCCACGCACTGGAGCGCGGTTCCCTGGCTGGGAACGGGGCCTGTCGTTCACCATAGGCCCACGTGTGCCTCGGGTGTTGTGATGCCCGACGGGCCGCGTAAAAATTGTAGGCAGGTTTTCAACGAACCCACCCGTTTAGCAGCGTGGCCAAGCGAAACTGAAGAGCAAAGTGGCGGTGTGTGCTTTAGTGCTCCTGACAAGTATAGCCATAGCGGAACGGCAAAAAAGAGTTCTGCGTTTTCATGCTTCGTTCTATAGTCTCTTTTTCCGCATGCAGTTTACTGCGCTGAAAAATAGGACACGCTGTGTCCTCTAAAGCAAATGTAAACACGAGAAAGAAAACGCAACCGTTGTACCCCAGGTTTTTGGAGTAATATCTGAACGAGAGACGCAGAATGATCGCTGAGTTAGCTTTCATTGCTTAGTAAGCTTTTACAATAGCTTTGATTAGTAGTGACGTAAATGAAATTAAACGTATACTATAAAACAGCTACGCTTGGGCACGCGCTCTCGCAATGCGAGGCTACAGAGTTGGCGATTCAGAAGTGTTGTATCTCGGGTGAGCTGAAGCAGCGAATTGGCCTAGATGGAACATACTCATCACGACCAGCGGTGATGATGATGAGTCGGGCGAGTTCGTCATCCGTGAGCTACAGCTTCTATTAGCGCGGTACACGTAAGAGGTATATAAGCATATGTGGGTATAAGTACATATATACATATACGTTGCCTTCTTATATGTACCGTGCTAGTGCAAGCTAAGAGCTAGAGACATTAATCCCGATGCTCTCTCGGCAAGGTCGGAAGCCACCCTGCACAGCTCTGGGAAGTATGCAGTAGGCCCGTCAAGCAGCCGACGGGCTTGGAATGGACGTCCCTACATGGGATACCTGAGCACGGGTCTTGAATCCGTAGGACCATTGGTAAAGCTTTTCCATCCATCCGCTAAGCGCTAGAGGCAGGTGGGTTAATCAAGATGCCTCCTGCGGAGCTCTTGCTTGTTCACGTATTCGCGGGCCGTTCGCGAGAGAGAGAAATGGCATATCAAGTAATGCGAAGGGCCCTGCGTTTAGTTTCCCGAATTACCCAGATTATACATATCTGGGATTTCACAAGGCCCATAAAGTTAAACTAAAACGCCTTCATTTTGAGATTGAGTACATGCCACAGCATAAAACAAGAACCACGAAAAACTAAGACGCAGTTATCTGTGTTCCAGTAATAACCAAACTGTACCGTGTAGGTTGTTTGATAAGTATTCGTCTTTGAAGGTTCACGTTTTGATTGAAGGATGATGATTATTTAAAGTAGAGAGTTGGAGGTGTATGAAATGTTCGCAGCTTTCTATCCTCATATGCATTTTTTATTTCTTTTAACTGTGATTGCACAGAGGTGATTTTTTTTCTTCGTGCTACTTTAAGAGAGGGCGTGCCGAACGATCCGTTTAAGTTTATGTACATACAAAGGTGCGACGACGCGCCAAGGAAAAAGAAGCTTCCATTTTTTATCAGGCGGTCGTTCGCCGAGCTATTTTGCGCGCGGCCGTTATTCACATCGCTTCATGGAATATTAGTATTCATGCAAAGTCACTTCCTAGCGAACGCCGCCGCATATATATTAAATACGCAAAAGAGGCAGTACTATCTCTGCACCGTTAGTTCCACCACAGAGGTTTCCGTCGGCCAACATTTGTCCTTCAGACTTCAACGCGCTTTCCACACAAGTCGCCTAAAAAACGTGTCCCTATAAGTTTCACATGCCAGGCAAGGTTTATTACGCAGAGTCAGGCGTAAACGCAAGCCGCCGCGCCTATATCAACAGCTCTGTGCGAAAGGAGAGCGCCAGCGAAAGGGTTCGACAGGTTTCGTTCTACCTTGCGAGCGCGTCGCCGTCGGCGCCGGTCGACCGGCGAGCCAAGGTAGCAACAAAGGCTAGACTACGGGCAAGGTCGATGACGAATGGAGAAAAGCCACCGCCTTGATCCGATCGACTCAATGCGGGGCTGGGCCGGTCGCGGATAATTCCGAGAATCGTTGCGTATTCGCGTGAACAACGGAACGGGCGTCAGGACCGGAGAGTACGCTATATGTACGCGCGACGTGTATCCCTCCCGTTGTCATGGTTACGCGGAAGCTACGCGGTGGAAAGTTCCGAGTAAGAATCTCTAATACAGCGATGTCACCACCATAACCTGAAGAGAACGCTTCTAGCAAGGAGTCTCACACCTTTCGCCATCATACGCGTGGGCACACTGCAATTCACACTTGTCCACAACGTCAATGGCGCGAGCATCGAGATCTACAGCGCCCGGCTACTACGAAGGTGGTGGTTTACAGAACTGCCTGTTTTGGAAGCGTATGGATACGTCGAGCACGCTGCGCGCCAGTGCGTCGCCTTGGTGCAACGTGTCGGTTGCCCTGACTTCCCGTAAAGAAAGGCGACCAGGGCGGTCAAATTGTATAACAAGTCAGACTGACACCCCAAGATGCACGAGCGCGTTTTTCAAAAGTGAAAGAACGGGAACGGGAGAAAGTTATGAAGCGAAGTTAACTGCGTGGTCGCGCCACAGTCCACATATTGATGTGGCAATGCAGACAGAAACAAACGGAGACGGGCGACATTGAGTGCACTCACACTAATTTTTGTGCAACATGACCTCGCGCTTTAGTATAACCTACGTTTACACGATTCATATTTTGGCTGCATTAAGGTTAACCCTGTTATGCCCCGAAACAGTTAGGCCTTAAGAAAAATTGCGAGGAAATGCTGTTTTTACTCTTCTTGTACAGTTAATTTTAAGAAAGCTATGAATGAACTTTTGCTTGAGGCATAACCTAATTAGTACTAATTGCAAATAAAAATAATTACTATTGTGTAACATATAAGTTACTGTACTTTCTTCATGACATGTCAAATCTGCAATAGCTGCTTATGATGACACTAATAGTAGCTTTATGTAGCCTTATTGAAGTACTATATTCCGTACATCAAATACGATACAGTGGACATTGCCGAGTTAGGACCATACAACGCTGAATGTAGTGCACTTGACTCCCACCTCGTGTGATTTACACGCGTAAAAAAACAATGAGCGCCTTTAGGAGTTCGTTTCTTTGTAAGCTGCTCAGAAGCCCTCTACGGTAACGTCCGTATACGTGCCTCAGCATAAAGACATAATATACCGGCAATGTCGCTCGACGAAAATGCTATCATTCCATAGTAAATGTTGTACGTCGTGGCACCCCAGAATATCTGCTATAGTTTGTACTGAACTGCACCCGTAATAGTTTACTATTACCCGAACTTCGCAGTTTGGGAATCAATTGCGTATGTCCAAGCGGTACAGTGGAAAGAAATGTCAGTCACAAAAAGGGTTTCAACATTTTCTCATCACGTACATCACTCATGCATGTTTTACCGCCCATTCGATTCGACAATCTTCCTAAAATAAATCGTATAGAAAATTTTTATGCTGTAGTGTAAATATTCACATGTCAAATTTGAAACCATATTTCAGTGTATACTCTTGGATCCCTATAGTTTAGGTAATACTACGGGGTTTACACATCCAAAAACTGCCCAGTTCCAATATTTCAAAGGTTTCGGAGAAATTTATGTTGAATGACGAATTATGTGCAGTGCGTGATACGTATGCCAAGTATGAAATTACCATGCGTATAACACAACTGCCGGCACCATTGATGTAGCTTTTTAGCCCCAGCAATGCACCCATCGATTACCATGGCTGTGTTTCAGCACGCATAACATGATCGAGGAGACATCACCCGTCCTGTGGCGCGCTTCATTTCTGGTCTGATTTTGATGACAAGATCGCACATGCACTTGATGAAAGATTATTCAGTGAAGCTCACCTTGCAGATCCTCGGGTCCCTCAGGTAGTCCATCCTGCGCGCAAACTTTGGGCAGCCGACGATAAGAGCTCCCGTTGATCCACCGCTTCCGGTTGCGACGGCGCCGTTCCTGGAACAGTGTTCGCAGCACTGAGTCTTCCCGCTCGCAATACCCATGCTAGCGGTGGGCAGTGGTCGGCAACAATCAATCACGCGCACTGCAAACGGCAGCACACACGAGAGAAGCGCGCGCGTCCGCAAACACTACACGCTCGTCTTTCGAGGCGAGGATCTCTCCTTGCGCTGCTGTCACTCCCACGCACACAAAAGCGAAACAACGAAAACGCAACGCGAAGACGAAGATGGTCAATGGGAACCGTTGGTCCGACGCTGACGCCGAGGCCAGCAACGATCCCTCGCCTGTTGCCTCTTTTCTTTTGTATTAACGCATACGCACTCGCCCGTCTGAGAAGACGTGTTCTTCTCACACAGCTCTGTCCACCGTCGACCTCGAGACACAACTTCCGGAAGTGTCGAAAAACGATACGCCCCCACACAAGCACTCGTTTCACTAGAGTCGAACACACTCCCTCCCAATCTGCAATCCAGTCGCGGTGTTGTTCCTATGCGAGCCACAGACTTGGAAACTTCTATCCGTTGATTGGCACAGCTGACAATGGACGGTAAAGGCTTCGGGGTCTTCCGATAAGTACAGAGACGCGGGTTTTCCCTCGGTGCCCTTTCGGGAACAGTCCGACTTCCACTACGCCGTAGATGAAGGGACGTTGACGCCGCTAAGGCCAACAACAAGCTGACAGCTGTCTCCACAAGTCCGTGCGGGCTCCTGGACAGCGAACGTACTACGGTGGATGTGATGTAGACGTCAAAATGGGATTCCTTGAATACGGCCTGCAGTGCAGGGGACGTCGAAAACAGGAGCGGCACGGCAAGGCGCGAACGCCAAGAAGCGCGGCCTGAGAAGAGACGGACTGAACGGACGTAGAACGGACGTCGACGTCGGTAGACGCTAAGACGAGAACGAGGCTGGCCCGCGCGCACTGTGTGGCGGAACGAAGGAGGAGGGCGACACGAGCGGCCTTTAAGAACGGCCGCCGGCGGCTTTACGCGCCACGTAACTACGCACCCTCACCGACACGGCTGAACCCGCTCTCTGCGGCTCCGTTTCTCAAGCGTGTACAACGAAATACACCGCAAAGGCTACCGCTTCTGTTGCCGCGCGTAGGCTATACGCTGTTTGCAGTGTGCGCGGTGTGTTGAACTGCTTCTCTACGAGGCTGCCCGACTAGCCGTGGAAAGAGGGCAGATTCTCTTCTTGGTGCGCTTCCCTTGTCGCGCACGGTTCTGCACCTCGTTGTCCCATGCAACGTTCCACGAGAAAGAACACCCGCAGCTCGTGGGAGAATCACGCGCGGCCACGCGACGCCGCGCTAACGGCGCCGGACATCGGCACTCCGACACGCGGGCATGCACTGACAGAACTCGTGTCTTTTGGAGCTTCCATTTCTGGTTTCTCTAATGCGACAGTATGCGCGGCCGTCCGGGACTATATTGATCAAACTAATAGGTTGACTAATCAACCAGTTTCATTATCCTAACAGGTCCACATAATTATATACGTATAAAATCATATTATTGCTCTACTCTAAGAATAAATTCGTTTATGTAAATATTTGTATGCATTACATTAAGCGCCACACTTTCCTAGGCTATCGGTAATGTTTAGTTAAAACTCCACCATTCCAAATCTGAACGGTGAATTTTGAAACCACTCGATTCATGGCCAATCCCCCACAGTGGGTATGCGCCACTAACAATAGGAGAACAACAACAACAACAACTACTGTGGGAGCGCCGACACGCAGATCTGAGCTCCGAAATAGTGGCCCCCGCGTAACATCAGCACGAACCGCAAAGGTGGTCTACTGCACAGGCGAACGAACGAACGAACGAACGAACGAACGAACGGTCTGTGTAGGATTGTCGCACACTCCACATCGTACCATGACGATTATTGCATGTTAGACTTATCCTGTGTTCCTGCGACTGCAAATGCATGCGGCGCTACGTCACTGGCCGTTATGTGTTGCGCTATTTTCAGCATATGCCATGCTCGTGTGACTGCATTTTACGTGAACTATAATGTTATGTGTCTCAACTGCGGGGTCGCAAAGTGAGCTTCGTGAATATGTGCTAATTATATTGTTTGACTGGTTTACGTCAACTCTCGCTCGGTGTTATTTTATGCATTTTTTTCATTCCTGCGTTTTGTACGAGTTATACCATACTGTGGCAAGGAGTATCTGGCGCTATATAAAACCGCTATTGTATCCTAAACAGCATAGAGTTAAAGAAAAAAGCTCATCAGTCACCTCGACCGATCGACGAAGCTCAGCAGTATTGGGCACCTTTTCTACTTAGGCTATGAAGACAGAAGGGCCGAGGGGGTGGGGGCGTAAAGTAAGTTGCCCGACGACAAATGATCTCCGAACATTTT
This sequence comes from Rhipicephalus annulatus, assembly GCA_013436015.1. Classification (NCBI taxonomy): domain Eukaryota; kingdom Metazoa; phylum Arthropoda; class Arachnida; order Ixodida; family Ixodidae; genus Rhipicephalus; species Rhipicephalus annulatus. The sequence goes on from WOVY01003392.1 coordinate 167,755, forward strand.
AAATTGCAGCAGAGATGACCAGCGAATGTAGGGTCGGAGGCAACGATTACCGTTGTTGGCAATGCTTGCCAATCACGTGGCAGCAAACCACCAACAATCAGAACGTGCGTAAACATGCCACAAATCTCACCAATTCACTTTATTTTTATGGCTTATCAATAGAATAAATTTCAACGCCTTCGTCTTTGTACAGCCGCCACCAAATGCTATAAGTTGGCTCGCGGCCGCGAAAGTTAATTTTACCCGAGGTGACTATACAACACCTATAAGCAGTTTGCGTATTATCACACATTACTAAATTAAGTTACATACGTCGTGATGCATATCGGAAACGTGGAAAGGGTTGCAGCTGCCTGTACGACCAGAAATCTTGCGGATAATGCTTAGTGGCAACGAAAACGCGGTTTTCACGGTTTAAGACAAGAAACGAATAATGAACATGTGGATGGTTTCTCCCTCTAAGTGGTTCTAAGAGAGAAAGGAAGAGAAAAGTGAGCCCCGTAACTGTCTGCTTCAGCGAGAGACACCTCAACAGTAGCTCACAAGGTATGGGGGTGAGGAGGGATTAAAAGGATAGGAATAAATGTGTAGAGAGAGAGAAAGGGGCATGAAATGGTAAGCCAGAGAGCGACGACATATCGAGGGGATAGGAGAGGTAGGAAAGATGGAAACACGGTCACAGGAGTCCGAGGACGGGGCACCACTTGCGAGAGCTCTTATCGGCGTCAGAAGATGGCGTAGAGCAAGTCCAGTTGGTCACAGCTACGCTGTCATCGGAGGTCGGCGTCAAGAGATGACGTAGGGTGAGCCCAGTCGGCCAGAGCTACGCTGACGTCGGAGATCGCGAGGGCACAACCGGTCGGCACGGAATTCAGCGAGCGTGTCCCCAAACTGCGTGGCCGTGCGATCCTCAATTTGACGGTGTGCGTTTAACACTGTAGGTTTATACGTATATGGTAAACGTTTGTATGTATATTCAAAGGCAGCATGCGGGGCATTCAGCAGCCAAGCTGAGCCTGCGCGAGCAATAAAAACAGCAATCACTTTTTTTTTTTCTGTCGGTCTCTGTGTTTGTCACTGCAGCACGTATGAAGGCACGACAGAGTGATTATAAAAAAAAAATGGCAGATCCCACGTACAGTGGGAACCGATGATATGCGAAGCACAAATGAGGAAGGTTGCTATGTCATGCACTTTAAAATCAGCACAACGTTACGAGGCGGAAGTAAATTGCGGCATACATGACTTTCATGTCATGACTATCATGTTTGGATGCGTCATTTACCTTTGCCGTCTATTTGTGTCGCGTAATACCAACATTGGTATATGTTAAGCTAGCAAAACGGCCGCGAGCACGCAATGAGCGTAGCATGTAGTCATGTTCATATGACACGCATATCATGATTATCATGTTTGCACCAGTCACATACCTTCGTCATTTATTCACGTGACGTAATACTAAATTTGGCGTATGTGAAGTTAGCGAAACGGCCGCGAACGCGTTATGAGTGTTATGAACGCGTTATGAGTGTAACATGACTACATGACATGTAGTCATGTTATTACATGGCACGCATATCATGATTATCATGTTTGGACGTGTCATTTACCTATGTCGTCCATTCGCGTCACGTAACACCGAATTTGGTACATGTGAAGCTAGCGAAACGACCGCTAGCGCATCCGATGATGAGCGTGGCATGTAGTCATGTTGTTACATGATACGCATCTCATGATTATCATGTTTGCACCAGCCACATATACTTTCGTCATTTATTCACGTCACGTAATACTAAATTTGGTATATGTGAAGCTAGCGAAACAGCCGCGAGTGCATCATGAGTGTGGCATGTAGCCATGTTGTTACATGATACGCATTTCATGATTATCATGTTTGCACCAGTCATATCTTCGTGATGCGTTCACCTCCCGTAAAACGAAATTTGGTATATGTGAAGCTAGCGAAACGACCACGAGCGCAGTATCAGCGTGGCGTGTAGTCATGACTCTTGACTTACATGACATGTATGTTATGATTTCCACGCTAGGGTGTGTCACTTGTGCTCGCCATGCAGTCATGTCATATCATACCTGTTTTTCAACATGCCATGTGAAGGAAACCACCGCAAGAGCTGCAGGACCATGAAATGTAATTCATGACATTCATGACATACATGTCATGATAATCATGTTATTACTAGTCAGTTATGCTCGTCATACAGTCATGTTATGCCATACCAAATTTGGTATCGAAACCATTAACGAAACGGTCAGGAGAGCTAAATCTCGTAGGCGGCTAGATAGATAGATAGATACGCTCAAAGTCACCGAAGTTCGCTAAGAAATGCTTCGCATTTAAAAAAATAAAGTTGATCACAGCTTCGCATTAGCTGTGCAAAGCCTGAAGGTACAGCGGAGAGCGTACCCTTCTTTGCTTCTCATTCTCTTTCTTTTCTTTCTCTCTGTTTCTTATAACAGTTTTCTTTAGATGCATGTATATTTCTTTCTTTCTCTTTCTCGTGTGCTTCTCTCTCTTCCAATCGTTTTTTGTTTCCTATCATTTCTCAGTTTCTGTCCCCTCCAGCTCGCTCTCCGTTTTTGTCTCATTTTTGAGTGCCTCTATCTCTTTGTCTCTCCCTCTCTACTTGAATTGCTTCTCTTTTTATTTATTCTTCACTCTTAATTTGCTAATTGTTTTTACATTTTTTTCATGTATGTCCCTTTCTTTCTCTTTCCCTGCATTTCGTTTTATATCTTTATTTCCCTTTATTTCTCCTCGCCTTTCTTTTCCTCTTTCGTTCTTTCTTTCTTTCTATGAAGTTCTTTTTTTCTCCCCGTTTTTCTCTTTCTATCTCTTTCTCGACGTCACTGAGAGCAGTTTTAGTCCAACGCTCTCACCAGCTGTACTCGTAGTGGGGCTCGTCCAATTTCCGTGGCGCATAACCAGCCGTGGTTTCCCGCGGGCACCCGTGTTTTTTTTTGTTTTTGTTTTTTTTTGCGGCTTCCTCAAACCTCTCTGCTGTTAAAAGCATATAGCTCATATTGCACTCACAATTCCAAGCACAATCACCACTTGGCCAGTATGTTCTTTTTTTTTTACTTTAGCGGACTTGTCTACGTCAAAACCAAGAACTGCTATTATAGGATCACCGAAGCTGCATCCACGGTGATGCGCTATAGGCGCGCAAAACAACACACGAGACGCATTGTACTGTTTGACCCTACAAATATGGCGTTTTTCCACGTAGGTATACGAGTGTCCGAAAAGTTACGAAATCCTAATACCTACCCAGGAACCACAGAACCATCGAAAGAACCTCGTTACAACGAACATTGATATAGCGAATTATCGGTCATGGCGAACTAAATACTAACTTTTGTGGGTCACGCTTCATTTCAGCGCCACTTTATGTTTTTAAAACCATACTGAAAACGCCCGGGCCTCCGCTATAGGTTGCAACAATAAAATATTTAGTCCACACCACGTGAAGCTGTAAATTCCAAGGGCGGCATAAAAAGCAGAACGACTATTCAAGCATAATTCACAACCACAGTATTTTCGAACTCTTTCAAGAAAAAAAAAACAGCGGCGAATTTTGGTCATCCAGCGAAAAACACGTACGTTTGACAGGGTGCGCCACTATGCGAAGAGAACGGTGAGACTTTGAAGGTTCGTGTCATGACGAAAGGTGGCGCCACTTAGATAACCTCATTTAGATTTCGTTTTAAGCCTTAAAATTATACGTGTTTCTATGAAATTTTCGCACAACCCTCATTGCCAGTACTCAAAGCCGACTTTTTTATTTCTACAGCTAGTAGGAATATCGATGACTGCCAGTTGGGCATTTTCGTATAAGTTCATGATAAAACAAGCGCCAATAAGTACGAAGGCTCAGAAAGAACACACGACGAGCGCTTACTAGCGACTGAAAATTTTTATCTCGAAATGAACACTTCTTGGTCGTTCTTGTTTTTGTTTTCGCGGGCTAAACACGTGTTTTTCCGGTTGTATGTTATAAGTTATGGCAGTGTTATTTCACGTTATTCGTTATTTTCGTTATTTCACGTTATTCGTGATAATAGGGTTGGTTTGTAGTGACGTACATGCGTGTTATGCCTCTATAAGTGTTCGTACTTACTGGAGCTTGTTTCGTTTCATCATGAGGAATATCGAATATAACTAATTTAGCGTATTGGTGCTGTTAGGTTATAACTAAATTGGACTACACGACCATGTCAATCAGTGAACATATTTATTTATTTATTTATTTATTTATTTATTTATTTATTTTTGTCCGTAACTAGACACAGTTCTCGTGGAAAACATGTTATTGGACTTCTTCCTTAGTGGGGCTTTTGAGCAAGCATGAACATTGCTTTTTTTATCTATTCCATCTTGTGTGTGGAATAGTCTAGATGCGAGTAGCTCTGAAGCCCATCTTATTCTACAGTTGATGTTTCGTGGTACCCACGACACCACACTGGATCTTAACTAGCCGTCATTACAGCTCACCCACTTGCACAACCTGCGTGCTATGCGAACGCACAGGTGTCCCGTTGCTGATGCTTTATCTGGAAGGGGGGAAATGTTGACGCTATTATGTTCAATTATCTTCGTGAGCGCACTTTTACGGAACAACTTAGGCGAATGTTAGACGCGAACATGTGAATACAACATATACAATGAAGCCAAGTGAGACAGACATTCGGGATTTCAGTTTTATTTCTCAATACTGTTTTTTTAATTATTGGTTCATTGAAAGCTAAAGTATGCAAAAAAAGAAACATCACGAAATAAAAAATCGACCTCTAATACAGACAGCGCTGGTGTTTGTCGGCTTCGCTAGTGCCTGCGTTTTAGGTTAAGCTTTCTAGTTTTACATGGAGTAAGCGAGCCAACGCGTTTAAATGTTCACTTTTCTGAAAATATACGATTTGCCGCTGAGTAGAACCAGTCCCGCCACCTCAGAAACGCGTGCTGTGAACTTCCGCTGTTCTGAGGCGTAGGTCGTTCCCAGACCGTGAATTCCCGCATGTTGCAACCCTGGGAATGGTATTCAGACCCACCCGTGTGCGTGGTAACAATTTGGAACGTATTTTTTTGATCGATGACGTCATGTTACACGTGATCTTGAATTCACGTCTTGAAGCACCAATTAAATGTCCTTCTGGTGTTGTTACACGTGGATTTCTCGTCGTGCCCGAGAACTGAGATTATTCGTTCTCACTGTCACGTCAATGGTGCAACGAAAACGCTAAACGAGACTGACGCGAGCACTGTCAGAATTCAGCGAACACACCCGCAGGTCGCGGGTTCGAACCCCGGCTGCGGCGGCTGCATTTCCGATGGAGGCGGAAATGTTGTAGGCCCGTGTGCTCAGATTTGGGTGCACGTTAAAGAACCCCAGGTGGTCAAAATTTCCGGAGCCCTCCACTACGGCGTCTCTCATAATCAAATGGTGGTTTTGGGACGTTAAACCCCACATATCAATCAAGTTCAGCGAACATATTCAGACACAAAAGGAAGATCCCACCTGTGCTTTCATACAATCAGGTGACCACCCCTGCATTTTATTGCCGTGTCTGAGCCCAACGCGTTCGAGTACAAGAAAATTCTTTAATTTTGGAAATTGTTTAAAATTAATAGTCCTATTTGCCTGCGCTTCCTTTTGTGTGGTGTGTTGTTATCGTTATAAATGACCTTGTCTGTGTGTTTCCCCTGCTCATCCAATTACCGCGACAGCAGGTACACGAAAAAAAAAAAGACGCCGTAACTTGAAGCTTAGTAATTACGGAGACGCCAGGTGGCTTTCGGTTCATCAAGTGCAATTCCACAATGCATGCTCTACAATACGACAGCTCTGTACTTGTTTCACTGCTATTCGCCCACGGATGCGTATAGTCGAAAAAAAAGAACCAATGAAATATTACGGGAGCGAAAGAACGTGGTTTCAATTTAATGCTTTTTTCTTACTTGAACCCTTTAATAACTGGCCAACGTTCTGATTTCTCGAAAATAACATGAAATATCAAGATAATCTCGTGCGTAAAAAGGACGAAAAAGTTCGCTTTCTTCAAGAGAACGTTTTCAATCTGAAACAGTGATACCGACCCAGAAATGCAGTGCGCTAGCGTCTTACGGTGAAAGTTTTATATTTTTGAAGCGAGCACGATATTGGGCAAGAAGCCGGCGCGTAGTAAAGAAAGTCACATGACCACCCACTTCCCTCGTGGATCGAGGCGCTGGAGTTGCGCTATGGCATCGTCATTGCAATGTTCGCGCGAATAAAAAAAAATCCTATTTCCAAAATCTTGAGAGGACGCTTGAGATTCGCTTTGAAGAGTATAAAGCAATAGAGTATAATCAGATTATATTCATATTGCCTTTTGCCCCCCTTTCTCTCACCTCTCTACTCTAGCCTTCTGCCCATTCAAGTGGTGCGGCACCAGGCGTGTTTATCTAATGGCGTCATCCATTGGCGGATTCGGAGTCACCCCCGAAGCCTGCGCCGGAGCCACGTGGCCGGAGCACTCCACTCTGGCGGAGGGCAACAGAAGGGAATCCACCAATGGAACACACGCACTCCCTCTGGAGCAAATGGCAGGATCAGAATGGAACGCGATGCGCACGTCTCCCTTCTTGCTTGAGTGGGCACACCGAGCACAGCGACGCAACGCTAGCAAATCGCGAGCTCTGACGCGAGGCGCAACTGACGCGACTCGCATCCGTTGGCGCGCACAAAGTTGGCAACTTTTCAAGAGATTTCAAGGCGCGGGGAGCTTGCGACTTCCGGTTGACTCCGTCGATTTATTCGGAGTAGAAAAAGTTGCTCCGTGGAGTGAATCTCGCGACGGAGATGCTTTAGATCTGCCAATGGAACATACAGGGAGCACTGCCAATGGAGGAGACTTGCTCCCCATAGAGCAGTGAAAAGTATAACCGGAAGTGCTCCGAATCTGCCAATGGATGACACTATAAGTAGTTCGAGCACACTCTAGCTAGCGGAGTGCGCTCTTGTAAACTTGACGGTCATAAAGCGACTTCCGGTGCGTGATTACAGAGCGCGCTCTACGCACTCCCACCCTGGGACGGTGCATGGAAGCCTGCACGAGAATTCACGCCTGCTACGGCTTCTCGAAGAAGGAGCACGCAAGAGGGCACTTTCGATCATTCCAGCGACTATAGGGGGCGCAGCGGAAGGCAGAAATGGCGGACGAGACGGTGATGTCGCGAGCGCTTACGTCAGCGTCGCAGAGCGTGAAGACGCGTTCATTGGTTCATGACTACTGAGAGACCAAACTGCGTCGCGGTTTTATCACCATGTGATAGCTTCGGACATGGCGCCGCCTGCGTCACTGGAATGACCGAATACTCACCCGCGAAAGTGTAGTTTAACAATATTGGTCAGTCAATGTGAGCGTGAGTTAATGAACTATTCACTGAATTGTATCGGAGTCACATCAATCGGTTAAAAACCGATCAATCGATCAATTAAATTGATTATTTAGGTCCAATCATTCGGTAGAATTATAATATTTCCTGTGACGTAGTGATGCACTCACTCAACGACAATAATCTCATAGGTGCTGCACCAGCAAGCCTTTGAATGCTATAGTGTATAGCCACGCTTCTGCTTCGAAATACAGTGAAAATTACTTCCCCTGCTTGGAAATGCAGCAAAATAACGTTCATTCTTTACAGACATATACTTACTGAATCCACGATTCACAATACAACATGTGATACCACAGTAATATTGCCTGGTACAAGCATACATTGCGACCGGGCGTCACAGCATGTGATTATCACAACGTCTTCGTGGTTTAAAGCCACCAACCCATTACAAAAAGCCCATGCGTACGTTACTGCGCCTATTCCCTTAGCACGACGTATTGGGTGCATAGCAAGCTCGAAAACATTTCAAGCGCGTAATTGCTCTTGGGTTAAAGCCTGATACCCTTTACTCAGAATGAATCAATATGAGGTAGCTTCACTGACATAAGCAAGTTTCAACTTCATCGCTTATATTGTAGTAATACACAATTTAAGCTTCTGGAGAAACATCACATAATAAACAAATATGCACTAAGTCATTCAAGTACGCACTATAGGGACAAGATAGCACTGACGCGTTCATCTCCTAAGAGAAAATCTTAAGGGTTTCGCAATTTTCTTCCCATAAAACTCATACCACCAACGCGCGGCGCGCATACTTCACCTAGGTATACGTTACACCTGCCGGTGGTAATTATAATAATTCGCTACGCTTAGACTCAGGGCTCCCATAGAGAGAGCATCGCATTAATGGGCTCGCGCTCCACGCAGCTGCGATCACAGCTGCTCTCTGCATGCTTTGACGCGTACACCGACTTTTACACGCCAGTGCCGTGAACTATACAGCCAAAGGCTGGCAAGGTGTACGGGCAATGCATGCACATTATATTAGAATTCTAGGCATGCTGCCACGGGACCAATGATCCGGTATGACCCATGTGGTCGACGTGAAGGCTTGTCAGCTCTTTTCGATAACTATTCGCTATCGCACCATACCGTGACAGGATGAATTTACAAATGAACGCGCCAGCAGCTAACTCTTAATTAACAGGCATAACTAATAACCTAGCGTCTAAAAGTGTGAGACAAAGATCAAGAGAAGGGACAAACGAGAGCGCTATTAGTTATGAATTACTAACACGCCCAACTTCATACTCTTGTTATTAACAGGCACCTGCGCAAAGCATCGTGTCAGTCACCGTTTTCCCACAATATGAAAGGCGCGATGAAGTTGTATCGAAGCGAACGGGTACTAACTAGGCGCATATGTCGGTAAAGTAAATCATGCTCAAAATACACTGCATGTACTTTGTTTAATGCTCGCTCATGCTTAGATTTAGCAACAGCTTGCTCTATGTGCACTTGTGCGGTAACTATAGGGCTCAAACTCACCGAAATTTAACTTAGCCGGAGTCACTGGAACTCCGGCTCAGTTAAATTCTGGAATACTGAGTTCCTCCGGACTAAAGCGCACTTGCTTGTCGGCTGGAGTCTGTTTATGAATTGTAATTTCGCTTAATAAAATGGCTTCTTGGGTTGAGTGCCGTATGAGAGGTTGTGATTGTCAACGAAAGTAATGCATTCAATTTAGCATGGCGATGTGTTCATCAATAATATTTTCGTACACGTTTAGGTTTTACCCTCAAAAACAAAGCAACCCATTGCGCGACGAGCAGTGTCTCTATGATGACCGCCACTTTGCACCCTCAGATAATTCCGTATGATGTCGTGATGTGACGTTACGCAATCAATACGTGAGACACACCAATACGTGAGACACTTCCACTCAAATTGTTTAGCACGTTTTAGGACAGCTTAGTGCTCTCCCATAGTGGAGTACATTGTACTTCAAATCATCCAACTTTTTGAACACATCACGTCGACCCGGCAATGCGCCGAAGTAAACCAAGCTCGGTTAGCAGATTGCCTGGAAACGCCCCCCCCCCCCCTCGCCATTTATCGCATGCACTCGACCAAAAATTGAGATAATTAACCATTTAGCCAGGTGTCAGATAAACCGTAACAAAATGTTTTATTTATCTTTAACATAAATAAAAAAACGACGATGTGAGGAAAATATATATATATACTTAGTTTAATTTTCGTTATTTAGCCCCTTCTCCCTTAGTCGCGCTAGTATCGTCGGCGAGCGTTGATGCATGTGGCAGTGTGTATCGGATTCCGACACTTTTCGTTCCAAGTTTCGCGATACATCATCCATATATTTTAACCATGGTATACTTCCGTTAAACAGCGTCGCCGCCACAGTACGCGTATGAAGTCACGGTAAAGATCAGTCTTGCGAACAGCCCACGTCCTGTCTCCATGTAAGTTGCGCGAAAGCCAAAGAGGAGAGGCATTGTGCGTTAAGAAAAATAGTTCAATGATTCCGAGTGCTTAGCACTCAACTATGGCAGAGCAGAAAGCCAAAAGGTTTAGAAAAATGTGTTTAACGATTTAGAGTATTTACTACTGTACTCTACTTTGGGAGAGCAAAAAGCCGTTCCAGCCCAATGCTGTGCATTACGGAGCCGGGTGTTCAGTATACCTATACGCTTCTTCACCAGCAACTTCAACTCACGGCCTGTTCTATATGTAATTCTACACATTTTTCATAACTGCAATAGCCACAATTATTGATCTCGTTGACATATCTAGTCATTTTACGATGAAGTTTTTATCGAGGTGTTTCACGGGCGTTCTTTACTTCTCTGCAGGACCTTTATGTGGGATTCAGAAATTTTCCAGACGGAAAGGAAATAAACTCATAATCGCCTATAAATTTTGGCACACTTTGCGCTAAGAGAGCTTCCGGGTACGAGGACCCATGCCCACAGTGTAAGGACATGTGTAAAATACGCTTAAACCAAGGCATTGCTCTAGATCAGAAGTCGGCCTCCTTATGAGGCGGAAGGCCGAGTTGCATGGCTCTGTCTCAACGGGGGCCGTATATAGACAAACGTAAAGATGGGGTGTTGGTGGCTACGAAGAGTTAGAAAGAAAAAAAAAGATAATTTGCATTATTCTACAAGTCTTCCTCAGTGGATCAGTGGCTAGGGTGCTCGGCTGCTGAACTGAAGGTCACGGGTTCGATCCCGGCAGCGGCGGTGGCATTTCTATGGAAGCGAAATGGTAGAGGCGCGTGTACTGTGCGATTTCAGTTCGCGTTAAAGAACGCCAGTTGGTCGAAATACGGAAGGTTTCATGTGGAAGATTCTCACGTGGAAGGTTTCGGTAGAAACTGATGCACGCGTGCTCGGCGCCCCGGCTGTGACGGGATGGGTGACGTCACTCACAACGAAGCCAATGGCGTGTGTGAGTGACGACCCTGAGAATGACGTAACTGATAACACAGCCAGTGGAGACCACTTGCGACACCACTGCTGGACAGTTTTTTTTTCTTTCATTTCTTCCAGTCATGTACAGCTCTCGCTGTAAAACTTTGTCAGCGTGGCGATCGGAGAGCGATCAAGATTGAGTAAATAATGTAAAATACACGTGCCAGTAGTCCGAGTCCCGCACATCCATCCAAGCGAAGCTGATATTGCTTGAAAAAGGTTCGTCTTACGAAAAAAAAAAGAAAGAATTTTCGGGAGCCCTTTCCCAATTATATATAAGTCCAGCTGAAGCGTCGCATCACTGTTGCGACGAGAGTCGGTTTCGCGGCGTCACGTCCCGCATACTCCCGCTGGCCTGCGCTTACCAGGTGAACTCTCGTTACCGCGCCTATAGAACTTGGGTCACCGGTGACCCATAAGCGCCGCGCGGAAATTTAAAAATACCGGCGCTTCTATGGACTAGCTGCGCCATCCAGCGCATTTTCTAAGCACTAATCTTCCATTTCCTGTGTAGTTTTTTTTTTTTTCGTGCGGTGGCGATTTTTATCGCCGGTTCAAAGTGCACCGTTCGCTTGTTTTGTTTACGAAGATGGCTGATGGTCCGGCCACCGGACCCTCGCGTGAACGACTTCTTTGTGGCAATTGAATTTTTTCACAATTTAGAGCTTTGAGATAGGTTCTAGAGCTTGTGGCTACTATTAGAAATTGTAATGTGAAGCTATATTTGTTGATTACACATTTACAACTTTTTTTTTATGGTAAAGGCATACCTTACGCTGTTTTGGTTCCGTGTTCAGAGTTATGTTCCGTGCTTGACATTTTTTTCCCGAGTTCCTATTCAGCACAATTTTTTAAAATGCCAATGGTTCAACAGCTCATTTATCTATTATTCAGTAACATTCATTGCATTGTTCTGTTCGAAAAATTTGTAGAGGGAAAAAAATATAATTGTGGCACTAGATGGAACAAGGCAGTTTCCACTAGGCGGAAAAAAAATTTGTAGCTCATATGATTTATGAGCTAGGCAGGTCAAACTTTCTTTTATAGACCATTGATTTGAACACATTTTCTATATTTCAGATTATTTTTCTTTTTTTCTGATTTTGTGTTATAAGCACCGAATCAGAAAAGTTCAATGCAATTTTCAATAAATCTTGTTTTTCAAGAGTATTATTACTTGTTACCCCCAAATATTTCTTTTTAAAAGTAATATCATTAGAAAGTACGTTTATTTACCTTTCTATTGATATATAGCATGGCAATGTAACAATGATAATGTCTACTACAAAACATAATTACAAAAGCCTACAAAAAGTGGCACATTTTCCCACGGTAACGAAAGAGTTAACAACGAGCTGGCGCGTCAAACAATGTCCGTAAAAGATGGAGGAAGCGGCGCGACTGACAATCCTTGCGGTCGTGAACTGGGTGCGCTCCGTGCTACTAATCTGTACGGACAGGAGCTCGCCGCTTCGCGTGGTTCATTTTACGCTCACAGGTGTGATGTGCGTGAACTACTCTGTCTTTACGTGGAACATTACTTGAGCGACAAAGGAAAATTCTAAAAAAGAAAAAATCTAAATATCAACGAAGAAACACAGCGCCGAAAAACTATAGGTAAAATCCTATAAAGTCACGCACGCATTTGTGCAGTACGACTCGAAGGCGATGACAATATTTTTTCATTTTCTTCCCAGTGGACTGTACTCCTTTTTTCTAGTTTTCAGCCGCGATATTAAGAAGATACACTTTCCAGAGCATTTCTTCACGCGTCTAGCTATCACGATACGGCGAAATTTTCCTTGAACGAACTTCAAGGCACCCCAGGAAAAAGTTCGCTAACATAAAAGTTCGTTAAACTGAAATAGGTATGTTGAAACTTCTTATCATGAGCTAAATCAGTCGATTAAATGCAATTTAAATCCCTTTATATGCAGTGCTGCTTATTTGAATGTTAATTACTGCTCCTTCAGCACGTTTTAAGAAGTGAAGCAATATTTCGCCGTACTAGTGCACTTATGACAGCAGCGGTCATGAATTAAGTCACAGTGTCCAAGTTCTCAAAAACCTTTTCCAACACAATATTCTGCCCTGCAGTGAAGGACTTCACTTTTTCGAAGTGAATCAATGCTCCTTGGGCAAAAATTCGTGGCGTTTCCTTAACCAAAGTTACAATTGGTAGTCACGCGCGGTAGTCACGCGCAACATAATCCTGAAAACACAAGCGCTGTCTGTACCCAGTCTTTCTGATAATTTCTGATTAATATGACGTGCGAGGCATTGGATGGTGTCACAAAATATGTTTGTAGAACTGAGATTTACTTTGTACTCATTCCGCTATACTGAAGCACGATAGCACTGGGTCCAATGACAAACTTTCAGTTCGTACAACTGAATAGTTCGTTTAACTGGCGTTCTTTTATGTGGTATTTTACTCTGTTCGGCACGTCTGACGCCGTTGTGCATCCACTTTGTCCGAAGTTTTTTTTTCTTACTATTTTTCGTTACACACAGTGGAAACTCTCATAGCCGCCCTTTTTATACTTTATTAGGACTTCCACAAAGACTAGAGCAAGATCCGTCAGGAAGACCGTTTCCTCATTTCCGGTGGTTACTTTAAAACCAGCATCGCACATCTGGTCAAGTGATACCTTCAAAATACGAGCACAAGCTAACCCGTGGAGGTACTGAATGTTCATAACAATCATGGTCGTTCATGGACTCGAAGCACTCAGAGCAATACAAACTCGATTTATGACGACCTGGTAACATCTCCTCCTGTTTCATCCGTTCCACGAGCAGTTAAATGTGTATAATTCCATTCATTCGTTAATTTTGTTGGAATGGATCCAGGGTGCGGGTTTAGAATATTTAGTGACCTCAATCACGGCAACGAATATAAGCATATACCGCTTACGATTATTACATTATTATGCATACACCGCTTATGTTTATGCTTATTATAGCCGGCGTGACGACGCTAGGAATCGGTCATAACACGAAAGTAAAACGTGTTCTTACCGAAATAGTCGATTGTTTACTGCACACTAACATACAAGACAGCTTGAGCTGCGCATTTTGGCGCATGCATCCACGCAGACGCTTGGTCGTGCATTTCCAACCCGATGTCTCACGCCCACGCTCACTGACCAAGCAGATCTTTGCGGTATAGTTGTAGAAGTTATCGGTGAGAGCAGAATCGAAGATAGCGGTGTGCCAGACAAGCGTCGGTTATTGTCCGCAGAACTTGGGCTATAAGGTCGCACACTCCCGCCGTGTTGGAGAGTTATGGAACACCACTGATCGACTGGAGCGAAACGCACGTCGTGTCCTCCGTGTTGGCCGGCCGTTAAGGTCACTTGATAGAGAACCGGCCGCAATTTTTTTTCTCGGGAGGAGCGTAGGCAACCAACGCGCTGTTACAGCCATAGAGTTTAGGAAACCCCATATATGGTTACATCCATGCTATAGGCTGCCACGCGTCGCATAGTTAGTACACTCTGATTGATGATTGATATGTGGGGTTTAACGTCCCAAACCCACCATATGATTATGAGAGACGCCGTAGTGGAGGGCTCCGGAAATTTCGTCCACCTGGGGTTCGTTAACGTGCACCCAAATCTGAGCACATGGGCCTACAACGTTTCCGCCTCCACCGGAAATGCAGCCGCCGCAGCCGGGATTCCCAACCTGCGGGTCGGCAGCCGAGTACCTTAGCCACTAGACCACCGCGGAGGGGCACATAGCTAGTACACTCCAGCATAGCTATTTTTGGTATGGACGGATGATATGAGCGAAGCGGACGCACGCTTTAGGACGTTTGGGCGTTTGGGCTAAGGTTGCCGCCTGGAAGTCTTTTTTATTATTATTATTGAGAAGGCGTCTAATGAAACGGACGTGTGACAACGATGCCCTGAAGGAGCTAATCGTGGAGTGGATATTAACCTCTCAAAATTCCTATTTTCAATGCCCCTCGTCAGCAATTCTCTGGCAAACTTTTTCCAGTTCAATTCACTTCTGTTTCACTGCACTCGGTCTTTTCATCATGAGAATTTTTATATAAAAATGAATTCACGCAGGACATTACACCAGAGTTTTCAGGGACATATAACCCTTCAGGTTCGTTGTCAGAACAGTTATATAGGTTGCCGCGGTCGACAACCTCAGTGGACTTCGTCTGGAGCATACGTGCCCTTATTTATATTTATTTTAGTCAACATCACTGTGACGACGCGGTAATAATAGTTATCAGACGTGCCCGCGCCCTTCTGTTTTTCAGTATGACCGGCACCGTTTCGCCTGCAGGTGAATGGCCTCCCATTGACATATAGAGGAGGATGCACTACGAAGACGTAGCCTGCAGTGCTGCTGTCTCTTGGTTGTGTAAAAACCCCTCGCCTCTTATAAGGAGCTGCTTGCTTGGCATCGTAGGTCAAATCACAGACTTCAAGGGAGGAAAAAAGACGCGCACTGTAGGGCAGGGAGCAAAGCCTACAATTAGCCCCGAAAGCTCATCGTGCGCAGCTTAGGCGAAGAACGGCGCGGGAAATGTGTACGTGTATAATAAGCATCAACTAAAGAGCCCCGCCCAAACCTCAACGCTGCCGGACACGTCAAAGCCTTGGCGAGTGCGTCAATCGCGACCTAGACGTCACTTACCCGTCGGCAGTTTTTTTCTTGAGCTTAGATCGCCACACTTTTCTTTCTTTCTTTTTTTCTTTCTTTTTTCATTCTTTAATTCATTTTTTTTTCTTTCTTTTTCCCTTCTTTCTTGACAGTCTGGAGGTTGCAACCACTGAGACAAGCACGGTCTGTGTTTTTTCGAAGCCATCAAATAGGAGAAGTACAAAAAACAAGTTGCACTGTAGGCAATGCCTACGTATTGGTGCCTCGAAGTTAATGAGCTCTCTTCATTTATTGTTCTTGCAGTTTTCTCGGTTGCCAATACTCCGAGCAAGAAAGCTCTGTGCGCACTCGGAGCTCTCGCCGTGAAAGCAACTCTTCTCTCCGAGTGCCAGTTCAGCGAACTAGTAATGAAGCTTCTTTAACATGAGCAACCACGTGAACGGGACGAGCGATAGAGAAGGGTAAAGCGACACAACTACGTCTTTCTTTTCGTGCGGCCAAATACGACCGCGTAACGAAATAATATTCTCGGGTTTTGCACGCCTTATCCAGCTTTAATTACAGAACGGTTTCTCTCGTATATAAGAATCGAGGAACAATGGCGTTGGCAACTGGAGCTGCAGGAAAGCTTAACACAGATCACCAAAAGTGTATATCCATGCCAGAAACGTGTTTAAAACAATTGGTTAACAATTTAGGCACTCGGTACGCTATATACTATTGAAAAGTTGAAACCCGTCCAGTGTGGCTTAACCACCTAGAAACATTCTATGCATGGTCTAACGGGCTGTATGTTTAGAAAAAGTTGTTAACGATTTACAATACTTGGAACTCTACTATGGTAAGCATATGCGTTAGCGTCTCTCTCTCTCTCTCTCACTTCGTTACACGTAATAGGACTACGCGCAATCCCTCTTCGTTGAAGCGTCTAAATCACCCTGGTTTGCTAGCGACGTAAAACGGGCTTGTGCGAAGCCGAAACAACCGTACATCGGCAGTTTGAACACGCAGAGAAAGTGTGGAGGAAGGCAGTGGGCTGAAAAACAAGCACGGACTTTCCCATAGGAGTGGCTAACGTGAGTACTTCTCCGCACGCTGCACTTCCGCTAAAAAGAGAACGTCTTCCACACACTTGACGCTGATTAAAGGTGTGCTCCCATTAGGTTTAGCAGCTACGGTACTAACTCCACGCTGTATAACGACTCAGGGGTCCTTACGTATGCACCTAGATCTATGTGAAAGAATGTTGTCGCGTTCCTGCTTAACCGGAATGCATGCCGCCGCGGCGCAGAATCGATCATATACGACCTCGCGCTCTACCGCGGAACATAATAATAAACGTTCACTACGCCGACCCTGCGGATACTCATTGTACACCTCAATACAACAGGTGAAAGCATGTTGCTGGGCTGGTTGGTGCATTTTCTACAAAATGGCAGCAACGTAACCCAAGGCAAAGAAACAAGAGACGAAAAGAGTGTCGAAGCTCTTTCCTGTGCTTGTTTTTTTATCAGAGCAAATCTTTGGGTGAGTCGGCGGTCCGTAATACTGACAACAGCGCAACAAGAGACGAAGGGTAGGAAAGAACGCAGATGAGCGCTGAACTTGCGACTTAAGTTTATTTTCAAAACGAAGCAGAACATAAAGAAGAACGACACGGGAACAAAAGGTTGCAGATCAATATATCTAAGAACAGCCACAAATAGGAATCACACATGAGATCACGCGTGAGATCATTGAGGGAGCAAAAATTTGGAGACTTGACAATAACTGCGTGAGCAGCCCGTCCATCGCCTTGGCGGAAAAAAATGCACTATTTGTCCCGTGCGGATGACCACCGGAAGAGACGTATGTTGATTCCTCTTTCCGTTTTTTTTTTAAGTTGTGTGTATATAGTTGAGCTAGCTGAATGAAGAGAAAGAGGACCACACGATATAGGCGAGCAGTCCGCAATATTGGTCTTCAATCTTTCGTTCACGTGTCTTTTTTTTATATTCTGCTCCGTTTCGAAAATAAACTTCAATCGCAAGTTCAGCATTCGTCTGTGTTTCTTCATATTCCTTGTCTTTAATTGCACTGTTGTCAGTATTAGTTGTTTCTTCGCTTTACATTACGTTGCTGCTATTTTCTACAGCCGACTGACCGGCCCTGCGCGCACACAGCCATCGATGCAACCGGTAAGTGTCCCATGTTCAGGATAGCTTTCCTATTTCGCTATGAGTGGTACAGGATGCTCAGAATGAAAACAGAGCTAAACGCTACAAGAAGTATAAAGAGCTAGAGAAATAGAGAGGGCGCGTTTTCAGAAATCTCTCCTATTAAAGCTATATTTATTTGTAAAGGTTCCGCTTATCCTTATGCTGAACTTTATAAACGAAGAGAAGCAGCCAATGGCGGAGACCGCACTTACGAACTATGATGAATACAACCACAGAACTTGTTTTTCTCTATCAACGCGAAAACGTTAAAGAGCACGTTTCGCAGAAATTACGGTTTCGGCGTCGACGACGTTGGCTGTGAGCGAAAAATCGACGTTGTCCGCGAGCAAAACTTCGAGATAGATGCGAATAAACAAATAACTAGGACCTTAACTTCAAGCGGGAATAATATTCAGCACATCTTCGTTGAAAGCAGGCCTAAAGAGCCAAACACGTGCTCAAAATTGCTTTAAAAAAGAAACCTAGAAGAATGTCACGTAGTTGAGCGTCCTCGCACGTAATTTTGCGCGATAGAAGCGTAGCATCACATTAGTCGCCAAAACACACGAAGACTGGTTTTTGAAAAGCCCACTAGTTACGAAGCGCAGAGACCAGATGAATGATCATAATCAGGAATCGCATTAACAATGTGAAGTACGCATGTTACCTCCGGACACGTAGCGGGTATACTTGTGGGCGAATGAGATACTATTCGTGTGCACCTACAAGAAACAGAGAAAATTTGTTTGACGATTAATATTGGTAGAAGCAATACCTGTACCGGAAGGCACGGACGATGTGGAACATTTGGCTCTCGTTATAGCGCTCGTTATGCAGCCAATGACGCCATGTCGAGCGGTACACTTCTTCCTCCATTAGGTGCAAAGAGGAAAATCGTGCCCGTCAGTGATAATTGCCGCGTTAAAAAAAAATGACCGAGGAAAGAGAATGAACGAAAGCAGCTTATCGGTCAAGCGCATCGATTCGCCGACCACTACAGTACATCAGCGTGTATAACGCTACTGGCCAGTTAATGCACACCACCAGCCCCAAAATCCCGAGCAAATTGGTTAAGCGCGCATATCGAAGAAAAAAATTAAATCGTTGTTAATTGATAAATTATTACGAATTAACAGAAAGTTCGAATGCATACTACTAAATAATGTCGAATGCACGAAGCACTGAAAGAGATGCGAGAGAAAATTTTCGCTCAGCCTGCTCGCAAATCACACTTGCTTCCATTTCTCGACTCAGTAGTTTTACTCTATAATGATCGATTGTTTGATTAATTAATTGAATGAATAATTGATTGATTTGCTCTGAACGTACTGCTTTTTTTTTGCTGATATACAAGCTATGCACATTTTATGTTCTCACCGCTATGGAGTAAGCTGACGCTGATACGACAAAGATAACCAGGCGCTTTCTGTAAAAATGTAGCCAGCGCTATCAGTGATCGTGCGATAAATATATCTCATATCAGTAAGCATTATCTTTGGCTAACAATGACTGCATGCTCCGGTTCGATAACGTTATCGCGAAGTAGGACACAAGCCGCTCACCAGTTTGAAACATTTCTCATTTCACCTGTGCCACTTGTGAGATCTTGTAAACACTCGAGCAAATCAAGGAAAATAAATATTAAAAAACAGGGGCCCATTTATTTTGTTAGACACAACCCAGCGACTCCAACAGGCAATGTAGCCATGATAAATATAGGGTAAACATCAATCATTGTCTTTAACTATGGTGTAGTAAATATTCCGTTATTATAAATCTATTAAAAGTAGACCCAAACGGCCTTTTCCATTGGTTCGGTGCGAATACACAGCCTTCGCGAGGTATTGCAGAAGAGAAAAAAAGTAATTATTACGGCTATTGGGGTACCTGTTGTGCCATTGTTTCTCTAAATAATTCATAGTCACGCCACAGGTAAAGCGAAAGGCTGAAACTATAGCTGGTGTTGGGCAACATCATTGAAACAGATACCCCATTATTTTGCAATTTATTTATTTATTTATTCGATACCCGCACGTACCATACAGATTAGAGATTTGAATTACATGTTAACAGTATAGAAAAAAACGAACATAACATTTTAAATGTTAAATGAAAAACAAAAAATGCTCTATAAACCAATTAATTCGTTCATGTGTTTACAGCTTCTATAACCTTTACTTAAAAAAATACAGGAACTGCTTCTAATGCCTTAAACTTTCAGGGACCTCAGGTTAGCGGCACAATAGCAATGAGATTTCTTCAGAATAGGCGTTGTGAACGACACTTTTACCGAGAAAACTACATATAAATGTAATTTATATAGCGTACATTGAAGTAAGTAACCATGCGATGTAATTTAGTGGCACCGCGAAAATGAAAATGTTACGCGCAGAGGAGTCCTTGAGCTTGCAACCGCGAAGCGTACAGGCGCAGCGAAACGACATCCTCACGCCACGGGTTTCCGTGTTTCGGTATGTACACACGCATACGCGTACATCAATTTCTTGCCCGCACGAGGAAGCACCGCGCGTCATCCACTTCCCGCCTCCCCGCAACGCGGATCCGGCATCAAATCATTGTTTGCAAACCGCGAGACGGCAGAGCTCGCTACGCGTAACGTGTACTTCGTACGGTCCTATTGCGGTGCTCAGTTGTATGGAAATGAATAAGCTCTACTGGGTTACGAAACGAATAATTCACAGTTATCCGCCTGTAGCTCGAAGCCAGGAGGACATCGATTCGGCTTTATATCCCAGAGGGGAGAGAGTCTTGGTCGAAGAAAAAAAAAAAGAAATCCTTCTTGGTCCGGGAATCCAACCTGGGACCACAGCCTAGCTTGTATTTCCTTATAGATTCGTGCTATATACGAACGGGCGCTTGTCAATAGTCCCGTTCATTACCTTTCCGCCACCTCGCCGCATTCCCCACAACTCATTTTGCAATTTTTAAGCCAACAAAAAAAAAAAAACCGCCGGGCTTGCTCAGACCTCACAGCACTGTCACAGCGAAAGCTGGAATAACGGTCTTTGAGAGCCCCCTCCTCTCCTCTCCCCTCTTTTTATCGTTATTTGGCTATATCTGCTGCAAGCACATTTGCAGGGCACCCACCACGCCATTAATCATTCTGTTTTAGGCAGGCTTTCATTATGCCATCCTTCGTCATTCTTCGGAAAAGTGTGGTACCAGCTGCACACTTGCATGGAACTTCGCGCTTTTTTGTGTGTGTTGCGGATAATGACGATCGACAATGAAGAATCACGCCAAAGAGGTTGTGATGCCAACAATCTACTGCCCAAGACCTTCCGCAGTGGATATGAATAGGTGGACAAGATCAAGCTTTTTTAAAGGTTTTGAGCATTAGACGGCCCACTCGTTGCGCAATTCGCATTGTGGGACACCTGGTTGTTATTTCGCTGTTCTAAAACGCTTTATTACTCCTATTAATGCGATTCCTTTCCCAGCATAAAACCTACCTAAGGCCAGTTTGCAAAATAGTTACAAGCAGCGGCGTGGCTAAGTACCAAAAGTATACTACTACAAGGCAAAAAAAAGAAACTGGCGTGACTCAATGGTATAGAGTACTATAGGCTGGTAGGCAGGGAACCCGGCTTTGAATCACATTGTGTTCTCGGTGTTTTTTTTTTATTTACTGAGTTTTTTATTCTTATTTCATACGATAGTGGTTACGAACACCGGCGGCGGTGAATAACTACGGTGCGCACGAAACCCGCTTTGTGATCTCATAGGATCTTTCGCTGTAAAAAAAAAAAAACGAGAGAGAGAAAGAAATAAACAAACCACGTGATCACAATCAGTGACATTCACTGCAGCATGACGGGACGTTTGTCAGTACACTAAATACATCATACTAAGCATGCTGAGATTAGAGCCGTATATATGGAGGTTTGCCGTGAGAATTACACTAATGCACTCGTAGCCAACCGCTGCGACAGCTCGTGAGGTCTGTATTCAAAAATAATCCCTGCGGGCAATATATAGGCTTTCATTGATGAAAGCTTCTGCAGTAGTGTGACTTTGTAATGGTGCATCGACTCTATCGAACGTTACGCAAAACGCAAACAAAAAGTACGTACGTTGCTTCCTGTCAGATGTCATTCATTCATTCATTCATTCATTCATTCATTCATTCAGCGAGAACTGAAGTATGTTTGAAACTTGCACATGTACAAACGCAATTCCACATCACGGAAAATAGGACGACTTATTCACCTTTATTTATGTGCTGCTCACGTTTGTAAAAAAGAAAAAAAGACAACAATGAGCCTGAGCTACTGTTTTAGTAGGTGGGCTGATAAATTATCCACAATGTAAGCTCCCCCTTTCCCACCCCGCATATAAAAGCAGCTACGATTTGTATACATCGTATGCGGAGCGGTAAGTTAATTCCCACACATAAACCAAGATTTCATTTGTTATACGTAGCACAATAAACGTCGCACACTTCTAGCGTTTCAGGAAAAAAAAATACATTTAGAGAATTATTATCACCACCAAATATATCAGCGAACGATACGATTAAAAATAAAAATGTTCATTCTCTCTCCCTGACTGCTACTCAAAAGGGGCCACGTTTTGGAACTCGAAATCTGTTTAGCCATTTCCCAACTAGAATGAATAACTGGTTTACGTATATCCACAGGCTTTTATTATTATTATTATTATTATTATTATTAGTAGTAGTAGTAGTAGTAGTAGTAGTAGTAGTAGTAGTAGTAGTAGTAGTAGTAATAGTAGTAGTAGTAGTAGTAGTAGTAGTAGTAGTAGTAGTAGTAGTAGTAGTAGTAGCACACTTCCTTTGCGATCCGCAGCGGTCATATAATCTGTCAGATCGGCAGTTGCAAGAATACGAGTAAAGACGCATGCAAAGCGTCTAAGGAGCTACTCTGTACACATAGCTCAGAAAATGTTCCGTTTTTTTTTTCATATCAATAGCACAAGCACATAGGTACAGCGGGAAGTGTTGAAAGCACGTCTTTCTGTTGTACTCAGAGACCCCTACGCGACTTTACTCAATCAGTGGTTTTGCTTCAGTTTTGGTGAGAAACTTACTCTTTGTCGAGTTAACCCCCTTTGAGCAGTGTTTTGCGTTCATTCAGAAGGGTAAATCGTTAAGTAAACAGCGAAAGCTTAATGCATGTAGTTCGTCAATCAATTTCTGATCACCAAGTATTTCGACTCGGTCCCTGAAGCCTCAGTGTGACACTTACAACAAAATATTGGTAAAAAATGAATGAAGAACAAGCCATCGCAAGCGTTTAACAACAAAAAAAAAACAGCTCCCAAAGCAATGATATTACTTTGACAGAATCAAAACAGAACTCACGGTTTTCGAATAAGCAGCAATCTGACGCAACAGAAGCCGGCTGCAAGTCAGTCTTTCGTACCAGACGATGCCGGCAGTGAAGCAGACGACGCGCGCGTTCGCTTCGAGCTGAATCTCCTCCGCGCGGATCACCCAAACAACACGGGCTTCTAGATCGCCAATTCGCCTCTGCACATCACGTTAGGTCAAGGTTGTTGTTGCTCCCTCCCAGGCGCACAATACGTAGTGACGCTGACGGTCGAACGGCTGATCCAGCAACAGGCAAGAAACAGCAGTTGCAAACCGCTCTCCGTCCGTCAGTGCGCTCAGAATATCACGTGGTACGCAGACGTAATTCGCTTTTTTTTTATTCTTTCTCTCTCTTTATTACATTTTCTTTGTTCCTCGAACGCTGCAATTTGCGTTTCCCTTTTCTCTATGTTGATCGTTACACGTGGATATGACGTCACAAAATGTAAAAGAAAAGGAAGGAAAAAGAAACGTACGACGATATCGCGCCATTGCAGGAAAGCCCCGCCTTTAGGAGGCGCTCCCCCCGCGGGCTATGAAGAGGAAGGGAGATCTAGACGAGGAGGCCAGAAATAAAAAAAAGTTACAAAATGAAAACGGAACGAAAACGCCCAGCAGCGGCTGCGTACTACATGGCCGTGAACACACGCGCAGGATGAGTGAACGTATAGCGATAATCATATAACGGAGGCAAGGAAATCTCGGCGACTCCAGTCGGGCGCCCTTTGCAGATGCGCGACCGCGTATATTTTTAGTGATAGATAAATAGCGGGAAGAAAAGTTTCGTTTCGTTTTTTTAATGCACACCCGATAGCATAGCGAAACGCTTCCCTCGCGTCCTTCACTTCGTTTTATCTTCAATCATTAAGCGGTTTCACATATCTCCAGGCGGGATAGATAGGCATATCGCTTTATGTGTTTCGCTCTGGGCGAGAGATTTTTGTCCGCGTGTTACGCGGACAAAGTTGGAGTGTTCGTGCGATCGCGATCCGCTTGAAAAGCACGTTCTTAACATATGCATATAGCCCGCGGCAGTACAAAGGCCCTAGCTATTGCGACTGGAGCCGCCATTTTGGCATATATCGTGGGCGCTGTCATACTATCCATAGTTGAGACGCAGCATACACGGATCGGCCGATTTATGAGTGAATAAAAATGTTGCCTCAGCACTACGGTGTTGTGATTAAAGCGACGGGCCGCGGATAACTTCATTCAGCTCCGTCCAGAGGGCTGAAGGATTATGAAATTCCGAGGAAGTTTGGGTGCACGTTAAAGAACCCCAGGTGGTCTAAATTTCCGGAGCCCTCCACTACGGCGTCTCTCGTAATCATATGGTGGTTTTGGGACGTCAAACCCCACATATCAATCAATCATTCCGAGGAAAGACATGCACAGTGTGTAGTTATTTAATGACGTCTGAACCAAATAAGTTATGCTAAAACCTCCTTCGTCTGAACTATCAGGGTTAAAACATTGTTGCTTTTTTTGCATTTAACACTCAAAATGTCATCTGTACATTGCTTTTTTTTTTTAAGGACGGTGAAGATTTTCTTGCCAAGAAACATTTGCAGCTGTAGATCGCCCTCCACTGATCATATCGAATTGATGACGCGTGCAGGCATCGAGTGCGGGTGTTTCCCGGTGGCTTCATTGCCCGCATCTCGCACCCTTTTGGGCCTCCTGTAGGTAGAGCGCATGAATTCGGACCGTGCAGTAGCGCGGGAAGTTCAAACCAATAATTCCTCCCCACGCCCGGGAATTTTTTTATGTTTACATCGTAGGTGCGTACATACGCCCACCACCGCCTACCCCTCCACGCACACAGTTTCTTGCTGCGCGTTCCGAGTCTGAAAGTTATTGCATACTTACTCGTGAGCCTTCTTTCACCTGACCGCCAGGAGATAGGGTTTTCTCGGACGAATGAATTTACATGAAGGATAAACGCCCAGAATGGCGATTAATTGTGTCTTTTTCGTGACATAAACGTAGAACCGATGCGCGCACTGGCCCGTTTCATCAAGTGCGTCGTTTTGCACTCGTGTGCACCGGTGTATACACCGTTTCGTTTACTGTAACACCACAACAGCCCGATTTCTGTTTACAACTGAGCAGTCAAGGCCACACCTTCTTGATTCTGCGGCGCCCGTCCACGTACTGAAACAACGCACGTGACCAGCGAGCGAGTCACATTGTGTGACCCGTCATGTATAGTCTCTGATCAACAAAATTTGTTACTTCAGCTTGACGCCACGAGATGACGTCATGCAGTGGTCGCGTCATCGTACGGCGTCCACGATCGCCCAAAGATAGGCCAATCTGAGAAAGTGCAACACTTCACGAACTGCGCAGAGCTTTAGCGGAGCGGTATGCGTTTTGGTGCACGTTTCGCCGCGTCGAGCGAGTCCTTTTACGCGCTGCGTTGCCGCTGTCGTGAACATCGAACAGAACACTTCGTCATGATGAACCGGCGCGCTTTCTTCATCGTTTTCTTTTCCTCTTCGTCTCCTATTTATTATTGTGCCTCACTCCCAAAAAAACATGTCCCTATTTACACTCTGGCGGGCACGAGACAACAACTCAAAAAGAAAGAAAGAAAGAAAGAAAGAAAGAAAGAAAGAAAGAAAGAAAGAAAGAAAGAAAGAAAGAAAGAAAGAAAGAAAGAAAGAAGAAAAGCACGAAAGAAGAAGAAGAACGACACACAGGGATAATCAAGGAAACAGAGAAAAAGAAATATATACGAGAACAAAGAGTAGAAAAACGTGAAAAATTGAGCAAAGGAAAGGAAAAGAAGCATAGCAAAAGCGAGAAAGAGAAAGAAATAGATAGACAGAGAAGGAAAGATATTAAGAAGAAACTGAGGCGAAAAAAAAAAGCGAAAACCAGATAGAACGAGGTGAAAGAAAAGAGAGGAATAGAGAAAACTAAAAAATAAAGGCGCCCAGCCAGCTTCGCACTTCCTTCAGGCTTGACACCACTATAGGGCGAGGCTGCCTTAATATTTATTTGGCTATTTTCTTATGAATAATCAATCATTATTTATTTATTTATTTATTTATTTATTTATTTATTTATTTATTCAAGGTCTGTGTTTTCTGGACTTTCATTGTCAGCGACTGATTGATTGATTGAATAAAAGTATTTTTTTACCTTGAGAAGACGCAGGGGAGACCCCGCGCCACCCGGCTACTCCCACGTTGGGACCGTCAAGCCGAGCTTGGCGGCCCGTTCACAGGCACTCTGGACGGCCAGCGTTCGATCCTTAAGTTCGAGCTGCGTAAGAGCGCTACCAATCTGTCCTCGCTGAAGGCGGAGCCGATAGCTTCACATTCCCACAACACATGGTTGAATGTTTTTAATAGTCCACAGGCAGGGCAATCCGCACTTGGATACCATTCAGGGTGCATGGCCTGAAGAACCGCAGGGTTAGGATGTGGAATTTTTCGCCATCGGCATTTAGAAGGCCCCCTGCGAAACCTCTTACACTAACCCCCACCATCGTACTTTGCAAATATTTTGCGCCACATTGCAAGAGAGAGAGAGATAAAGCGCGTGTGTGTGTGTGTGTGTGTGTGTGTGTGTGTGTGTGTGTGTGTGTGTGTGTGTGTGTGTGTGTGTGTGTGTGTGTGTGTGTGTGTGCGTGTGTGTGTGTGTGTGTGCGTGCGTGCGTGCGTGCGTGCGTGCGCAGTACTATAAGAACCAGGCATTAATGCGCACATTGTTGTTTTTTTCAAGATGTTATTTTGTTGCGCTAAATAAGAAAAAAAATTGCACGCCGTTCATGCGTTTTGCATACAACACCCTACATGAAAAAATTTTTCATGCACTTAGTTATAACAAAGTACTATGGGAGATTCAAATATAGCTGCCGCGTCGCAAAAATTACGGATAGCGAAATAGAGAACCAGTTTCAGTAAACTTTCTCTTAAACTCAAGATAACGCGCTGTCTGGCGTGCGTCGGTGGTATAGTTATTCTTTCGCCGGCACTCGCACGCGTCGGACGCAGGAATCATGGGCTCCCGCGGAGCGGCAAAGGCGGTCCTTGGTGGCCGCGGAAACAGGATTACTGACGAAAGTGACAAGGATTATGAGATCATTTTGCCGAATCTGCCAACAGGACGTATTGTTGTGAACACAGTGTTTTTACACGGTGATATTCGTGTGAGGCTTTTCAAGGTCGAAGATTTCCGAGACGCTCTGGACAAGGAACGACTGCTTCCCGACGTGGTTGCATTGGGCGCCTACCAGATCAACCATGTGTGGGCCGTGACCTTTAACAGCCAGGAGGCGACGAAGCGGATGACTGATCTGAAAGAACTACAGGTCAAAGGACGCCGCTGCCTCGTTATCGACCCTCAGGAGCAGAAGGTGAGGCTGCGGCTTCACTGGCTGTTACACGGCGTTTCGGACGAAGATGTCCGCACGGCGTTGGCAGCGTTCGGGAAAGTTAAAGAAGTGACCCGGGAACGCTGGCGTGTGGAAGGAGTTAATGAGAAGAACTCGACGACCCGCACTGTTTTCATCAAGCTGAAAAGCGGTATGAAAGTCGAGGACCTGCCTCATCAGATACGAGTCACCGGTGAATTAGCCTTAGTGGTAGCCCCAGGTCGGCCTATGCAATGCCTGCGTTGCAGCGGAACAGGACATGTGCGTCGCGAGTGTAAGGTGCCTCGGTGCTCGCGCTGCCGGCGTTTCGGGCATGGAGACGCGGAATGCGTCCGTTCGTACGCCGCAGTGACCGCGTCAGCGGAGGCCGAAGATGCGTCGGAGCACATTATGGACGTGACAGAGGCAGAGGACGCGGCTGAAGGTTGCGGAGATCAAGTCGCAGAAAATTTGAACTGCACATCTGCAACATCAGTAGACGAATCTACACCGGCACCTGTTGACACTCAACCAGGTTCTGCAGCTGTATCGACCGATACAGCTGACAATGCGGTGACAGACGCAGGCTGTGAAGTAGACGGAGCGTCTGCCCATGCGTCGGAGCAAGGCCAAGTTGTCGATGGTGCCTCCTGTAGCGTTGGTCTCGACACGAAGATAGAAGGAAACACGTGCAACGCCAGCCGCGTCTCTTGGACCAGCGGTGCCGTTTCAGCCATTAAAAGACCATTGGAAGACCCTGTGAAGACGGCAGACAAGAACAGTGCAAGTAGCGTGGAAGAACCACCGGCAAAGACGCCGACTGGCAGACGCACCAGCATGAGAGCAAGAGCTGGTGGCACCACGGACAAAAAAGCTGTAAACAATTCTCTTCTACTGTGCAGTGAAACCGGGCGGTCGGACGGTCCTGGAGGCGTCTAGCGTAGCGCTAGACGTGCAAGGTAAGCGCCATGCTCCGGGCCTAACTCCTCCACATGGTTGTAATGGCGCCTCAAGTATCATTTAGCTTCGCCACGCTGAATGTTAGAGGCTTGGCTTCAAAGAAGAAGCAAAGCCAAGTCTACCGGTTGTTATTGGAAGAAAATCTGGATGTGCTTGCAGTGCAGGAGACGAAAGTTGAAGGCGAGGAGGAGACTGGGAGCATGGTGCTTAAGTTTACATCACGGTATTTCGCCACTGTGAGCCAGGCCATAGGCACATCAGGGGGATGTGTTCTTTTTGTTAGAAAACTGCCAGGATTAGTCATAGAAAATGTCTTTTCTTGCTCTTCAGGCCGAGTAGTATGGTGTGATATTGGTTATTGTGACACTGAATGGCGCATTATATGTGTTTATGCTCCAACTATTGGCCAGGAAAGATCGGGTTTTTTTTCCAATTTACGACAACATATGTGTACTGGTAGGAAACTCTTATTGGTTGGTGATTTCAACTGTGTCTTGAATGAAAGTGATAGATCAAGCAGGCGCAACGTTAAAGATAGAAGCAGTGATGTTCTGGCACAGGTGATTTTTGAACACGAATTAGTAGATGTTGCGGAGTGTTTGCATAGCTCCCGAGATGTGAAGTATACCCACTTTCAAGGCACAAGTAATGCCCAATTGGATCGACTTTACCTTACTGCAGATGCGATAACCCAGTGTAGCAGTTATAATGTTGTCCCTGTTTCCTTTTCCGATCACTGTCTTGTAAAATGCAATATCGGGTCAAAAAAAGAAAGGAACGCCTTTTCTTGGGAACAGTGGAAAATGAACTCTAACCTCTTGAAGGATGAATCGTTTAGCGCATCAGTTATTAAAGAAATAAGTAATATTAACAAAGAGTGTATGGGCAAAATAGGAGAAGAATGGGAGCTATTCAAGCAGCGAATCAAAATAAAAGCAATAGAGAGATCTAGCGTTTTATCTTTTGAATCTAAGAAGAATGAGAAAGTGCTTAGACGAACACTTGAGAGACTAACAGCTCTTGAATGTGAAAAACCTGGAGTATATGGTGACGATTTGCGGAGTATTAAACAGAGGATAGAGGTATATGAGGAGGAACGCTATCGCGGAGCGCTAGTACGAGCCAGAGCAGCATCAATGACTGTGGATGATCGCCCGACGAAGCGAGCGTTTGGATTAGAGAAGAGTCATGCCAGACGAAATCACATAGATGCCATTGAAGTCAACGGTATCGAAGTTTCGGACAATGAGAGCATAGGACGAGCGTTTGGCAAACACTACGAAGGACTCTTCGCTGCCACGCCCATTGAGTCAGAGGAATTTAAGCAGGAGTTCCTTAGCAGAATGCCGAAGTTGTCAGATAACACCAAATCAACTTTAGAGCTATCTATAACGCCGACGGAAGTAGAAAGGGCTATAGATAAAATGAATCCTGGTAAATCTCCAGGGCCGGACGGGCTTAGTGCTTCGTTTTATAAGGAGTTCAAAAATGAATTATCCCAAGTACTTGCAGATGTCTTCAATCAAGCTTATAAACTTAATGTCCTCCCTAGGTCCTTTAGTGAAGCACATACAGTTTTGATACCTAAGACAGAACACTCGGAGAAGTTAAAATTAGTTTCTTCGTATAGACCGATATCACTAACTAATTGTGATTACAAAATTTTAATGAAAGTACTAGCACGGCGACTTCAAGGGGTAGTCAAAGAATTAGTAGGGCCTCACCAAACATGTGGGATTATGGGTCGCTCCATTGTGACTAATATACACAAGATGCGCTGTGTGTTCGAGTGTAGCGATGCCAATCAAGTAGGGGTAGCCATTCTACAGATTGATCTCGAGAAAGCTTTTGATTGTGTTTCCCACAACCTTCTGCTTTCCATTCTTGACCATGTCAACGTTGGTTTTGTAATCAGAGATGGAGTATCTATGGCATACCGGAACTGCACAACCCGACTGGTAATCAATAAGACGCTAGGAGATACAATTAACATAAAGCGTTCTGTTCGCCAGGGCTGCCCGCTGAGCCCCCTACTTTTCAGTTTATATATAGAATCTTTGTGCTTAGCAATAGCTCAAAACAGTTGCATTCGTGGCTATATATTACAAGAATCCGAAGTTAAAATTTTGGCATATGCCGACGATGTGGCTGTTTGTTGTATCGATCAAGATAGTGTTACCACTACCATCAGTGTGGTTAAAAGGTTCGGCAAGGCAACTGGCAGTCTAGTAAACTGGGGAAAGTGTCTGGGTTTCTGGCATGGAGAGTGGTCATCAAAACCAGACTATTTTGCCAATGTTAAATGGGTGACCACACCTGTCAAGTACTTAGGGGTGCCACTGGAATTTTATAAAGATAATGAGAACTACTGGCAAGAACAAGCGAAAGAAATCCGGACGAAAGCTAATAGATGCAACGGTAATCATCTGTCAGTGTTTGCTAGGGCGACTGTCTGTAATCTTTTCTTTGCCTCAAAACTTTGGTATGTGATGCAAGTATTGCATTGTTCAAGGGCAAACATACAGAAGTTCCATCGTATCTTCGCAGTGTTTGTGTGGGCTTCGAACTGGGAGAGATGCAGTCGAACTAATCTGTTTCGAAAAGTGAAACACGGAGGGCTTGGTTTAACACATCTTTTCATACGCCAAGTCGTAAATAGGTTCTTTTTTTTTTCGCTACACAAGGGACCCTTTCTTACGTACAGTGTGCCAAATGAGACTGACGCGGGCTTTACCTGGATATGTAATTAGCACGCATGACATGACCGGTGCTGTGCGGGGGTATCTTAAAGAGGTTATTCTAAGTGTACGGTTTTTATCTGTTAGATTTTCCAATGAATATTTGTTTTCAGTGACTCGAAAGAAGTTGTACAAAGATGTATGCGATGTTGTTTTACCTGAACCACTGTACCGCGCCATGTACGCCGGAGGTGAAGGGAAAGATGTGCTTAAAAGAGTGAAGAGAATGCAAGTGGCTCCTGGCGCGAAGTCTTTCTTTTTCAAGCTGCACACAGGTACACTATCAGTCAGGACATTTCAAGCAGACCATGGTTTTTACTTACCTTGGGGGACAAATTGCCTTATCTGTAAAAAACCGGAAAATATTGACCATGTTTTCTTACATTGTTGGGAAGGAGTATAATTTTGGGATGTACTTCAAAGGACGTTACAGAAAGAATTACCTTTAAATTCATATGGTATAAGATTTCTGCCAATAGTGGACGAAGAGGGAATGCCTTTTGATTTGATTATGCTATGTGGACTTCACTGTTTATGGCGGGCCCGTATGGCGGGTTTCTATCGCGATCAGGATGCACGGCCTGCACGAATGTATTTCCGTGAATGTATGGCCAAGTATGTTGAACTGCAGAAAACTCAGGAGATTTTACCTGAGTGGTTGTCGAGGGTGGAGCCCTTGGCAGCACTTAGGGAATTTTAAGTTTCTGTCGGACTGTTACTGCTTGTTTTTGTTCTGCTTGTGGTTTGATGTATGCGCCTGTAAACAGGCAATAAAGCAAAAAAAAGTCGGTGGTATAGCGGTTAGCATAGCTACCTTCCAAGCAGTTGACCCGGGTTCGATTCCCGGCCGACGCAAAGTTTTTTTTTTTCGTTAAACGATTATCAACGTTAAATCGAAGCGAGGCCTTTGTGATCCGGGCTACTTCATCAACTTTCCGTGTTCGCCACACTGACTCACACACAACCCTCGGCAACAATGCATACTCCAGCGTGTTGTATGCTTGAACCTGTGCGATAAAATAGCGCACCATACCTTATGGTTTATGCAATGTTTCTTTTCTGGTTCTCTTTTTTTTTATTTTGGTTCTCAGCATATCGCATTTACTCTGCGATCTTCCAGATCGCGCTAAATGCGAAGGCAAAAAAAATTGTTTGCAGGACAAAGCGAACTGCATGCGTTAAGAGATATTTTTTAGGGGCGAAGCTCCTTAGGGCGTGGGCTGTGCGTCCCCTGTAGCCTGTATGTAGCCACCTCTAGTTTAGTTCTTGCAGTGTTCACTAGATGGCGGTACCGTCCCCTGTATCTAGCCACCTCTAGTTTAGTTCTTGCAGTGTTCACTAGATGGCGGTACCGTCTCCTGTATGTAGCCACCTCTCGTTTAGTTCTTGTAGTGTTTACTAGATGGTGGTACTTGTAGCTGATGATGAAAAGATGCAAGATGTTATAAACTAGAAAGCGGTACTTGTATTTGATGAAAGACGCGAGATCTTATAAAATAGGAATGATGTCACATATGGCGCGTGTCATTGGTTGAAGGCAATCGTTCGATTTAGTGCGGCGACGTACGCTAGGGGGAGCGATGTAATAAAATCGAGTGGGCAAAATGTCCAGAGGATTCATGGTTTACCAGGTTTACCTCCGGAGCTTCGCCCACTCATCATCATTCACTTCGTGGATATGGCGGAATTTTTTTTTACATCACGACTAAATGGGGGTCATCTCACAAAAGAAAGTAAAAAAATGTAGTAAGAGTTGGCCGCTCTCAACCATCAGGTCTTCCATGTTTTTCTGTACTTTATCGTTTTCTCTTTTATTCCACTTCTGCGCCTTTTTATCTTTTGTTTTCTCCCTCGCTGTAGTCGTTTTCCCTTCCTCTTTTCCTTTATTCTCACCCTTGCATCTTTTTCCTGCCCTTCTTGCTATACAGGGTGTCTCACGTGACTTTAGCCAGAGTTTAAAAATATGCCGGAACACGGAATTGCGACGCGACCAAATGCATGTTGCTCACCGTTGCCTGGAGTTAGACTATTTTTTGTGTTCTCAAATATTGTTTAATTAGAAATATTGTTTATTTAGATACGACCGACCATAGCACTTGCCCCATTGTGCTGTCTCAGCAGGGCCGCAACGATGGTGGTGGCATTACGATGAACACGTTTTGCTATCGGCCACAAAAACGATAACCACTCTGTCTGCTTATCACTATCATGAACCGTTGCGAGGGAAGCGTTTTGTTCGCACGCGGAACGTTAGGGAGCACTAGAATCATCGTGCGCACTGACGCGTGATCGGGTTTGTCACGTGTGTTTTTTTTTGTATTTCGTGGGCAAATGCAATTAGCAGAAAAATACTAATACTTAACAGATACAAAGTTCAAAACTATATGTTTGGACGTTTTTCAAAGCGGTCTACAACTTTCTCATTGAAATGTTTTATCCATATTCGTTCCTTCGAAAGTTAGTTAAACATGTCTAATTAAACAATATTTGAGAACACAAAAAATAGTTCGACTAACTCCAGGCAATGGTGGGCAACATGCATTTGGTCACGCCGTAATTACGTGTTCCGGCACATTTTAAAACTCTAGCTAAAATTACGTGGGGCACCTTGTATATGGGCTATGCTATGCTATGTTTTTGGCATCATGAAACAGTAACTCCCCGATACGAGAAAAATTGTCTCCATAGTATCCCTTTGAAGTGCGCATTTCTCCTTGAAAACACATTGCTCGCTTGAACTTTTGCTTACGCTGTGGATTTCAAACATTTTCCTCTATACAAATTACCAGTTCTAAAAGCCTATGCCAAAGCACATGTTCACCGATTTTTAGTTCCGGTACAATAGTACTGAGACTGCACATTTCATTTACACGCTGTTAGCCACTTTCACATTTCATTTATCACTGTTAGCCACTTTCACAAGTCGTTTTCCAAAGTTTTTACGCTCCATTGTCAAAGTACAATACTTTAACATCAAAAAGACAGAAGAAATTTGCAGCGAGAGATTTGTGCAAACTTGTACTACAGTTGTTTCTAAGAAACATTCCAAGTCAATCGTAATGCTTAACATATCATTAACGAAGCATTCTGGAAGATCCGGGATGGATAGATGGATTCGAAACTTTATTGTTGATGACAATAATTTTTACGAGCTAAAGGTTTTATATATACGGCCTAGGTTTCTTAAATTTATATATAAAAAAACGGCAGGCTGCGGAAGATTAATACTTGTGGTGAGAAATCCGTAAACATGGATTATGTCCAGCCGACGTTCCGACAAGCGGACTTGTCTTCCTCAAGGCTAGAACAGAACAGTTCTATTCTATTCAGGAATAGAACAGAACAGTTTTATTCTAGCTTATGTTCTAGCGTTGAGAAAGACAAATCCGATTGTCGAAACGTCGTCTCGACACAATCCCTGTTTGCGGAATTTCCATTTTATATCTATATAGTGAGACATATCCAATATGAGTGATTCTCATAAGACCCGGTTCTTCAAAACAGAGCAATTAGCTAAAAAAAGAGAGATAGACTTCCAGTAGAAGTTAAACTCGATCCAACGAGCGATTAAATTTTTATTTCGCAGCAGGTACCCGGGGGAGGTAACTGCTGCGTCAACTCGAATAAACGGATCTGTCATGGCACTAAACGAAATTTAAAGAAGCTTTGCCGAAAAAAAAAACGATAAGAAATGAAGTGATTTATTTCCAGTTTTGACACAGGCCATTTTCTCTTTCCTTTATTTTTTCCCGGGCTTGTGCTGCAGCACTATCGCGTTAAACCATCTCGCCATCCTATAGTAACAATCCTGAATTTCTCTTGGCGACGGGGCACCTGCCCACCTTATAATGTTGTTAAGGGACACTAAAAAGAAACATACAATCCCTTTAGACTGACGCACTGTATTACGCGAGCTGCAATGTCCATGTCCGTCTCGCTGCAACGGTGGCGATAGGGTGCTCGGCTGCCGATCCACAGGTATCAGGTTCGATACCGGCCGCGTCGGTCGAATTTGATTGATTGATTGATTGATTGATTGAGTTTAACGTCCCAAAACCACCATATGATTATGAGAGACGCCGTAGTGGAGGGCTCCGGAAATTTCGACCACCTGGGGTTCTTTAACGTGCACCCAAATCTGAGCACACGCGCCTGCAGCATTTTCGCCTCCATCGAAAATGCAGCCGCCGCAGCCGGGATTCAAACCCGCGACCTGCGGGTCAGCAGCCGAGTACCTTAGCCTCTAAACCACCGCGGCGGGGTTTGTAGGCGTAACAGAGGCCCGTATATTGTCCGAAGCCAATGCACGTAGGTCAAAATTTTCGGAGCCCTCCTCCACAGCGTCTTTCATAAATCATATCCTGGTTGTGGAACGTTAAACATCAGATAATACCGATCAACTCAATGGTCGTTCATTTCACTCCCATACGTTTAGGTATGGAGAGAAAAAAACGCGGTAACCGTTTTATTTTTATTTTTTTTAATATCACGCCGAAATCTCCGCGCATAGCGTCGCTTCATTTGAAAGTGTCTCTTCCATCTTTTCGTGACATTGGCGCGACTAAATTTCCGCAAACGTGGTATTTCTAGTCTATGGCCCCTTCAGACGATGATCTACGCCATTTTCACTCATTAGAAACCACGTATGGCCTAGCGGACGCCCGGCAAAATTTATGACGTTACGGCGTTTGACGCGAGAATTTCAACGTCATCGCCACGAGCGCTTCGTTTTTGCGCGTTTCCTCGCTTACGAAGCGCCTTGTCGCGGCAAGAGTGGTGATATTCATCATCATCATCATCGTCATCATCATCATCCTGACTACGCCCATTGCAGGGAAATGCCTCTCCCATGTTCCACTAGTCAACTCGGTCTACATGTGCTTGCTGCTGCCACTTTATACCCGCAAACTTCCTAATTTCACCTGCCCACCTAACTTTATATCTCTCCCTCAACCGCTTGCCTTTTCTCCGAGTCCAGGCCCCGCCGCGGTGGTCTAGTGGCTAAGGTACTCGGCTGCTGACCCGCAGGTCGCGGGTTCGAATCCCGGCTGCGGCGGCTGCATTTCCGATGGAGGCGGAAGTGTTGTAGGCCCGTGTGCTCAGATTTGGGTGCACGTTAAAGAACCCCAGGTGGTCTAAATTTCCGGAGCCCTCCACTACGGCGTCTCTCATAATCATATAGTGGTTTTGGGACGTTAAACCCTACATATCAATCAATTTCTCCGAGTCCAGTATGTGATCCTTGATGACCAGCGGTTATCTTGATTTCGTGCTACGTGGCCTGCCCATGACCATTTCTTCTTGATTTCGACTTTGACTCAATTTTTTTCTCGATGCACTCTGCTCTCTCCTTATCTTTTAAAATAGGGCCAGACTACAGGCACACGTCACAACACGTCAGCGCGTGGAATTCCGACGCAGCGCCGCGCCCTCCCCTTATGAAGAGAGAGGGCGCGAGCATCACGTAGCCGTGCGCCCTCTTTCTCCGCAAGGGGAGGACGCGGCGCTGCGTCAAAAAGCCATGCGCTGACGTGCTGCGGCGGGTACGTGAGTTACACCTATCATTTTCCTTTCCATTGCTCGCTGCGTCGTCTAGTAGTGACATAGGAACCAAGAAAGAGTATTTTATTAAGGGGAGGAAATTCTTTCACGTCCCTTTTCTATCAAATGGACCGGGCGGCGGTGGTTGCTTTAGTTATTCGATGGTTTAGCCTATCATCTCCTCGCGACTATCTGATTCTGCGTGCTACCACCGCATTCGTTCTCAGCTGTGCGCATACAGGCAGCTTGTCATATAAAGTCACGTGACCACCTCGCTGCCATCACACGGCCATGAAAAACTCCATGACTGGCTACACTCACAAATTTTCCACACGCGCAGGTGTGTGAGTGGCAAATAAAGTGTCCCTGATGAATTCGTTAAAATTTTAGAACTCAAAAAAACCAAAAGGTATCTCTCTCGATATTACTAACTTTCCGCTTTAGCGAAGTGACTTTAGTTCCCTCATTACTCCATGAAATCGAGTTTCATCTGTCGTTTCTTATTGTGGCACATGCATTCTATTCGGTTAATTAATTTGGCGAATAAACAATGTTCGTTGACAGACGTTTTCGCTCATAATATTTCAAATCATTGAGCCATTGAATTGAATTTGTCATTAATTTAGCGGTATTTGAAATCCCCCACCCCTTCTTCTCTTTCTTTCTTCTTTAATCTGGGCCCTAAATATGTACGTTTTACAAAACTAACTCAAATTATGAATTTTTGTTGTTAAAGATGGCCCAATAAATTCAATCGATCATGAGGTAGTTGCGATGATTACCTCACAATAATTTAGTCATCGTGTTACTAGATCATTGCTCAACATCATGTTACCTGATCATTACATGATAATTTATTTATTTATTTATTTATTTATTTGTACCCTCAAGGCTTACAGGCATTTCAGAGGGGAGTGGGTTACAAGGTTATACAAAAAACTAAAAAGCAGCAACAAAAGTAGTAAGCAGATAAGTACAAACATACATGGGCCCTAATCATACAATGTTAGCTAGTGCTGCACGAAACTGATGGTTGTCTTCGATTGCGGCGGTCAGTCCGGGAAGACGGTTCCAATCTTGTGACGTCCGAGGAATAAATGACTGAAAGAAGGCATTGGTGTTGCATGATATTGTTCCTACTTTGTGTCGGTGATCCATACGAGAAGAAATATATGAAGGAGGAGTAATTAACTCACTGAATAGGGGCGAATTATGGTAGTAAATTTTGTGAAAGAGACAGAGGCGAGAGTGTTTGCGGCGCGAAGTTAGAGTGGGTAATTGAAGCAAGTTTTTCATAGACGTGACACTTGCCGCACGGGTGAAATTACCGAGAATGAAACGTGCTGCGTTGTTCTGCACGAGCTCAAGTGATGTCACCAGATAGTCATGGCTCGAGTCCCAAATGGATTATGCATATTCGTGTTTATTGGTTATGTAATCATTGATTGATTACACGATTATCACATTGTTTGAGCAGACGAGGTTTCATTTGAAATATTTACAATCCGTGCATTCCAGGGGCGTATACTTACAAACTTTTTTCCGTGAAGGGTGGGGGTGAAGTGGTTCTACTTTGATTAAGTATGTTCCTGTGGGTGCTCGAATGTGTCTATTTCGCGCATATATAAACATACAAAACTCAAAGCTTTCGTGAAGAGATACAGGTTGAACCTGTTCAACCACCACCTGGCCACGTCATCGACCCGTTAATCTTTTGGCCAATCCCAGAAGTGGGTACGTTCCGCATGAACGATGTAAAACAGCAGCAACGAATCTCACACTACTCCAGGTGTGATAGTGAAGCGATACTTGGCGGCGGTTCGTGCGACGGTGCCGACGATGATGTGTGCGGCTGGGCTGGGGAATCTTAAGGCGGAGTAACTGGTGCCGACGACAGCACCGCCCGCCAAGAACTGCCAGCGCAGATGGAGCGGTGGATCCGCTCGGTGGACTGCCAATCTCAGAAGTGGGTGATCCATCGGCACGAGGGGGCCCTGGCCAGGCAGAGGAGAACGGGAACTCGTGACCCGCAAGCGCGGGAACCCAAGTATCCTCTGTCGGGTCAGGTTCAACCCTCGAGTTCTTGGCCCAATGTCTCTAGGACTGCATAGACTAGAACATTAGAAGGGTAGACCGCGCCCTGCGAGGCCGGCACCTACTCCACGCAGGATGCGTCCATTCATGCGTCCATCCATGCATATGTCTGTGTATCCGTTCATCCATCTATTAAACACTCCAAGTTCCACCATCTCGCATCTTTTTATCATATATTCCCCTTATAGAAGCACTAAACAAGAGGTGGCACACGCACACTTTCTTACGGCTTGCGCTTCGGGTCTACTTCCTACCTTCAACCACCTCGAGTTCATGGTATATACTACTTCACTGTATTCATGGCACTGCGGCCCAATGCTCGCTAAACCTTTCTAAAACCAAGGAGGTTACGCCCAGCGAGTATGACGTAGCAACCTTTTCCTGTCAGATAGTGCTCAATGTGCATGCCAGTGGCTGCTAATGTGAAATGAGAGACAGCTGGATTCAGCTTTTAATTTCTTACGGCTTGCGCTTCGTATCTGCTTCCCCCCCTTTAACCACCTCGAATTCATTCATGGTATATACTAGTTCATTGTATTCATGGCACTGCGGCTCAACGCTCGGTAAACCTTTTTAAAACTAAGGAGGTTACACCCAGCGAGTATAACGTAGCAATCCTTTCTTGTGAGATAAAGCTCAATGTACATGCCAATGGCTGCTAATGGGGAATGACAGACAGGAGCATTCGGCTTTTAGTTAACGCGCACGCCGCGAACTTTTTATTGTTCAACAAAGCACAGGAGAAATCTCCCACCGGCACGAACTTGCAGGTCAAAATGTAACACTGGTTACAGACTACAACTATGACTACGACTACGAGAGACGAACGGGTGCCGCTTTAAGGAGCTTCGCCCCTAAAATTAAGTGAATATATAGATTGAGGACACGATGTGGTTCGAAGCCGGCTCCCCTGCGTGCCAGCCCAGGGTTCCACCACAGAGCCGCGCTGGTGCTTGAACTTTCGGCAAAAACTGACACTAGATATAGGCTTGATGTCGGGAAAAAAATCTCATTAGCATGAGTAATGAAGAGTTTTAGAACAGCCACTGAAGGGACAACCAGGCATCAAAAAATGCGAATCTCCTAACGAGTGGGCCGCTTGGTGCTGTATAGATGTAGATCCTAAATTTTTGGCTCACACCCACCCTGGGGGACTGGCCAAGAATGGGGTAGCTTATCAAAGATATATATATATATATATATATATATATATATATATATATATATATATATATATATATATATATATATATATATATATATATATATATATATACCTATTTAAATACTATAGCGAAAACAGAAATATTAATTTTCAAAATTATTCGTGAGAAAAATTGAATGAATTAGTTCCTACTGAAGGAGAGATAAATGATTGATATCAAAGAGAATTTTCCTGTAGCCGAAATTGCTTCACTGAGAAAGTTTCGGTATTGAAGTTATTGAGTAAATCTTTTCGATTGTCCAATGAAATCTCGCACGGGCTCGCACACTTTCCCAACCCATTACTAAACCTTCAGGCATAATTATTCATCGTTGTCAGCCACTGCATCGTAAAATTGCTCAAAATTTCTTGCGAGGTTGTATTGGGTACCACGCTTCTCCGAAGATGAAGGATGGCTTAGTGAATGCGTACTCACTACATGATAATTTTTGGTGTAGTAGCTATACATTGCAAGTTCGCTTGTACCAGTTACCCTAAGAGTTTTAAAAAAGGCTCTCCGCTCGTCCAGTTCTCGCTATGACTGTGCTACGCGTTGCATGCAGGCCTGGCGGTTTTTTCAGAAGCTTCATTGTGGTCATTCTTTTTGTGTCTTCCGGATTAGAGATCTCTTATCACTACTCTTGGCCCTTCGAATACTTTCAATGAATGACTCGGCAGTTGTTATAGTTACTGATTCGCAGTTCACCCTGTCCTTCCGACCCTATTCTGAGTTCACTCACATCATTAATCCCTAAAAGCTTGCTTTCAGTGCGATTGGTATGCGTTAATGGTCATCATGGCATATTTCTGAACGAGATGGCTGACGCTCAAGCCCTGTGGGTCTCTCGATGGTACTGTAATGTCCATTGTGCTTAATACAGCATTGATTACTGAATCCAGATTCCGCAGATATTCCATACTTCGCGATTACATCAAAATCAAATTAACAGATCAAGAATATGGTCACCTGTCTTTTTCTTGGAATAATAAATGATGTGCCTCCCGTAAATGGGAGGTGTTCTTTACAAAATTTCGATGCCGTGTGCCTCCTCGAAATTTTTATTTATACAGGTCTGTTTTAGTGTGTTTTTACTGCCAAAATCAAAAAATATCAATCATATTGTTACAGAGAGTATTTATTTAGAGGTCATGAGTCCGTAGGAGAGCAGCATTACAGTGTACAGGGCGCACAGAATGCCAGAGCGCAGAGCAACCCAGGCTGAGCCCCACAACACCATTGTCGTCGTCTTCATTAGGTGCCATTTTAGCTGCTCCACTAGAGAAGTATTTCCACACCCGTGACAATATTTTTACTAACTTGCAGTCATTTTATTAGCCGCAAGAAAAGAACATTTCGAAATTTTATGAATAAGCTTATGGATTACTCTAAATTGCGAAAATATTATTTCTCTCGGGACTTCTTCTCGGGGTCACAGCAACCGGAAAAGCTGCTTACCCATCGGTGAATTTCTGGACGACGCAAAAAAGATTCCTTTCAAACTTTTATAGCAACTCGGTGGCGGTTAGAGCGAGACCGATGAGTTTACGCCGTTCTTCGGCGTCGTGGCTGCCGAAGATGGCCCAGGATTCTAGGGAGATGAATGGGGCAAGAGGCCAAAGCCTTCTCTCCCGTCATTCTCGACGGGTGCAGATAAACGTTATATATATATATATATCTCTTTCTCTCTTTGCAAATTTATTTATATTCAAATTTTTCCACTTCAGCCTGTCTCTAATTAGCTGCTTGCATACCACCACTGTGTTCTGCACGTATTGTATAGACACATATAGAATAATCATCTGATTTTTTGTTTCTCTATTTCCATATTCCTAAGTAAATTTCTACATATATATATATTCTGCAGTAGTGTTTCTTCGTTGCAATTCTTAACTGATATAATGTTAACATCCGGTTTCTTGGCCAACATCCCGATGTGGGTAAGAGCCAAATCACAAGGATCAAGCAAGGAAGCCAGCAAGCAATGGACAGCTCTGTAAACGCCAAAAAGAAAAAGATGAACTCCTTACGGGCCGACGCAGACTGAGTGCCACGTCTATCGCCGGGACTGACTCGCACCGGTAGAGAAGTGCATCTACGACAAGGTGAGCTCAAGACAGCCTCGGGGGAAAGGGCTATAGCACCGAGATAAACAAGACACTGTGGAATCTAGATATTGCAGGTCTCAGTACGAACGCATGGTCTATATATATATATATATTTCAGCATGAATCTCTATATTCGTAGCCATTTTAATATACCCCGTCCTGTCCTCAAATTCTGTACTGACTCCTGAGCTACACTTTTAATCAGGTCCTGGTTAACTGCGGGCTATATCCAGGAAACCCTACGAAAAATGTCCGGTTTCCTGGTTATATCCGGCACTTTAAACATGACTTAAATGGGAATGTATGGACTTAATTAGGAATGCAGAGTAGTGCACATAGACTACTTTATTGCATTACCGTTATGAGAATGAACAGCAAACATTAACCAAAATATAAGCAGCACTAGCTTACGATAACGAAACTTTTGCTGCCGCTGTATTGTATATAACACAGCGCAGCTTACAAGACCTGCAGTCTTCGCAATCATTACACGCGAATTAAAAAAAAAACTGATCTTCCAGGCAAATATTTTTATTACAGTTTCATGCAACGGTTGCCAATGCTATGTTACGCCACAGGTTATTCTCTAGTTTTGACCTCCCCTTCCCCAATTATGTACCCATGGTAATGTAACGGGGAAGAGGGGGAGCAAAGAAAAGGAGTTCTTTGTTCAATGATGTTCATCTCTATATATAAGCAAGAGGAATTTTCTACGCTCCATATCTAATGTATACAATTCATTTTAAAGGGCTAACTAGTATAAGCATGATGCTCTAACTAAACTTGGCCGTACCAGGAGATCAAGCGTAGGCGTTTTCAGCCGGATAATGATGCAGATACGGTACAGTCGCCAGTTCAGTTATCACACGTTACGGAGAATTCCTTCTTAGTTATCAGATACCTAATATATTAAACAAATTATTAACTAATATCAACTTTGAGCTGCCTGAATGTAAGTTCAAGAAACATGTGCGAAGTCTGCTCCTTAACATACATCATCTGCTGAAACGGTAATATCTGTAATTTACGAGGGTTTTTTTATTTATCTTTTTATATAAAAAATTTTTGTTTTTGCAC
Organism: Rhipicephalus annulatus; assembly: GCA_013436015.1. Classification (NCBI taxonomy): domain Eukaryota; kingdom Metazoa; phylum Arthropoda; class Arachnida; order Ixodida; family Ixodidae; genus Rhipicephalus; species Rhipicephalus annulatus. Next base: position 210,908 of record WOVY01003392.1, read on the forward strand.
ATGTGCACAGAAGATTTAGGTAAGCCATGTACAATCCGTGTATTTATTTTGTTGTCTCAAAATAAACAAGCTCTTACTTTGGTCTATGCATGTTTAGTTAGCTTCCTTATGTTTTTTTTTAAATGCCTTCTGTTCTTGTACGCGTCTCTGGGCTCTCTCAAGATGCCTGTGACATCTTAAGGACCTCCGACTTGTTGCGTAGGGAATGAACTTAACTTGAAAAAATATATATATATTGCAGTGCCTTCAGGGTATTCGCAACGCGTATATACAGCGCAGACAATCCTGCTAATCTAATCACGAAATGCGTAAAAAAAAAGCAGCATGCCAGAAAAAAAAAGTGCGTCGGCCGGGAATCGAACCCGGGTCAACTGCTTGGAAGGCAGCTATGCTAACCACTATACCACCGACGCTTCTTGTCGACGCGGTTTTCTGACTGTAGCGGACGGCTAACTCGAACCCCATTCTTTACTCTTTTTTTTTTTTGACGATTAGCCTTGAAACCCACGACGTGTGTTCGCTTTTTTTATATATCTCCGCAAGACATTAGAAGTGTGGCAGTTTGGGCTAGTTGGTATCGTTCTGGTATCGTTCGTTGTCATCGACACAAAACAGTTTTGTATCGGAGCATTCAGCCCGACGTGGAACTGCCCAAAGCAAGTGCGATGTCTTGAGCTCCAAAATTAAACGCTGCTGACGAAATACATTACTGAGATGTTAAAAGGCAGCTGACATCAAGAGGTGCCCATTTCAACTTGCAACTGAAAAAAAAAAATCGACGCACAGAAACAAGATTGAACAAAAAAAAAATTGCGTCGGCCGGGAATCGAACCCGGGTCAACTGCTTGGAAGGCAGCTATGCTAACCACTATACCACCGACGCCTGTGAGTGGCTCTTTTTTCTGGCTGTAGCGGACGGCCAACTCTAACCACATTCCTTACTTCATTTCTTTTGCGATAAGCTTCGCTCGGAGCACAGTGTTTGCTTTTTTTTTTAATCTATTTTGACATAATAGTTTTGTATCGCCGCATTTAGCCCGACGTGGAACTGCACAAAACATGTGCAATGTTTGAGTTCCAAAAATGAACGTCGAAAACCATGGAATAAAATATTTTAACCTCCTTGATCTAAACGCATTACTTTGAAGCAGGGGTCCGAACTTAGATACATGCATACAATATGCTTGCTCTGGGAGAAGCATGTATTGTTGCCGAGCATTGTGTGTGGTTTTTTGTGGCGTCGTTAAGGTGGCTAGCGTAGTCGTGAGTTGTTAATAATTAGCTGACAGTTGCTGCTAAAAAACGCACAAAAACAAAACTAAGTGAAAAAAAACTTGCGTCGGCCGGGAATCGAACCCGGGTCAACTGCTTGGAAGGCAGCTATGCTAACCACTATACCACCGACGCAGATGGGCCAGCTGATTCTTATCGGCAAAGGGCATTTTGGCATCTGCTTTCATTTGTAAAGTTGGTTTCATGTGAATATGTTTACAAATCGCCAAATTTCAATCGAACCAACTCACCTACTTCTGCCACTATAGTTATGGCTGACAGCCATGCATGGCATCTGTGCAAAGGAAGTTTCGCAAATGGCATACGTGGCCGTCGGGGAGGGCGGGAGAGCGACAGAAAATGTTGAAAGAATTGATTGGGAGTTAGCGCACAGCCAGCGCAGCATGCGTCACATTTGTAACCATAATGAACGCCAAAACTTGCCGGCCACGTCACAGTCACCAGGCCAAAGAACACACTAGCCTAGCCAGCATAACTGTACTGTCGCCAGAGTTATTTGATAATGCGTATAGTGTGCTAGTATAATTTTGGCACACTATAATCATTCGTGTTGCGAAAAGAAATACAAAAATCTGCTTCGCGTGCATCAAAATTGACGGAAACAAAACAAACAATTTCAAAAGAGCGCAGGTCTGTTATTTGTTGCGCCACCTATAGGCGAGAAAACAAGCTAATGTGTGGCATTTTTGAATGCTGAGCAATTCAGTGCGGGATGCCGCAGGGCAAGACGATAGTTATATCGCGAGAACAGAACGACGACAAGGAGACAAGAAGGACACGGGTTTGTCGTCGTTCTGTTTTCGCGCTATAACTATCGTCATGTCATACCAATTAGCCCAAACTGCCACACTTCTAAGCCGCAGGGCAGTGATGAAGTTCAATGTACTAGAAGATGAAATGGGCAGTGCATTTACCCTAGCGGCTTAGCTTTTGCACATGGCACTGCCTCTATAAAACTCATGAACATTCCTTCAATGCACCACTCATGATTCTCTCGGCGGCGAATCGCGTAATAACACCGATGACTGCGGCGACCGTGGCGAGGCACAGCCGTGGGCGAGGTGCTTTCCTTTTTGTCATAGCCCCCAGGAAGCGCGTCGGTTTGCAGTTCTCCGAAAATTCGTCCGTGGTGAGCAGCAACGTTACTAGAGGCAGGATCTAGTAACGTTGGTGAGCAGGGCATAAGGTCCATTCGATTCACCCTGCACTTTCTGACACGGTGGCACCGTGGTGTCGTCTGAGTGCTGTCTTCGTGCGGGTGACGTTTACAGCAAATGCAGCAGCCCGAGACGTGGAACCGAACGCTATAGTGCAGATGTCGTGCAAATGCTATGCTACTCGTCGGCTGTCTTGCGAGTTGTGGAGGTTGTCATTCGTAAAATACGACGCCGCATACGTTGCTTGGCATGTGTCTAGCAGAAAATGTTCACTGTCCCACTTGTTGGACGCCATTAAAAGATACACGATTGCAATCAGCTATGTCATCTGCTGCAGCTGCAACCATCTTGTGCTACACGGGCTATATTCGATACACCTGCACCACATAAACTAGTTCACGAGGTGCTGCACCTTGCCATTCGTTTCAGCGGTGCAGCATTGACGACCTCTGAACCCTGACATTTGTTTCAAAAGGTGCAGAAGAGGTGCAGCGCTGGATCACGATTTTCCTGAATCTCCTACGCTGACGGTGCCAGCTTGGTGCAGCCGCGTGAGCAGCTGAGCAGACGATGCAGCACTTTGGCATAATCGCCATATCCGCATCCACTAACTCGATGTGTTTTGCCAAGATGTTTGAGCCTCACAAACTGTACGCATGTGCAGTTTGCCATCGGTCAATGTTGGCTGAACGGTGTAAACTAAGCAGACAGAAATACGGCCTGCACCTTGTCGGCCCGTAGTCATTCGTTTCGGGCGTCGCACTGTGCCTGCACCACTGATCTTGCGCTGCACGACATCTGAACTTCGCGTGCACAACCGTGAACTGGTTTTAATTGGTGCAGCTCAATCGAACGGACCTTATCTAACGAGCAGGTGCAGAGAAATCATGAACTAGCCTTACACAACAGCTGCACTTTTTCGAAACGAATACTGCGGTGCCTCTGCCGCCATGTTCAACTCTTGAAACGAATGCCGAAGTGCAGCGCCTTCTCGAACCGGTTCACGCAGAGACCACTCTGGGTTCACGAATTGAAGGTGAAACGAACGGACCAGCAGACACCACGAGACGCATGGGCGCTGCTAATGTAGCGCGAACTTCAAAAGCTGATACATTTTCGCCTTAGTCTTGCAATGCATACACGATTTCTGAACGATACCTCATCCCTGATTAACTGGCATTTAAGAGCAGAGGGGGGGGGAGGGGTCGATCGCAGCGCCACCCCTTTCCCCTCGACTACACCTGTTGGTTGAGTCTGTAGTGAACTAGAAGATATCTAGTTCTCATTAAAACACTTCGTGTGCTGGCGAGGCTGGTCGGAAAAACAAAGAAGGCTTAACAGAGTCATGACAACCTGTGGGGTTTAACGTCCCAAAACCACGATATGATTATGAGAAACGCCGTAGTGGATGGAGGGCTCCGGAAATTTCGAGCAACTGGTGTTCTTTAACGTGCACCCAAATCTGAGCACACGGGCCTACAACATTTCCGCCTCCATCAGAAATGCAGCCGCAGCAGCCGGGTTTCAATTACGCGACCTGCGGGTCAGCAGCCAATTTTTGTTGTTAATCTGTTTCGCTGTTTGCTATTTTTGTTTTTAGACTACCGCGGCGGGGCGGCTAACAGAGTCAACGCGGAGCTTTCGCTTGGCGCTCTGCTGAAGTTTTTTTATTGTAACGTCGGATCGCGTTGCTTCGTCGAAGACGAAAGTGTGCTGGGCGCGCGGAACACCTCATTCTCATCGGCAAAAGAATTTCACTGGCGAAACAGCGAAAATAGTTGCGCTGTGCGCGCAAACACTGAGCCTCTTCGGTGAGCAGCGTGAGACTTCAAGTTGAAGAACTTGTCTGGCGAGCCCGAGGTTGAAGAAGGCAACTGCTCACGTTTAGCGGGCCTTCCCGAAATATAGGTGCTAGTACTTTACGTTAAGAGACAAGAAGAGAGCAGAGTGGATTATGGAACAAACGGGGGTTAAGGATATCATAGGGGGTTAAGGAATCATGAAATCATGAAGAGAAAAATGGACATGGGCCGGGCATGTAGCGCGTAGACAGGATAACCACTGGTCATTAAGGGTAACTAACTGGATTCCCAGAGAAGGCAAGCGGGTTAGGGGGAGACAGAAGGTTAGGTGGTGGGCCGATGAGATTAAGAAGTTTGCAAGTATAAATTGGCAGCAGCAAGCACAGGACCGGGTTAACTGGCGGAACATGGGAGAGGCCTTTGTCCTGCAGTGGACGTAGTCAGGCTGATGATGATGACTTTGCGTCGCTACACTGCTACAGGCAATTAAGGCCTTGACAGTTTTCGAGGTAACTATACGCTGCGACTCGTGCTGCCGATTGCATGTATCACGTTGAAGTTCCGTTCTGCCGTCAAAAGCCAAATACGCATGCTGTTCACTTGGTTGTAGAACGGAGCTGTGCCTGGGCCAGTGTATCTTGAGACAGGGCAAACCGTAGTTTCGATTCTAATAGAAGTGCTCCTTTCTTTCCGTTCTCCGATCCACGTTATTAGGTTTCTAATGAATAAAGTCGAGTGCTTCCGAACACTCTCTTGTTTGTGCTATAGGGTAGATGGGGCCATGGTTGCCGGCTGAAGTTTCTTTGGGGGGGGGGGTGCAAACCTGGGTTGCATCGCAGGAGGGGGAGAGCACTAATGAAGCTCACCCAAGTGATGGCGATGCTTTATCGAGGGGGCAAGTGCCCCTGTTGTACCCCCCCCCCCCCCTGCCAACGCTCCATGGGTGGGGCTGCCCCCTTCTTGCGCACGAATATGATACAAGCAACGTACGGATGTATCGCGCAGGCTCGTGCCGGGCTCTCATGCCTACGGAGTGCGGAGACCAGAGCAGCAGCGGCCAGTCGGTACGGCGACCGAGGCTGCGGGCGCTGCGCGACCGCTTGCTGTCGTGCAAGCCCGTGCAGCGCTTTCTCGACTGGTACGGACAGTTCTGGGGCGACGAGGACGAAGAGGAGAGGCGGCTGCACGAGGCGGACGCCGACGACGGATTCGTCAACTGGTTCTGCCTGCCTTTCTTCGTGACGCGCAGGCCGCGCTGCGCCAAGAACGTCGAGACCGTCATGGGAGGACCGGACGCAGAGCAGCGCTCCTTCGACGTCGCCAAATAAAACGCTTCACCGCTCGCTGCTTCGGCGTGAGTGTCCACTAATCATGACTAACACAGCCCAGACGGGGTGGTGGCTTGGAGAGTTAAAGCCTACGCCCCATTAGGTTTTTACAATTTTATTTACGCACACACACAGAGACAGACAAACGCACGAACATACATAACATGCATAACGGGTTACGCCCCTGATCATGACACTCGTGAAATAGTCCTCGTCACGCAAGAACTGAGATAAAGTGTACCAGAAAGATGGTAAGTTCGGCCAGTTGGATTACGTCAGCATCTTCTGTCCGTCTTTTGTGTGTGTGTGTGTGTGTGTGTGTGTGTGTGTGTGTGTGTGTGTGTGTGTGTGTGTGTGTGTGTGTGCGTGCGTGCATGTGCACGCGCGCACTTAAACAAAAATTTCAATTATAAACTATTCCAGAAGTTCAGGGTGCGATCAAAGGCATCAATTACGTGTTAAGTTTGGGACGCAAATGTCTCGTTATAGCGAAGTAGCATCGCGATACCAAATCAATTCGTTATATTCGATATTCGCTGTAACAGTAGAGATAACGATCAGTACTAAGAAATCGTCACTCTGTCTTACGTAGAAATTCAAGATGCAAATAAAGCGCAATATTGTAGGCTTCGAACCCAGATAAAGGAGGAATTCTTACTTGTCTCCTAGTGGCATCTCAAACTACTGCGTTTTAGATGACGCAACCAGGAGGATGTGCTTTCCCTCTATCTTCTTTTTCTCTCTTTTTTTTTTGACGTCACAAGCATTACGCGTGATTTTTCCTGCCACACGAATTACACTAAATCATTGTAACCGCCAGCCACACAGACCACGTCGCACCTCCGCTCCTTCTTTGTAAATATCATAAGGGACGCACTATCCGGACGCTAGTGGCGTAGCCAGAGGTGGCACACCGGGCTCGTCCCCACTTTTCCTCCCACGAAAATTTTTTCGCCATGACATAGAGAGTGAGTAATGATCATTTAAAGGTGGTGGCCTCCGCTATAAAACCATTTCCGCCTACACTCCTACCAGAGACGCTGTTACAGTGGCTAACACTGTGTTCTCCAACCCGCAAGCCTTCAAATCTTCTACTGAATAATTCTCACTAAATAGCGGCCCATCCACCTTGTAGAACCCCAAGCTGGGGTACTCTGGGTATAATAAATAAATAAATAAATAAATAAATAAATAAATAAATAAATAAATAAATAAATAAATAAATATGCGGTTGTTAATTATTACACTTTTTATGCTATCTTTCATGCACTGAGCCCAATATGAAAAATATTTCTTAATTACACCCCGTATCTCGGCAGCATGCGTTTTTACTGAAATGCCACTGAAATAAACAGATCGAATTTAGCTCGATGTAAACGATAATAAGCTATATCATTGCTGGATAACAAGTTATTTCTGAACAGTATGTGAAGTGAAGGCAGACAGGTGTTTTTTTTTTTTCTAAGAGAACAAACGCATCTTTAAAAAGTGCGCGAGTTTGATGCATTGATGCATGGGCATGTGCGCCATATCCTGCACGGAGCTCGGACGAGTGGCACGCCTATTAGTGGTACACCTATTGAATGAACAATTAATATTTACCGGTTGCGATTAAAGTTGGGTCATATTCATAAGGCAGTCACAAAATTAAGCGATTTCCCAACAGCCGTTGGCTCACTTCCGCATCTATCGCTAGCACGCCAATCATCATCTAAAATGCCACGTACGACATCCAGACCAACTACAGTGCATAGAGCATATTCTAGGCATTATATACCAACGTTACCAGAACCAGGTTGATCCAGACTCCAGAGTCGAAGACGCGAAAGTACGCACCACTGCCAAATACAGCTAAAAAGAGACGGTCAATTTTTTTTCGTTTCGGTTTCGTTTTGACATTTTCGGGCGATGCACGTCGCTCGCGTCGCTCCAGGAAAACTTTCAAGATGGCCGACGTCAGGATGTTTTCGATGTTGTGAATGCACGCCGCAACGCTGTTCATCACAATGAGCGATCACAAGGAGAAGCGGAGAAAAGACGACACAAGACGCAGGAGAAACTCCAGGTCTCCCAGCCCTCAGCACAGGTCAAAACACCCCAAGGTAACCGCTCCCACGATCGTTGAATCCAAGATGCACGCTCGGGAAACCGTCGCGTATGCATCCGTGCCTTTCGATGACTAAATCGGCGCTCTTCGACGTTTTCACTTGTTTCTTATCGCGTACTGTTAGTCACTTACGAATGCAAGCTCTCGCTTTTCGCCTGATTTATTTTTAGCAACGTAACGTCGGCATCGCGCATCCTAACAAGGTCGTATACTCGCAGCGGTGTCGCCGCTTTCTGATACGCAGTTTTCATTCATGAACTATGTCAAGCACACGCTCCCAGTTTATCCGTGACCCCGCTTCGAACTGAACCTTTGGTTCGCTCGGCTGAACAGATAAGCAAAAAAGGCGATTTGATGAACGCCGCTATTTCTAACCGAGCAGAAAGTTCAGCAATCGAACATGCAGGTACGCCTTTGTGTGATCGTGTGGCTGACAGGAGGTATGGTATTTCACAGCCCGTGGCTGGCGTTGAAGGCTTTAAGTTGTAAATCAGGCCACTGTGTAGAAGCTATTACATAAAAGCGCGCTAGCCATCGAAGCTGGTTCATTGAAGCTTGGAACAAGTCACCAATCGTCGACTCGTACTGTAAACAAAGCGTAACGGCAGCATACTATATGACTTTTAATGTGTGATATATCCCATTATCTTTTAATTTATTTTTTGTCTTTCATATGTTTTGTTTCGGTCAACTGAACGGACACAAGCTTGAATGAAAAATTCATTGAGTGGTTAGTTGAATCGAAAGAAAGCAAGAACAATTAAAAGTGCATTTTCACCGCCTGCTAAAGCGCATTAAATTCATAAATATTAAAAATGCGTTGACTATATGGTGCTGAAGCTTTCCATTACATATTTATTCACCCAAATTTTCATGTAGGTTGTATTTTCTCAGTTGCATGTATGCATACATCAAATGCTGAGACACAGTTGGCTGTCATGGAACATGTCAGCATGTTGTGTCAGAAATGTTTTTGAATTTTGAACTGCAGGCAATGGCGTTCGAAAAGGAACTTTGGTGACAGTTTCTGATGCTGGCATTCTGTTTTGGTGCTAATAGCTTGTTCCACATGACAGCCATAAAGCTGTTTTTAATTCTTACTGTATTCATTGACATGCACTTTGCTGTAACTAAAGACATACCTTGTTGTAGAAACCCTGGGGGCAATATCAGTGTATTGCCCCTTATTGCACTGGGCCTTATATACAATTGTTTTTTGTATATGAAAATCCAATATCTTTTTTTGTATATATGTGCCACATTTTTTATCTAACATTGTTTCTTGTTCTTCTTAGTGTGCTGCACTGTGTTTCCAAGAACTGAAAAGGATAGTAGTGCCAGTAACATTCTTTTGGTATTTTCAGACTATCACTATCGCGCTGCCCCACTTGTGCAGGTTGATAAAGACATGGGTGGCCGCAGACAGAACCCCGAAAGGCACCGGGAGAGGCATGAACAGCGCCGCAGAAGCACGAGCAGGGAGGATGGCAACAAGCGGCGGAAACGCGACGACGGCAGCCACCACCGGCCACCCCACTCGCGGGAAAACCGTCGAGACCGGTGAGCCAAATTACAAGTCAGAACAATAAAATAGGGCAGTAAATGTTCGAAATAATAAGTGGGCTTTGACATCCCAACACCACGATATGATTATAAGTGAGATTAAAGTGGAGGGCTTCGAAAATTTCGAATATCTGCTGTTCTTTGAAGGAGCACTTACACAAAAATTTCGTACCCTGTTTTTGTTTGTTGCAATAAGTAGCTTATGACCCACTTATCACAGCTGGAAACCTCATTATCACGAGTGCATGAAGTTTTTAATTTAGAGATACTCATTTAAAACGTTTAGTCACAGTTTTGATTTCACAGAGCAGAGAGTAGGTCGGAGCAGTTCTGGTGGAACTGAATATACAAACAGTGCAACCTAGAAGAAGTTAGGCTATAACTACTTAAAGGTTGCGCTGTTCCTATATTCAGCTATGTCGTACCAACTTGCCCAAGTTTCCACACACACATACACACAGTTCTAGCGGGCACGTAGACACCGCTGGGGTCAACGTTACTTGACCATGTTCATTCAAACTCCCGTGCATGCTTAGACTGGCCACCAATCGTCGCATCCAGTGGCGCTGCTGTTCCTTCTTGCTCTATCAATGCGGCAGAGCAGCGGCAGTGCAGTCTTTCGGTGGTTGTGACACGGTTGGGCGTCGTGTATTGTGCATATTTTGCTCAATTTTGCGACCTTTGTTTGGCCTAACCGTGTAGTGATGACAGTGGTAAAAAAGTGAACCATGCCAACGTGCTGTGTCCCTGGGTGCACGAACGGCTGTGCGACGGACATCGAGAAGTCAGGCCGGCATTTCTTCACTGCTCCCAGTGATGAGACGTTTCGCTCCGCATGGAACAAGGCCATTCCGCATGCTATAAAGAACTCTCGGCGAAGTTCAAGGTTTGTGACGTCCATTTTCACGAGCAAGGTATCTGGAAGAACTATGTGCATGTCATTATTGGAACTGTTGTCGAAACGCCACGTGGAAAATAGAGCCTCATTGATGGTGCTGTTTCAAAGATTTTCCCAACCTGCCTGCTTACTCGTCTCCGTTGAGGAAAGCCTTAATGCAAGCAAGTCAACAGCCCTTGACCAAAAGCAGGCTCGAAAAGAAAGGCTGGCTGGGTTCCTTCTGCAGATTCAGTTGCGAGAGCATGCTCCTGGTGCTGAATTCCAGCATAACTACAATTTGCCTGTCGAAACAGATGCAGTTTTACATATTTTGCTGGGTATGTCGTGAAAAAAAGCAGGGAAATTCTCTATTATTGCTGACTGCCTCGACACATTCGGGAACCCGCAATGTTTTACCAACGGCAATCTTAACTGAAATTCTATCATATGTACCCGGCGCCCTCCAGCAACCTTCAAGTGTCCTGATGTGTCTACTTTCAGGGATTAAGGGCATCGTTGAAGAAAAGACGCCATCAAAACAGGTGTTCGGAGACCTATTTTGTACAATTGTAAAAAAACTCAGCCAACATGATCTTGTGCGCGTTAGATGTCTGGTGCACTTTGAGGAGTTCACCAACCGTATGATTAAATTTTACTTGGTGACACGTATGCATTTTTATGCGTGGTTTCTGCAATGAGAATGCGCCTTGAATGTGCATGTAAAATCGGCCTGCAAGCGAGCAAAGCTCGTATAGACCTCAACGTTGCTCTTGTGAATGTGGGGCTTAGATGGACGAGAACAGTGTTCAATTTTTTCATCTTAAAATAAAGTGTTAAGAGAGTGTATATGTCATATGAGGTGTCTTAGATTTAATGACGTCACTTCACATTAGGTAAAGTAGTTGGCATACTGGTTGTTACTTAACAGCTGCTTCAGTGATTAAGATTAGTTGGCCAAAAAGAATTAACAGGCTTTACCCACACAGAACAGTTACCTTGAGTCGCAGGAACGTGTAGCTAGTTTTCAAAACCGTTACTGCTTGGATACGGTGACGTGTCGTTCGGACACTGAGAGCATTAGGTTTGGAACGAGTCTGACGTATTGATGACGATAACGAAATGTAATGGCACTCTTCATCATGGCTCGTTACTAAATGCGTGACAATCCAACAGCCCTTAATGGCGCCTAGCGGACGGCCAAGGCTGCTGGAACTCTTGCAAATGCACTTAAAAAGCGCAATCTCGGGAGAGGGCAGCGGCGATTTTCACAATCGTTAAAGTTTTGCTGTCGATATGCTAAACACGAGGCCATACAATTATTTAAAAACTAAATCGGAGAAAGCAACTGTTGTGATTGTACGGAACCGAGTTGAGACTGTTCGCGAGCACAACAGATGCACTCGTGTAGAACTGCTTCCAGGGTTCTCGCCATCTGGCGGCGAGCTAAGGCATGGGGGTACCCGCGATGTATGGAAGCTGCGGAATGTTTGAAAACTGAACCTAGTCAAGTAAAGATGGTTGCCCACACGACCATGCAAAACTGTCACATGGTGGCGCGCTGAGAGCATGTGCCAACGGGCGTCGTACTGACAGCCAGCACACCAAAACCGCTAACTCGAAAAAAGAAAGCGCAGGTAGTGCAAGTGTAAGGCACGTTCTAAGCAAAGAGCCAACACAAACTGGTTACGTAAGTTTGTTTACAGCTCCGCCGCGTTGATGTCGGTGTCACAAGGGGAGTCACATCTCGCTCAGTTGCGTGGCATGCACTTTAAAATGGATTTAAATATGTTCTAGGCTATATTTGCCCTTGATATTTCATAGATGTTGTGTACGTTTAGATAAATTTATTGCACTCGTTATCTAGCCTTTAAAACTTAGTGTCAAGCTCCTTTAAAGTGCACTGGCATGGCACAGTACACGAGCGTCTAGCATTTTGCCTTCATCGAAATGCGACTGCCGTGGCCACGATCTAACCTGTGACCTTTGGGTCAGCAGTTGGGCATTGTAACTGCCAAGGCAGGTAAATGTTTTGAAGCTGTCACCTGCGGGCCCTTTGTAAAACATTAGAGACAGCTTGTCTGCCAAGTAAACTAGTCTGCAATGACAATATGAGTTATCCATGAGGCAGGGAAAGTGTAAATCCGGTTGTTTTCTGTTGTGGAGCCCCTCTTTGCCAATGAGTTCACATTTCCCAACAACACACATGATCGTGCCAGGGCTTGTCAGGCCTGAAAGGTTACGCATGATGGAGGTAGTATAAGATCCATCCATACACTGAATCAGGGCTATGCAAGTAGTCAAAGGGAAGGAGTGTGAAGGTGAGCTGAGAAAGATGGTGGCCTGATACGTGCCTTATGTCAGTTCATACGATTGAGCACATGCTAGAGCAGACAGGTGAGCATGCATATCCTGCTCTAGGCTAGCCTTCCATGCCGATAATCATGAGGGACTAGCAGGATATGCCTAGTCGTGCACCCTGTTTTTGAGGTAAGTTGCTAATGGTGCTAAGGTTGGGTGAATGGAGATGCTGGTCACTTTGTGTGCACTGTTTGCCTCCATTCTTGGTCATGAACGTCACATAATCCGAAGTTTTATAGATGCACTGAAGTCATTGGCAATCCAAAATGTTCTTTCCGATTTTTCCATCCTCAACATCATGCCATCATTGGAAGAGCAGGCACCTGTAGTCATCTTCATTGACTTGATATTGAAGGTAGCATGTACAATCTGAATTGGCGTATAAAAACAATGTTTGGCCCTGATTTTCTCCCATAGCTGTTAGCCTCCTTGTGCTATCGCTAGAGTTTTGCGAAAGCATTTCTCTTATACAGACTAATCTAATGTGGTTACTGAGCATACCTTTGATAGGTCAATTAAGATACTGAGAGATCTGAATTTCGTGCACGGGCACTGTAACACCATACAAGTATACACATACTAGTATGACGCTGAAGAAACTGCATATTGCCTATCCTTTGCAGTGGTCATATGTTGCAGCTTGGAACAAAAGCTTATTGACCATAGTTTAACAGCCAAAAAAGAAAGGAACAACTTAAGGATTTGTGCTAAATGATTAATCGTAGCATTTAGCTGTGCATGCAGAAAACAAAACTGCAGTGGCCACTTTCTGGCAGTGAAGAAATTTACCTCTCTAATTGTCATACCTGAAAACATTATTTCTTAACTTTATTATGTACAATTTGGCCGTGCAAGCGAATGTTATGATTAAAAAGGTCATAATTTACTGGGATTACAGCAAAATATAAATTAAGACAATTAATTTGTAGCCATGAGATAATTAATCACCTCTGTCTATTGTTGTCTCTCTTGATGTGTGGCGTTGGTGCGATAATGTGCACAATCAACTTGTGAATAAGGTCCCTGTCCACTAAAGTTAGATACACGAAAGCCAGCTGAACATTGAGATCACGGCATGTCCTGAATCGCTGCGGGCATTGTTCCTAGCATTTAGCAAGGGTGTACTCCAGTGTTCTCGCTAGGGTATTGTGTCAACACAAGTCTGTCAACTGTCTGTGTCGCTGCTTTGCAGAGGCAGCCCACCACCACGTAGAGACAGGAGACCTCGGCGGCACTCTGGAGATGGGGAGAAGCATCACTGGGGCAAGAAGGAACCCAAGAAGGAGCCGGAGGAAAAGGCAAGTGTTTTTCATGCTCAGAAAGCTTCTGACAGTAATGTGCAGGAATGCAGCACTGTGGAGGCTTGACTTAAAGGAGCACCGACATCAAATTTACTCACTTCAAGATTTTTGCGTCAACGAGTACCTATAGACCCTCTAGCAGTGATTGGCGACCTATAACGTAACTGATGGACGAATAACTATCACTTTTATTGATTTATATCACTGGTATATTGCGCCAGAGCTGACCACTTTTCCACAGAAAAGAGTGACATCAGGTTCAGCTGGTGCGCAAGCATTTCCTCGGCTAGGCGCACACATTCGGTGAGGCCTTGTCACCTGCATTGCAGTCGTCGCTGTACGAATTGTCGACTAGGGTTGAATAGGACACTTGATCTCCGTGTAAAAAGGAATTCAATTTCAGATTTAAAACATGCACATAATAATTGCACAGTGAAAATGGGCCACTGTGCGAACCTGCTGAATAAAAATCGCATTCTTTTTTTAAACAATGGACAACTGCACAGAAACAGAAAATTAGGGTTGTAGCAGATCGGGCATCAGGGATGGTTTGTATAGTGAAAAACGCAGGCAGAATATACGTGAGCTCTGGACGGTTTGTCAAAAGAAAGAACAGCCATAGTACAACACACAAGATGATTTATCAGCCTCCATGTCTATTTCGTATGTGCTTTTCTTACAAACCGTGCCCGAGAGAAAATCGCTAGGGCGTAGCAATTCATTACATATGGCATCAGTGAACGATCTTGTGGCGATGTGCCTCGTCTCACAGTCCTAAGTATGCATCAGAATTGAAGAGGAAATTGCCCAATCGCAACAGTAAGCAACATTTTGCCTTTAGTCAGCACATGCTAGCTGCAATTTTTTATTACACGTCGCACAGTGGCTGCGATTGCCAAGCTTTCGCTCTCAGCGCGTGTCCGGAAAAGGGAACCATGAGGAGCGCCCGCCGCAGTGCGGTGACGGGACCAGTTATCCTACTTTCTCCGATTACGCGCTCTGCATGTAAATGGGACGGTTGGAAGAACGGTGCGCCGCCAGCTCGTCTCGGAAGCCATGCCCTATTGATATGGAGGTAATGGGAGAATTAGGAAGGGAGCACTTTCCCTTGCATGGAAGTGCTAAAAAAATTTGGGGAGGCGGCTAAAATCTTCACCCCCCCCCCTTAATGAAGAATATTCAGGTTACTGAAAATAAAAACCTTTATAATTGGGCATTTCTTCTAATCACTTCCAGAGCTGTCAAATGAGTCTTCAGAGTCTAATCTAAGAACTAGATTTACGTACTCTCTCTGCAAACTTTCGCAAAGTTCTGACGCTTTTCCCGTGCGAAATTCTGGTGGCAATTTAATGAGGCATGTTTATCATCGATTTAAATGTAATGAAGTTTCATTTTTCATGGATGAAAATAACTTTATCGAAGGTCTGGCAATTATAACAACCCAGGCTCAGGTCTCTCGTGAGGAAACTTCGAGGCCTTGCCTCGTCCACGCGCCTGAGACCTGCTGGACCACCTACCCTTTGTCCAGAAGTTGGAGCTGCGCAGAGCGGCAGCTTACTGGGATGCAAAGGATCGTGGAGTTACTGCTATTTTAGCTGTTCTAGCAGGACTATTTCATAGCATGTGCGAGAGTTTCGCTGTAGTTGCCCGACAATTTGCAAGGAGCATTCAGGTATTGCACAGAGAAAATGTGCTGCAGTTGCATCGGACTGGAGTAGGGCTGTTGCCAGACTACTTTCTCGCAACAGTAGGGGCGGCTGTTGCCAGACTACTGCCTGACGTTGTTTTGGTGATGTCATTGTACCTGACTAAATGGTCTAGCGTATTTTGCACCAAAAAGTCTGAACTCGATCAGGGGGTCTCCCACCCTGTGTGGTGGGTCATTTCTCGTGCATAGTGGTGTGCCAGCTCGTTCGAGTTGGCGGGGTGATGTGGGGACTTGTTGGTGGTGGTGGCAACGTGTGCTGGGAATTATAGGATCGCAGAGCAATAAGAGTGCTGTTGATTAGTTTTAATATCTTGTGGAGGAACACACCCTTACTCGGAGTTGTTCGTCAGATTGTGAGTCGCTAAAAACTGTGCTCAGAAAGGATCGATAAGCATTATCGCAACTTCTTCGCAATCGCAACTGCTGTTTCTGGCTATTCCGTGCTAGCTACACGCATACCTAAGTCAGGAGTCAACGTCTGCAATGGCCGTTGTGAACAGGCGTTTTTTGTTTTTGTACTCTGGCATGTTCATGAAGCACGTATTGCTATGTCACCAAATAAGCGCAGTAGCGCATTCACACGAGCCTGGATTGTTGATGATCAGCACATTGCTTATGTTGGGAAGAAGGGCTTGTTTGTGACCATGTTGGACATGATAATTGAGGCAGAGTTGAGACAGGATGGGCTGACCCATGGCTGTCGGGGAAACGCATTAATGTTGTGAGACCCCTTGCACAACCACTATCTTTGCAAGCGTGTTGTATACCCCCAGGAGCAGCAGACGAGCGGTGCTCGTAGACTCCTGTAGGCTAAGGGCGATCTTGTAGGTCCGGCGTATCAGGATGTTGAGTCTCTCCCTTTCGGTGACCATCCATTTGTGGAAGGCAGCCGCGTAGTTTATGTGATTGATTTCGAATGAGGGTATGAGGCACATGACACTGTCCTCCTTCATTTCCTTGTCTTGGTAATGCGTTTGATCAGGTGGATGGCCGCTGTAACCTTGCCTTCGATCTTGCGGATAGTTTCGTCGTTTGATCCATTGGCTGCCATGTGCATGCCAAAGATGCATATCTTTGGGATTCTGGAAGCTGTGTTGAGTACACAGAAGTTTTTCCTCGCATTGGCATGTTTCACTAAAAAGCTTGGGCCGACGGTGTGGACCACAGAAGCAAAAATTAAGACCCTTCCGTGGGGCTAGTAGTCGCATTGCTGACTTGCGTGGGACTTTTGTGAATGTATTTCTGAAATGACGCGGCAGAGAGTCGTCATCGGAGTAGAAAAGCGTGTTTTTCAGCAGTGGTTATGGGAAAAGGTGCATCTTAACGCTTTCCTCGCCTTCGTAGTCGCAGAGATGGAGATCATCCCGCTTATGTGTGGTGTGCGAGAATACTGGCACTTGTTGCAACTTGAATGAATCTCAAGTTGCTAACAATTTTGATCATGAAGAAAGAAGACATTGATGCTTGTTTGGGGATGTTGTAAACCTCACTCTTCATGGTCCTGAACTTGGAAGAAGCCATAACTGGCTATGTAGAGAATAGAATCCATTTCTGGCAAAGGCAGTCAGAGCATAGGCACAGGCTCATTTACCTCAGAAGAGTTTTTTTTTTTTTGTCTGCTTCTTTTATAGGGGTGCTGGAGCAGTACTTTTTCGAGCTGCTCACCATTACCAGCAGTACTGTTATCAGCTGTATAAACTTATGTGATTGTTCTGGGATGAGCCAATGTATAGTAATGACCGAAGTTTGCAACACAGTAATGGGTCTTCTAGTTCTGAATTTAATATGCATCGTTGCCAAACAAAACATGACCACCACAAACAGAGGTGTCTTGAAGGGGCCCTCCAACGCTTCGAAACATCGTTGCCGACTGCATCAACATGTAGTGGTGTTCACCAGAACTGTTGCGAGCGGAAATGATTACGGATAGCACCAGCCTGTGATTGGATAAATGTAATGCAGAATTTAATGACAACACCGCATCAAAATAAGGATTACCATTGGGTATCTTTTTTATTTTGTAAGGTTTTTTTACTGAATGCGGGAAAGACTAAAGCTCTCTTGGCTTCCTGAGCTTGAGAACCGCAAAGCCGGTCAAAAAACGCGCTGAACGCCATGGAGCAAGAGGAAATGCATTGGGAGATGCTCCAGGCAACGTGGTTTGAAATAAGTGAAAGAGAAAAAATGTAAGAGGGTTGATAGAAAGATCAGTAGCACTACGAAACATTATAGAAGCGTTCACGAGCTGCATCGTTTTGCACGTGCGGTTCACTCTTCAAGCACCACAATTATTTGTTAGCATCGCAACAGGGTCCTCAAAAGGTTGGAAATAACACGCAATATGGCATACAGGCTTCCTGTATGTAGGGGGGCTTTCCATTCATTTCATTAAGAAGCCATCTTACGTCATGGGGCAAGAGAAACACAGTTAAGGGACCTTGTGAAAGGCTTCAGTCTATGCAACCAAGTAGAAAACAGATGAAACAATGAGGTCGAAGAAAGTCTTGGAGGGCCCCTTTAATTCAGCTTGTTTCCATGCTTTCATGCGATTTTAGACGACAGCTCCTCTTATGTGTTGTGATGCTGACCGAGTGGAAAAGAAATGGTTCAATTCAGTGAGCATGGTAGCATCGGTGTCAAACCACTTTGGGCAATCCCCAAGGTTTTGGTGGCGAGTCACAGTGGAAAATAGACCAAGTGGCAATAGCTTCTTCAAACGCTTGTGATGAATGTGCATGGGACCTGTGTTGCCTTTCCTTTTTTTCTTTCGATGTCACTCTGGCAAAAAGGACGTTGTCGCTGTGGCATCATATTGTGGTTCGTGGGTCACATGCTCAAAAAAATTTTATATTTTTTAACGTTGGTCTAGTGGCTAAGGTACTTGGCTGCTGACCCGCAGGTTGCGGAAACGAATCCCGGCTGCGGCGGCTGCATTTCCGATGGAGGCGGAAATGCTGTAGGCTTGTGTGCTAAGATTTGGGTGCACGTTAAAGAACCCCAGGTGGTCGAAATTTCCGGAGCCCTCATAATCATCGTCTTTCATAATCATAGCGTGGTTTTGGCACGTTAAACCCAACAAATCAATCAATGTTCTGAAATTAGTTTTACTGTGCTGCTGTATCGCTTGAACATTCGTAAGCACTGAAGTGCAAAACTATTATTTGGCAGCTGTACTTCGAATAAAGGATTGAATTTTAATTTAGCAAAGTGTAAATTTAATGAAGTTACTTGCCTATTTTACTGGCTTCTCTATTGAAATTCAGGGTCAGTTACTATATCGGCTGCAAAGCATGAGATGCAGATGCTCTTGTTTTTGACTCAGTGTGCCGCCTCACTTTAATGCCTTCCGAGATAATGCTCACTGGTTAAACCTTGTCTGAACACATCTGTCTATCTGCCACTTCATGGTCCTAAGCTGTCAATTGATGCTCATCTAAAAAAGGCATATCAAAGAAAACCTGAAAACTGAAACTTGTGGTGAAAGCAGAGCACAAGCATTCTCTGCTTTATGCACCAAAAAAGTGGATGGTGTTATTGCAACGTTCAGATAAGCTGGTGATTATATAGTGCCCAACTGAACAGATGAATGCATTGTGCTCCGTAACCTTTCATAATTTGAGTCGTAAAGCAGAAGCAAAGCAAGATCAAAATGAGGGCCCCCTTTAACTTCTTAGCTTTTACTTATCTTTCCCTTCTTAGGGAAGGATGGCATGGGTGAAAAAATTACGTCATAACACGCCGTGACCTTGAGCGCATGTGATAAAGTGCAATTGCACTGTCCCATTGTCATTTCTGCTCACAAGTGTTGCTCAATATGTAGTGTTAGCAGACTTAAGAGCGCAGCTCTGGCAACCTGTGGCAGGAAGTGCGTTTGATCCAAATGTTGATCTCAGTTTATAGCAGCCGTTGGCCTGCAGCATGCTACCTTCTGCTCGATGTCAAGCTGGTAGCTTCAAAGTACTTGAAGACGGCCATCATTATCGAAAGAGAGCACCTGGGAAAATGGGAACTTTGCGCTCCACTTATAAGCTCTCCTTGATGGCATCGCTCCAAGATTGGACTGAGATGTTCATAAAAATGTCTGCTGTCCACAGGACGTTCTTTCTTGCGAAGAGGCTGAGGGGTGTTTCATGACCCCTTTAATCTTGTCCGCAAGCAGTGACATCATTCATCCCTAGAGAACGGTGCTTTTCCCGCCATTAAAGTCTGCCACCACTGGAATTCGGCTCATCACCAGCGTTCCAAACGTGTAGCACGTTTGTGGCACAGTGATTTGCTCCTTGTGCTCAATCTGTCATACTTGTAGTCCACAATCTGCTTTTCCATCTTCTTACCAGTGCCCGGTCTATGTGCCTTGTCGCACCTGCATCAGTATTTGGCTGGCAGCCAAATTTTTTTGTTCTTGCTTGCATTGCTCATTGTGAAAGCACGCATGCTTGTCAGGAAAAGAAGTGCATGCTGCCTGTTGCTCTATTGTTATATATATATATATACAACGTAGGGTAGCTTTTCTTTCTTTGGCAACTGAAATACAGTCAAGTGGTTATTTTCGCCATCTATGAGGACAGAAGCTCAATCACACCATCACCTACTATCATGACAGTTATGTAGCACCATTGCATGCTGATATAATCAAAGCCATCTTGGCTGTACTCTGAACCAAGAATAAAGCAAGTGCTACTTCACTTCTCCATCTTAGCGTTTGCTGCGACTCATGACTTTACTGCTAAGTTGATCAAGTGCCTGTCTTGCACTCCGGAGCGGCAGCAGTGGGTAGGAACCGTTTGAATATCTGTCCAGCCGTTTGGAGTTATCTTTCACGTGTTTGTGGTACACTCTCGGCATACGAAAGTGTCTTAAACAAGACTGCTGCTTAAATAAAACAACTGCCTTTAATATGATTGGTTTTGTACCTGAATACTGCAACTCAATAAATAGAACTCTTCAATAGAATTCAATAAATAGAACTCTTGTTGGACGCAACATATTTTCTTGGTTCCTTCAGGTTCGGTTTAACCACCGTCTACGAGTGTACAGTATTAGGAGAAGTGTGTAATTGTAACATTTTTCTATCTCTTCCCAGGTGGCGGTGAAGCCTGAATTCGGCCTCTCCGGCAAGCTGGCCGAGGACACCAACGTCTACAACGGAGTGGTCATCAAGTACAATGAACCGGTCGAAGCCCGGAAGCCTAAGCGCCGGTGGCGGCTTTACCCTTTCAAGGGCGAAACCAGCCTACCCTTTATTCCCCTGCATCGACAGAGTGCCTATCTGCTTGGCAGGTAAGAGATGCAAGATCACCTACATTTAAACCTTTACAGGGTCAACATCTGTCAATTCAACCCTGATGGGACTTGCAAGATTCGTTGATGGATCTAGTAGGTCAAATGGAGGTGGAAGCAAAAAAAAAAAAACTAAACCACCAAATTTCCTGGTTTTATTTGCCTCAGCTGTAGGAAATTTTCAAATCAAAGATGCACCCATGATATACATGCCTAAAATAGAAAATGAATGTAAAAAACGATGTTATAAATCCCGATTTGGTAATAATAATAAAAATCACCAGGGTTTTACGTCTCAAAGCCACGATACAATTATGGGAGCCTGTAGTTAAAGGCTCTGGTAATTTCAACCACCTGGGGTTCTCTAATGCGCACGTAAATATAAGCGCCGTGTCCCCAAAGGGCAGCTTGCTTCTGCACAGAGAAACCCTCCAGCGCTCCATGTGTGCGCTCATTCGTACGCATGGATTAGACCTTCCTGGCGGCTTAACTCGCCGAAAGGAGGCTTCGCTCAAAAGAATTTATGTGGGCGCGCCGCCTTGACTCTTGCCATCTGGGATACATGGACTTTCGGCGCACAGCCTCCCCCTACGACGTGCCCATTCTGCGTTACCCCAGCCATTGAGGCAGCGCTAGGTGACCTATTAGGAACTTGTTTGAGCCTTCACCAGGCTCGCATTCACCACCTATGCGGCCTTCACTACCACCCCTGCCGACCATCTGACTTAACGCGCTTGGCGCATGGTCCACTGCATCGACCACTCCTGGCCTTCATACAGGAAACAAAGCTCTTCCTTTTTATTTAACTTATGCTGTAGGGCATACTGGCGCCAATAAAATATATATATATAAGCACCAAGGCTTCTAGCATTTCGCCTCCATTAAACTGTTGCCACCGCAGCTGGTATTCAATCACCAGACCTTTCCGTCAGTAGGCAAGCTCCATAACGACTAGAGAACTGTGGTGGGTACTAAAAAGCATAAATTTTTAAAAAGTCAAACACGCACCTGCACTTTTTTAGCAAGAAAAGCATAGCATGCCTCCAATTATGGCAAAAAGGAAGAAACAAGATTTATCAGCATTTTCTTTAGAAAATAGTTCATTTGCAGCTGTGATCATCGGTTTTAAGTACAAACTTATCACTATAAAGAACAACAATGCACTGCTGTCTGTATGGTTGATAATGTGCTTGATGTCCTGCACTGAGGTGGTTATTAATGGAAATGACCTGGTACCGCATGTGTGAACATTTGGTTAGTCGATTTTTTAGATGTGCATATTAAATTTGAAGTTTTACAGTAGTATAATAAACAATTGCCAACTCTATTTTTGCATTGGCACCTTCACCACATGAAAACTGGACATTTTTGAGATAGGATATTTGTTGTTTGGCGCACTCTGTCCAAAGTGCGTATCGGTGTGGTCTATACAAGACCGCATTGTTTCGAACATTGACAATGCTGCTTTTCGAACAGTTTCTGTGGCCATCATTGGGATGAGTAGATAAAGTCGAGTTATTTGACTAAGGCTTATAACTTCAAGATTGAAATGACACGTTTGGTCCCACAGAAATGTATGGGCACCAGCCAGGGTTGTTGGTTGAGATCACACTAATGAATGTCTTCTGTTTAATGAGATATGACAAGTTGTTGAATACAGTCTATGGTTGTTACAGATGTCATCCACTTTGGCATAACAAACCAACCTGTTCATCTAATTCACTTTGTACTAGTTAATGTCTTGATTGGAGCTACCCATACCAGACATTTGTACGATTGAGCCCCTTACGAAAGATAGCCCAGGTAGCAGTTCTTGTTCCTTTGTACGAAGTGTCTCGTATAAGAAAGGTGCCACGCATGCACTTTCTAATCAAGCCCTATTTTGATGTAGGCACACTGTAGTCTCTTATACCCAATTGTCTCTTACGTTAGTGTCTCTTTAAACAGGTTTGACTATATTACAATGCTGGCAGTATTCCTGGAACACAGTCATTGTCTTAATTGTCGTCCACGACCTATGAAGACTTCGTTGCATAATTATGTGGTTTCTGAAATTATAGCTAGCGCTGATTGCTGCTATGAAATTCGCAAGCTGAAAGTCAAATTTTTCTGTAATGCTGAGGCTAACTGAGAATCACTTTAACATGATAAAATTGATAACTATGATAGTTGGTGATTTGTACTGATAGTAAAAAAAAAGCTCAAGAAAGGATGAGGATCAAGTCAAAACACAGCACAAACGCTGCCAATTTCAACTAATAATTTTTATTGGCAAGAATGCATTATGTATTCACATGCAGAAATAATTGCACAGTACCATTTCTTCCGAAAGGGAAACCACACATTTCAACAAGGGAAAGCATAACAATCACAGTCTGCACTTGTCCTGTGTGAATTCTTTTGATCCCTGTGCTTTCTTTCTTTTTCTTTAATATTTAACATCACATGATGTACTGTTTATGTACTGTGGATTCGTAAGCTATCAGGATGATCACTATCTCTCTTGCTGTAATTCTGCTCTCAAGATTTTGAATTCTTCTTCCTTGCTTTGACTGTTTCAAAGCGAATAAATTTTGAGTTTTAATGCAGTGTCCAAAGATTGTACATAAGCTTGCAAAAAACTTGTGAAGCCAGACATGATTTCGATACATGTAGACTAGGTAGTTAGGCGAGGCCTGTTCATGGCGTGCAGTCTATGGCCACAGAAATTTCTTTCTGTGGCGTAGTTGGCATCTGTGTTTTCCCTGTGACTTGGGCTGAATTCATGGCTTGACAGGGCTACACAGAACACGAATCAACAGTACCACCATGAAATGTCACGTGGTCATTGTGGTGAAGAAAACGGCATTCAGGCTAATAAAGATGGAACTATTAGGAAATGTTATGCACGGAGACAACAGTTGAACAACAGATGAAAGTACAATGACAGCAGCGATCACAACATCGGCCTTCAGTAATCTCATCAGCAATAAGGCGTATTGGCATCAAAGTTTCCAGCTTTATCTTTGGTGACTATGATGGTTTCGAAATAAGCAGTACTGTTCACGTGTGCTTGAATTTATCAGAACAATCTGCAATAACCAGAAGTGTTCCTAGACATTCCACTGCGGTGTGCGCAAGGCAGTGGTTACGTGTGTAACAGATTACTTTTATGAAAATAGAAAAAGAAGCTCGTGCGGCACTATAGCATGCTGCATTTAATGCTGATTCATCAGAATAGGTAGTTATTAAGAATTGAACAGTATTGCTGTAAGCACGACATTATTTATCCAAAGTCTAGTACTTTTCCTTGATTGGCTCAGAGGATTTGTAGCCTTTGCGGCGCTGCACTGACTTTGCAAGATAAGAGTGAAACTTGTGCAACGTTGAGAAAGCACCAGTGACGTCCTGTACTGTTGCCATCCCCCACAGGTCGAGACTGATCGCCGACATCCCAATAGACCACCCATCCTGCTCCAAGCAGCATGCGGTGTTGCAGTTTCGGCTGGTGCCGTACACCCGCAACGACGGCACGACAGGGCGCCGCATACGGCCCTACGTCATCGATCTCGAGTCGGCCAATGGCACATTCATCAACAACAAGCAGATTGACCCTCGCCGTTATGTTGAACTGCTTGAGCGGGACGTTCTCAAGTTCGGGTTCAGTACGCGCGAGTATGTCATTCTGCATGAGGAGTCTCAAGGGGAGCACCTTGACGACGACGTGGCGGGCACCGGTGAGGAGGAGGAACCGCCGTCGAACACAACCAGTGCGGCGTAGACCTCTTCCTCGTCAACAATGTTGAATGATGAAAGGATCACTGCTTGATTTATGTTTTGTTCTGTCATCACCAGAGTGCTGGTACATCACCATACTATGAGCCCAAGACACTGTTGCGCTCTCCACATGTAAAGCTTATGACGTGTGACATGCTGTCACCGCAGTGTCTACAAAACTCTTGCAAGATCTTGCAGATGAACTGTATTACCATCTCTGCACTGTTCGGGCAGTGTTTTTTGAAGAAGAAGTTTCGCTGAACATCAGTTGTAGCACTGGGCACATCTGTTTCGTGGTGACACAGTTGGTGGCTAGAGTTTGATGATGGTTAATTGAACTGTGAGGAACGAACTAACAAACATGGGTGGGTTGCTGTTTGTTTTGTTGTTTTAGCTTTGTTTCTTTGTTTTTCTGTTCTCACCATGATTGGCAGGACACAACTGAGCTGCTACAAAAGGAGCGCAGAAGATTGGCGCTTCCTTACGCGAGAAGTTTTTTGTATTTACTGCTAGAGGTTGTCGATCGCAAGAGAAGCTGTATGTGGCACTGCTGAAAGCTAGGACTCGCATGAAGGTGATTGTCAGGGAAGTAATGGGGAAAGCAAACACATTTTCCTAGCCTTCGTTATTTACTGATATAAGATCAGAGGCAGAACATCTGAGTGCCTGCTGTATATATTACTCTCCTGACACATTGAGTGCTTTGTGTACTTTAGTGCCCTGTGAATTTTTAGCACAAACTGAGGAGCAGGGAGGCCATTGAACTTTCTCTTTGCAAGTACAGGTAAAAAAAAAAAGATTACTCAAACTTGCATAAATTACTCCATGTGGCCAAGTGAATGCCATGTTGCATAATTGTAGGTGCAAGCTAATAACGCATGTCAGCGTTTGGATGTTGTATGCAGCCTATATTATTGCAGCATTGTATGGTCATAATGCTAGGTACTTGGTTCTTGTACATGCTGATATGTAAGCTGTAGTGACGATCACGAAGACAGTTTTGTTGTGGTGGATAGACCAGAACAATTTAACAATTGAAAAAAGGGCTGGTGTTTTTGTTATTGTTAGTATCTCTTGGCTAGCGAGCTGTCTGGTAAAGTATGGTTGCAAGTGCTAATGAGTGTTCACAGTGAATACTGATTGCCTAGCAGGTTATTATGCAATGTTTTTCAGTTATTTAAAGTATCTTTGGCTGGTCATTTCATGGATCTTCACTAGTGCCACAAAGCTTCATTAAGGCAGAATATATGCTATGTTATAGTGATTGTAACTGACCTTCATCTCTGTTCAAGCCTGCTTTATGCATCAACTAGAAGTTAAAGGTTGAGGTAGCAGTCATTGTAGTGCTGCTGGGATTAATTGAAAATGACCATTTGAAGGTTCTTTTTAAGTACAGAAAGCACTGTGCCTGCATGTCTATCCACCAATGCTTTATTGGCATTTTTCTGCAGGAGAGCATCTGCACGACTGATCCCCGATTCTGGTCATGTCTGGCTTTCTCCCGAGAGTCGACCTGTTTCGTGAAACAAGTCTTGCGGGAGGCAAGAGACTGGTCTTGGGCATGACATTTGTGCTAGAGCGTGCAGCTGTGTTGTTTGTGCTTCGTGCAGTAAGGGAAGAGCTACACTGAACACCATTGCTCGAAGAACGGTGTCATCGTTAACAGTGTTTTTTTTTTGGGGTGTCAGGAAAGTGCAGGCAGTAAGTGAACTACACGATAGAAGTCTTGGTCGGCAATATAAAATGTGATGGCCCACATTTTTGCAGCTGTATACGCCATCACGATGCAGTTAAATGGTGGAATCACATGACAGAAGGCCTAGACTTTTTCTTTCGCGCTTCATGCCATTGCATAAATAGACAGCGCTCCTGCGTGCCCATTTTATTGACTTTTCAGCATAAACATTGTATTTGATGCATTAAGATTTTGCTGAAGCAGCTCTGCCTTGTGTGAAAAGTGTCTGTCATGGGCAGTACTATTATCATCAGCAAACTGAATCAACTGTGGTGCTTTGTGGCTCTTGAACTTGCTGCGGGGTGCGTGGGTGTTTTACTTGCTGCTGCATTATATCACATGCTCTTTTTTTTTTTCAATATGTGAAAAAGTATTCGCCCACAGTTGAGGTAGCAGTGCTCCTGGTATCAACATCTTTGCCGCATGGAGTTGCTTGAGTAGCAATGTTGCTTGCGCACGGAGTTGC
Organism: Rhipicephalus annulatus; assembly: GCA_013436015.1. NCBI lineage: Eukaryota > Metazoa > Arthropoda > Arachnida > Ixodida > Ixodidae > Rhipicephalus > Rhipicephalus annulatus. Next base: position 237,639 of record WOVY01003392.1, read on the forward strand.
TTGCGTAGCAACGGACAGCAATTTCCAAGGCGTGAAAACTGAAAGTTGTACAGCTGTCAGTCATGGTGACTGACAATATGAAAACTAGTTCCAACAATGTGCGTTTTGCATTAGAAGTCGCTAGCTGGCATTTTTTCATGCACTGCCATGGTAAAGTATATTTCGTTCCCACCTGTGCGTGGCTGCATAAAGGGCTGGGTTTGAATACTTACTTCCATGGTAGCTAAAAGCATATTGTAAAGGCTCTCACAAACACTCATGCTTAGTTATCTTCCCCTATAAAAGGACGCTCGAGCACAAGTCCACCATTTGTTAAAAACATCCTGCCAATATGCAGATCCTGCAGTACTTGTTAAATGGCCCCTCATATCTGAAAGGCCAATTAATTGACCCTGACCTTGGTGCATAGGATTTGTGTGTGTGTCTGTTTTTTTTTTTTTTTTGCAAAGCAGTAATTCAAGCGAAGCTGTGATGCCCTCTACTGGCCACCGAAACTCGTGAGTCATCCTCTGTGTACAGTACTTAAAACATTGTCTTCTTGACTGTATAAAGCAAATGTATGTTTTGTAAGCTTGAAATGTCCATAAAATAATACCCTACCCCTTTCGTTGTTGATCCTTGAAAAACACTATGCTCCATATCTGTGAAAATGAAGGTCAGCGTTTTGAAAGCTTGTTTTCAACTCCCACCCCATTGATCACTGTTCAGTGACGTACTATTTCTTTAGTAAAGTATTTCTGAACAAAGATTAAAGCACCTCGAACCACCTTATGTACCATAAAATCCCAAGGAAGCACCCCAACTTAGAGTGAAGGATAATACGATAAGATTTGGACGGGGCCCTAGTTCAGTCATGGAGCGAAATTTACGATGGCGATGGAATAGCCAGTAATAATAAAGAATGCACGCCCATGCATCTAATTAGGTGCTTAATTGAATATACTACATGCATTTTCTGTTTTCATATGCCCTCATTAGATGAATGAAAACTTTATAATTGAGTGAAAACAGTGGTAGGGGGAAGAGGCCACATATTTGAAGCCTCCCGAAAAAAGGAGGGGGGCATTTTGCTCGGTATTTTACGGAAATGCAATTTAAAACTGTAGTGGCAAGGTTCTTGTGCAGATCGAGTGTAACAAATGTTATGTAGTCGTCGGTAAGTGTTCACTTTAGCCTTTGCAAGCAGACCCTGCAAAGCAGCAAGGTGCTGAGAATTTCTTTAACCGATGTAATTTGGTATCGCTACAGAAATATTATGCGACGTCCACCATAATATTACTTCTGAAAACATGAAAGATTTAATGCAGGGTGCTTATTTTATTTAGGAACATGCAATTCAGCTAGGGACGCCTTAGGTCGAACACTACGAAAATACTTCCGCAATTGCAAAGAGATATTGAAATTGTCATGCATTTAACTCGGAAGAGAATGCCATTGTCTGTGATCACCACATTACGAGTCAATTCTATCTGTTGACGGTTTCATCCTGCGGATAAGAAATAAATGTGAGGCATCTCTTCTATCTCTCTGGTCTGGTCTGAATGGTTGAATTGATTCGCCATGGTGGATCAGTGGCTAAGGCGCTCAGTTGGTGACCCAAAGGTCACGTGTTTGATTCTGGCCGCAGCAGTCTCGTTTCGGGGGAGGAGAAATAATAAAGACCCGTGTTTTGTGCAATGTCGGTGCACGTTAACAAGCACCAGATGGTCGAAAATTTCCGAAGCCCTCTACTACGTTGTCTCTCGTAATCATATCATGAGTTTGGGACATAAAACACCAGATATTGTTATTATCAGTGTCTGAATCTAGGAATGATCTGTACGCGTCGGTCGATATTACGGTGTCATCTGTATTGACATGGAATGGTCTGCTACGGTGAAAGCCCTGTGGGAAACTCAGACATTTGGGCCATCCATTTCTTGCAGATTATTTTTGAAGGGCTGCCGATGTGCTTCTTTATTTATTTTTATTGTGAATAAAGCTTTAGGCCGTCAAAATTGGAGAAAAAGAACTACAGCCAAGTCTCTGAGCATACGAAATCCATAGCCAGTTTTGTTTTCATTCCAGGCGATAGTGCTGTCTTGTGAGGTTGTGGCTGCTGACGGTGGTAACGTACGAGCAGCACATTACAGCATTGAAGCACGCGCTATGGCTTGTTTGGCCATCCGCTACACTGCTACATCAACATTTGCGGTCACTAACATGACAAGCGGCAATCGAGCGAGCACGAGCAAGTGCCTGAACTTCACAATGTGCTGCTGCCACATAATTGGCCTGCGTGCCATGACATCGTGGTACAGTATACTCTAAAATCATATCACTGTTCTCCCTAAGTTTTGTGTAAAAGCAATTGGAAGGAATGCTGCTGCTAGTGTGTATGGGAGCATTCAATAGTATAAGGTGGTTAAACCAACCTAAGGATTTTTGCTTAACAGCATTGTGATGTTCCCAATTTATAGCTTCATGAGAATATTTCATTCTAAAGACAAGTATTCACAATTGTTGTGTGTGTATACAGGAATTTACTAAGTTCGTGTTTTCAAAAAGAGTATTGGATTCTTGCTTTCTAACACTAAATCTTCATAAACAATGCCGCAAGAACCTTTCTGTGGACATTTACATGCAAAGATTAGGTAAACCCTTGTCCCCCTGATCATTCCTGCGGTAGGTGAATCGTGGCAGCACCAGTATTTCCTTGAGTAATTTTAATAAGCTCTCTTGTATCCTGTGGCTCTAGAAACTGCAAGGAGGGCTGAATTAGCACTGTGCCTTAGTGAGTTTACCGGCAAAGTTTGGTAGGTGTCAGCGAGTGTTGGTGAGTTTGAGTCATAAAAAAAAAAGAGAACTCGCTGGGTTCATCGAGCAGTAGTATTTTATTACATTGTTAGGGTTCACGACAAGATTTCCTTCAGTGCAACACAGTCCACAACTTTCATAGAAGGCATGTCGTAACCACCGTCGCTGAACGCTGAAATCGCTTATGGTATTTCTTGTACATTCATTGTGTTATCATCAAAGGTCGGGCTCGATAATCAGTTGGACACCGATACATTGCGACGGTCAACATTAACGACCCATAGTGGAATAAGGACCCCTTTCAGCGACCTCTGTATCGGTACGTCCAGCCAACGCTACAAGAGACTACCGGTTATTTGTCACACTTCTTACATGGCCTGCCCAACTTCGACAACTAAAATTCGTCTACTCGTTCATTCTACAACATGTAATGCTGCATTCATTTTGAATTTGCTAGTGCACCCTGAGCGATGCAGTATGTCTGCTCGCACTACGCATGCAGTACACTGCCTGTTTGTCTTGTTTAGTTTTAAGTTTGCCTTCCTTGCAGGTCTGCCTTGTATCTTTCAAGAAGGTTGATGCTAGCAGAATACACTAACAATAAGCTTTTCATGGGCACCAGCAAGCTGCTTTGCTTCAAATGGGAGTGCCTGCCCAAGTGATGCTTGTAGTTTACTATTCACTGTCAACATTGTCCTTGTGGCCACTTGAGTGGGACAGGTGTTAAGAAACCTTCATAGAGCCTAACTATATTTACCACTTTAGGGGGCCGTATATAGCAAGACAGAGACTCTACTACCCCTGCTTGGAATTTGAACTTTGGCCTTTCATGAGTTCCTTTTTTTTCTCTCAAAGGTTAAGCTTTGCATGTTCTCTTTACTGCTTGATTTTGGCTTGAACATTATAGTTAAACAAATGACGTCGGAGATAGGGATGAAAGCCACAGAGAAGCATTAACCAGATTATTTTAATTCAGAAAAATGTTGGTGTTGGCGAACAATAAATGGAAATGATCACCTTTCTGAATTTCACTACTCTGACGAACTGGTGCACACTTCGGGACACTGCTTCCGCATTTTACTTGGTTAAACCATCCATTGTTTTAGATGGAATATAATATCTGTGTTATAATAACCTCATATCTAGTCTCGAGAAAAGATTATGACATTGCTGGGAACTCTGCAAATGAGTCAAACAGACAATTAGAGCAAGGAATGCATAGAGGTAGTGTATGAAATTTGACACAAGTGCATAGAAGTGGAGAAAAACGTCATCACCCGTTACATTTCACCAGTTTTAATCACAATTAGTACACTACAGTTGAATACACCTAATGTTCTTTTATGCTTTACCAGGCCTGATTCTCTGTTTTGTTCATTTCGTTTCATCTTACATGAAAATGAGCTCCTAAAAAAAACAAAAAAAAAACAATCGCCTTCATGCGTAGACAAAGAACTAGTAGCACTGGCTTCATATGCTAATGCAGATTTTGCCACATTCCCCTCCAGCCCTAGTGTAACTTGCTTTCCTGGTACCCTGAGGTCAACTTACCCATCCAATTTCATTTGATGCTACTTGGCCTCCATTCTTAGCAATGCGTTGTTCTTAAAGCTGCCATCTTGTCGTCGTCTTACCATGCTCCACGACCTTTGACACAGTATCTTTCCAGTCATGTGCACATGTGCAGTACCTGCCCAATTTGGCTATAACTGTTTTTTCATTAGGGCCACTGATCCTGAAGGGCTTCTTCAGGTCGGAGCATACCCAACTCCGCGCTATTGAACAATATTTATCCTGAAATACAGCCAACTAATACACATTCTTTCTGCAATAATATAGCAACTTGGAACATATGCTCTGGCGGTGCCCTTCGTTACATTGTGAGGAAGTCATCATGCCGTCCAAATGGGAGGGTGCTATTACAAGCTCTGGACTAGAACAACAGTTATGGGCAGTCCAATGTGCCCGCAATGCAACAGAGAGACTTGGTCTTTTTGTTTAGACGTGCGAGCGGGCCACAACGTGCCAAAGTGCGTTCTGAAGGACTAAATAAAGTTCACCCACCCATTAGGGCCACCACTTCAGTTACACTTCAATGCTTTCTAAGCTGGGTGCGGGGAAGCCGGTGGCTCTCCAGCGTTGTCCACTAGCTATTTGCCATACAAGGGTGAGCTAGAAGCGAGCGATTCTCGAAATGCCTAGCAGTGACAGCCGCAGAAGACAATATAGGCACCATGATCGACACTCGCAGTAGATGGAAATCATGCGCCAAGTTCATAAAAAGGTAATGTGTGCCCAGTACTGTTTCTCTCTCCTCTTCAGCACAATGGTATGTCTGAATGCCTGGAGTCATTACAAACACCCAGTAAGTAGTATGTGATTCAAGAGGGCAAAACTGCAGTAAGTATGCTGTATGCCCGACATAGCGTATACTCGCATATGGAACCATGAAAATGAGAGAACACAACGAGCAGGTATAAGAAATCAAATCATTTTATTAATAATTAATACAGGCAGGCCAGATACAGCAGTTGAATGGCATACTAAGCAACTGCATGAAGGAGCCATCCTTCCAAGTACCCAGTAAAACAAGTTACGGTAAGTTGCAACTGCTGAGGGCTCTCACTTGGGTACCAAGTTCCCTTTCGCTAGGTTATGAGCTCACAGCTGTACATGGAAATTGAATGACATATTAAACTCCATTTGTACCAACCATCCTCTGTCTGGCAGGTCTGGCTGCCGAGCTATCCTGGCAGTCTTAAGAATGTTTTGCGCGATGTGCAAGACATGAGTGAGTTAGTCTCTATAAGCTTCCATTCTGACTGGAAGCACAGTAATAATTCAAAACTTTTGAATAATGAAGCAAGCACTCGTTATTCTTCAATGAGAAGAGTTTAAAATTTGTACAATACTACGGATCACCTACTGTGCTCAATGAACCATAGCTTGAGCGAATTCATGATCATTTTGATATCAGCAGCTAGAGTAGACGCAAAAAATCCGAACCTATGCATAAATAAAAAATGAAATTTTTAGGCTTGTTTTTTTGTTGATGCAATCTTAATGCAAACCAGCAAATACTGAAGCCAAGGTATAGGAAACATTGGTCATACTGTTTTGGAATGGTCAAATAGTCTTAAGAATGTTTTGCGCGATGTGCAAGACATGAGTGAGTTAGTCTCTATAAGCTTCCATTCTGACTGGAAGCACAGTAATAATTCAAAACTTTCGAATAATGAACCAAGCACTCGTTATTCTTCAATGAGAAGAGTTTAAAATTTTTACAATACTACGGATCACCTACTGTGCTCAATGAACCATAGCTTGAGCAAATTCATGATCATTTTGATATCAGCAGCTAGAGTAGACGCAAAAAATCGGAACCTATGCATAAATAAAAAATGAAATTTTTAGGCTTGTTTTTTTGTTGATGCAATCTTAATGCAAACCAGCAAATAATGAAGCCAAGGTATAGGGGACATTGGTCATACTGTTTTTTTTTTTAAGTGTGTTGTAATAGTGACTTTGAAGTGAAGTAATGTGGATGAATAGGAAACTTCTCCCCGACAGGGACCAAGCTCACAACTTTCGGTTTGCGTCCCAGATGCTCTTACGATTCAGCTACAACGGCAGTTCTCCCCTCGTTCAATAATCAGGTGTTTATGTGAATACAAACTTGGATAAGTGTTAGTCGGCACCGCTCATAGCCAAGAGCGTGCTGTGTATCATTCAGCAGAGCGAGAGTCACTTTGCTAAGCCACTGCACACTGCGTTGTCATAATTGAACACCATCAGTGCTTGGATAAACTACCTACTAACTCCTGATGCTCATAATGTAGCATCATAATGTGCAGTGTAATCACATAAACTTGCCAATAGTGAATAGCAAAAATAAATGGCAAGAACAGCTGTTCATTATTTGGTATGAAAGGTATTCATTTGATTCCTATCTCGCACTTTTCTATACAGTCTCGCCAACGACTGTTCGAACACATCTAGAGGCATGTTAGTGGAAATTGGGACCTATGGTTCCTTCTTTGGATAGTGAAGCTGCGACGTGCACACGCAGCCATAATGTGTGGAGTAGGGATTATGGGTAATTACTATGTGGCAAAGCTATCATACTTTCCATTGCAGATGCACAATGCCAGACTTCAGAACACAGTTACTGCTTGGCTGGATAGGCAACCCATCTCCATGGGCTAACTTTGTCTTCAGTACATGTGTATTAGCCAGTTATGTTGCTTTCATTAAACTAACCTTAATTACAACCATAGTGACTCTTGCTGACATAGGTGTCCTAGGGCACAAGCTACATTTGTTCCCAAATGTTCTGTTTACTTCAGTGAAACAGACATGCACCTACCTATATGGATGTAAATGCAAGTACAAGTAGCCATATAAGCACCAGCAAATTATATAAGCACCTCGTTGTGTAATGTTTTGTTTATTTGAAAAATGTGACGCTTGAGCATGTGAACTCTGTTTGTCCGCTAGAATGAACAAATTTGCCTTACGGCCATCACAAAACACAGTAATAAATTTTCACATTTGTAAAGTTTGTCGCTGACTGTAGTGTCACGGTTCCTGCTATTCAATGCGTATTGAAACATTTAGGTCACCGTTATCCTACAACTATTTCTATCATAAGGCTATCTCACGTACAAATGTAAATCAATGCACACTGACCTCGTGCTAACAGCTCAAGTGAACTTTTTGTTTACTGTTTTAGTCTATGCCCTGTGCACATCCCCTGTGCTCCTCAAGGTCATTTCAATCTTAACAGTCCACCATGTTTCACATCAGATATCGGGAGATATAGTGCATGTTGTTGGGGTTACGGCTTTTTATATGAAGCACAAACTTGTGCACAGCTTAAAAATGATACTTTTCATCAGGATAGAACCTACGCTTAAATACATGTAAGGTGCTCGAATCTAGCTAGTAGTATAATCAAACAAGGGAATACTGATGATATCTATAGTAGCATTATAGTTTCTCACAGTTAGCTGCTGCCATTCACAGCAGATGCGACACCAGAGATGTACATAGATTGAAGGTTAAAGCATAAAACTGGTGTAACGGCTTCCCGAACGATCCAGTTCATAGTTCAGATTGATAGCTGAATTAATGGCTCGGGCTAGAAGTATTACATGACATTATATCTTTCAAAATGTCCGCCGAGAGACTAATTTTGCATATGCTGCTCGATGTGCCCGTGTACGCGCGTAAAATACCGATGGCAATGGTATCGACGAGTAGATCTCTCGCTGAGGAGGGAAAAAAAAAAACGCAGCTCGGGCACCGGCAGACGTTTTAATCAGTCGCAAAACGCCGATGACTGTATACTGCGGCAGTAGCACGTCCATTGTTTTCTCCTTTCTCCGCCCACAACCGCTTTCGCAATCGGCAGAAGCTGGCAGCTGCACAGAAGGCAATTAGGCGGGTCTTCGCATTTGTAGGCACGCGCAAGAGGTGAACACTTGCGCTCAGGCCAGCTGTGCTGCTCGCACGCATACAGTGTACGGCGGTAGCTCGACACGAGGTTGTGAACCATTGAAACTAGTTTAAGCCATCCCAGCAACGGTGCTTCGGGTCAGGCGTACCACTTGCACACCTGAAAATCGAGTGCTTAACCGCTATATGTCCAGTAATGCAATTGCGAGTGCGACTATTCGTTAACGTAGCAAGGCAAGCGCACACTGACGCGTGCACGTCGCCCAGGTGAGACCTTCCGTAACACTCGAGCCCGGCAAAGCCTATTTTCAACCCGACCGGCACCCTGCTCAACCCCTTCTTTATCTTTCCTTTTTTTTCCGCGTGCCCTTTCGCGCCCGCCTCATTGATAAGTCGCCTCTCCCAAGAGCTGGGAAGATAAGAAGGCGATCGGCGAAACCAGTCTGGCGAGGCTTTTCGGCACGTTTTCCATTCATCCCGGTGGCGGCGGCCGCTCGCGATTGGACGGGAAACTCGTATCGCCCGCTCGCTCGGCGTGCTGACGCTTCGCTGCACCCAACTACCTTCTCTTCTCTAACCCAACACGCGTAGCGCACATGCGGCTCCAAATCACGTTGCACGCCAGTCTCCGTAGCCAGCGCTCGAGCGCCGCCGAGACTGCAATTTGCGTCCGCCAAAGAAGGAAAAAAAGAAATAATAATAAATGCAGCGATTCATGCGGCTACACACCTTATGAATGCGCCGAGGGCACCGCTTTGGAGTCTCCGTAGAAGCAGCATCGTTGCTGTTTCAAGACAGTATCTTCCCTTGGTTGGAAGAACGAGTTACAAGCGGCGGCAGCCTCCGAACGAAACGGTTTCGACCTCACCCAGCAGTTCAGGCCAGGAATAAAGCAGTCATCGGAGAATGAAAAAAAGGATGAACAAAAACAACGTAAAACGAAGCGTACGAGGAGGAGTGCATGAGGGGAAAATTTTGTTCGCCGACAGCAAACCAGGTGGCGGTAATCAACCTACCGCAACGGCCCCCGTGTGCAGTCCAATTTAGGTCTTCCGCACCCTTCCGTAGCATTAAACCGATTGCTGCGTCTTTAATACAATCACTTGTACGGCTCCTTCAAAAGGCCATAATATTTATTATGTTCCCATCATTTTTTAGGGTCCCAATTCGTATTTTCGTTTTCCCCTGTGTGCTAGCTTGCTGCTCCGCATAACACTGTAGCGTGACCTGAAAGTGCCTTTAGCGGAGGCTTGGGCTTTCGCGTCTCGGTGCATTCGAATCGCGTGCTGCTGTTTACAACAGAGGGTATTGCTTGTCTGAATTTAATCTCACTTAACGCATTTGTGGCAAAGTAAATGACCGAGCTTGGCAGACTGGAGAAGCACCTTTTTTTGTGTAGATGCTTTTTCAATCAAATCCAAATTACAGGTCATCCTCTATGACTCGCTTTTTTATAGGACTTAAAGGGACATTACATGCAACCATTAGGTTCGCATTGAAGGTTGAAATAGCGGTAGTGAGGGAGGGGAGTAGGGAAGGGATGCTGGTTCGAATCTCTGGTGGATGCCTTGCAATTCTTTTCTGGCTTACTTTTCTTTGTGCCTTTTATAAATATATGTACACTGCGGGGCATTGTGTACTGGCTCTCAAAATCGTGCTGTTCGTATGGAGATCGCAGAATCTTACTGCCCTGCCGTGTTTTCGAAATTTGACATATATAAACAAGTTGAGAGTCGAAAATAACGCTGCATGGCGTCATTCTAGGTCTCAGCTGAAGCAAAGAGAAAGACAGGAATGAAGAAGTATAATTCCACGTGCGACTGTAGATAAATTCGCGTGTATTTTGCTGTGTACTGAATGATCGCATGGCAAGAATTCATTCTACTGACTCTCAAGCAGTACATGACACCAGAGAATCTAGGACGTGTCATTAAAAACAACCTTGCATTTCAGTGAAACTAGTGGCGCCGATGTAGCTTCTATTCATAAACATTGGGGGGAACGTGGTCGCTGCCGTAGTGGTACATGGACTCTGGTAGCACTACCAAGTTATTGAGTCCATTGAAGCGGTTTGGCCGGCCACTTAAGTTCCGCTTAGGTAAGAATGAAGTAAGTGCAAATATCCGTGGTTTAAGCGGATACATACTTTAATGGGCCCCTAAGCAACCCCTGCATACGCGAAGAATGAACGCATCATTCTCTCCCGGCGTTTGTCGTCCTTGCTAGGCAAGTTGTGACGTCGGCAGTTTGTTCACATGACGTCTGGATGAAATGAGCTCTCGAATGATTGATATACGAGAGATGTCTGTTGTGAATTGTCGTATAGCCTGTTTTGACACGCTGCCGCAAACGCGTTCGGCCTAGTCTCGCGAGTATAACGGGCGCGATAAACGAATTTCACTTTCTTTTCTGCTTTTGCGACTGCGCAAGCGGCGATAGCACCGTGTGCTCGAGAATCTCGAAGTTCGGACTAAACGCTTAGCGCAGATATTCTACGAGTTTTATGAATGAATAAGTGCCGAGGGGGAGGCAGCCCCTGCAGGATGGGGCCAGAAAGAAACTGCGGTCTTCCCATTAAACTCGGTTTGGGTTAGGGGACCTTCAAAGGAGCACGTGCTCAAAATTACGCTGGAGTCACCGACAACGACGTGCACTTTAATCCTATCGGGGTTTTGACGCGTGAAAACGCCAACTATATATCTTCTGATCTGCGCTAACATTTCAGTTTTTCGTGGCCCCTTGCAAGCTGCTCATGTACAAGCACCAGAGTAAGCCGGATAATCGACATTCTACTTTTTCGAAGTCATCCGCACTGGCGTGCCAGTGTTAATATGGCTTTGCATTGTTTACTGCTGAAGAACGATATCAACAAAATTTCCACGCTTGTCTTCCGGCACTCTCATCGTCACTTCCGCTGTTCTTTCTGCGGTTGAGAATGTTGGGGTCGAAAATGCGTTTGTAACATTTTCTTTCTTTGACGGTGGCGGTGCCCTTATCAAGTGGTCTTTCTTGTGCAAGACTTTTGCATCCGCGGCACCGTGATGCCTTGACTTCACCATTTGATGAACAGACTCACTGTATACGTTGGGTGCGAAATGATGGAACATTTCGCACCAAAGTGAATACACTTATGAAGGTGTTACCCGCTTTATATTCATAACCTGCGCCAGCGCTTACGGATGTCAATTTGTGCCTCGTCCCCTCCGTTCGCTACCGACGACCTGACGCTTCTGCAGCAGACTCACTTGATGAATGGATGGCCCATGCTTTGATCGCCTCGCAAGGTTCTCGGAGACTGGTGAGTGGTGTTTAATTACATCATGTACTACAAGGCCACAAACGAGCTAGCTTACAATGATTATTTACGCCCACTCTGGCTTTTCGATAAGAATTCACGAGAGCGGCTCAAGACTGCTGGCAGCCTGTATCGTGACCAAGTCTGCTCTTTCGTGCCACGAAAATGCAACCGTGGCCGACGCGCTGGCGACAAAAGATGCACTCGCGCAACAAAGAACTGTTACACCCATAATGATTATTACTTGGCTAGAAGGCAGCAAAAGGTACAAAAAACAGATTTGCTCTTCTTAACCACTCAACACGACCACATCTTATCATCAAAATCAGCCTCCCCACATAAACAAATCTTTTTTTTTTGTAAATTAGCAACTATAGGCGTGTTTCAGAAGGCTCGCAAATATAACAGTACGTGCAACTTCACTTGTGAAAGTCAAAATGACCATGACACAGCCACTTGATGAATTGCTGTACTCAGTGAAATATAAATGTAGAGGCCTGTTTGCCTATACACCTACATAAAAACTGAAGAATTATCTCAATGCAAAGTAAGCTTTACAAGTCAACGCCTATAAATTTCTCCCTCCACCAGCGAGCGCCATTTTGCAACGGCCCGTGTGACGTCATGCGCTGCATGCAATGAATCCGACGTCTTCTACTGCTAGTTGCAGCTGCTGAAAATCGTTCAATATATTGTCAGGGGATCGAGACGTGGACGAAGTGAGCAGACTGGGTGTTCGGGTTAACTATTTCGTTACCATTGATTTGTGGGGTTTAACGTCCCAAAAGCTTTCGTTACCATGCCTATTCAAATCAATCATCAGTGACCGGCGCTTTGGATCGTCGATTTTAGCGTGTTAAATTTGCTTCTCGTGCACCCAGCATAGTTGTTAGTCCAAGAATTCAACTTTCATAATCAATCTGAGTTTGCCTGTTAGGGCAACATAGTCATCTTTGCGCGAACCAATGTTCGTGTATTGTTGGAAAAGGAGGCTGGCGAACTTGACAGAAGTGCATGCCCCTCGTGGTTATGCTGCAGTATATCAACGAAGTTCTATAATAAAAGGAACCTTGCGAGCCAAACAATGAATTAAAGCGTCAGCTTCGCGATTTGATTGTGATAAAGACACGGACTGGCAGCGTCACACAGGCTAGTCAAAGAGCTGCTTCTCATCCCAACAGACGAGGCACAGGGGGAAAGTAGACAGGAACGGGCACTCACTACCGATTGATTTAATCATGAAATAGTGGCATGCTCGTGACCTCTTAGAGGCGTTCTACTTGAAATTGAAAGGTGAAGATTGCGTCTGCCGGACGTAAGCAAATTTGCGGGAGTGTAATTTTCAATTGCTATGCCACAATATGCTCTAGTCTTCGATATGAACGGCGGCCTTGCAATGTGAACAGCTGCGTTTTCTTCCACAGTTCTTTCGTAATTAGGTCAGTTGGTAGTGAGCGCCCGTTCTTGTCTACTTGTCTTCTGTGTCTTGTCTTTTCTTGCGCTCTATTTCTATTTTTAGACATTGTCCCAACTCGCCCAGCAACGTAATCGATTAAGCTGGGCTATAGTTGATCATGATTCATCACAAGGAAGCTAAAGTGTGCGAACACGGGCATCAGGGTTGAAATAAAGGCGCAAATCAACTCAAGTGCCACTTTTTGTGTCTTCTTCTTCCCTACTCTCTTGTGATATTGAAAAAAATGCATTTTCTGTGTAAAAGTGTGAAATATACCTCTGTTGGCAACATGAAGCCGCACAATGGGCAACACGGAACTAAATAGGGAGCTTTAGAATACCGTTAAGTAGCGCTGCGGGCGTTGTGGGCGTAGCGGGCGCCACATGAGTTTTAGAATAGCGTTTGCCCTGCTGCGAACCGCAACGCACGATCACAGCGACACCGTAGCCTCAAAACCAGCGCTTGCGGGACACATGCGGGCCGCCATCAATGCCCGTAGCCCCGAAACTAGTGCTTGCGGACCACATGCGGGCCGCCATTACCGCACGCAATTTCGAATTTTTTGCGTGCGGTCCGCGAACGCCGACTCGCGTTACGACGCATGCGCAGTGGCAGCGACCGCACCGCGAGGGCTCGCGGTGTGCTATTCTAAAGCTCCCTAATAGCTTGCTGCACAGCGACCACCATTTCGATGTCGCCCACTCGTCAAGAGAGCTGCGTAGACAGGGAACATGAGAGCACGGCACGCACGTCTTCAAAAGGGAGGCTGAAATGGATAGCAGTGCACGATGTTATGCGGTGATAAACGGCCACCTCCGAAAACCAAAGGAATTTGCACGTGATCATACGATACTCTGACGTCATAGTGGCCGTCATTTTTTGGTACTGTTGTGGCGAAAAGTTGCTTCCAGTGATGCTCGATGGCAATGTGCTGTGTAGAATCAAGCCTAATGTGGGAGGGTGCCCCAGCCCCCCTCTCGATAATCTGATAAAGGGTATGTTTTACCGAAAATAAATATTTGAAATAGGCGTTCTTTTCTAAAACAGCTCGTCTTCAAAAAGTGCACCCCCCCCCCCCCTGAAAAAAATTCCTCTGCGGGCTGTGCACAATCAAATGATAAAACCGCTTTATTCAAAGCCCTAGTGCTACATGGCTGAGCGAAGTCGTATGTGCCGTGCCGCGATGTGAGGCAAGTGCCCCACGCCTGCAGAATAAATCACGTGCAGCCCGGACCACCCGAGACCTCAGCACTCCAGCGTCGCCCTCTCATCATACCATCCGATAGATTGCAACCGTGCAAGTTGTCTTCGTGCGTCACCAGAGATGACGCACGTAAGCATGCTAGAGAACGTTGTAGAGTTACTCTATATTCGTCGGTGTAGAGCGCCTTTATGCTCCTTCTCCCCCCGCCGATCCGTGCAGATTGGCGACGTCCGTTGTTGGCACGTCCGCTACTGAAGGTCCGCCCTCGCTTATGTCCGTCCCTCGCTTATGCCTCACGCACCTATCAAAACAAGCTTACACAGTGGCTTCATCACTGCTGTCCCAAGTAGATGTCTGTATGTTGCGTGCCCCAGTGCACGAAAGTCCGCGCCAGCTGTGCGCTTTCGAGAAATGGGCACTGACATTGCACTGATGTCGCCACCCTGCACCAGAGGGAGTATGCGTCGTAGTAAGGTCCTTACAAAAACTTTGGGTCGGATAACTACGATGACTCCAGACTGTACCAATAAAGTCACGCCGAAATTACCTATTCAAATTTAAAAGTATTCCAGTACACTGCAGCGCGAACTGTCTCATCGCATTTAAAGACTGGTGTAGCCTACGTCGAGCGACGAGTCGGACTTCTTTTCTTGTAGGCTGTTGGATGGTTTAAGCATGACTTTTGGTAGGAAACTTTCAACTAAGAACACTCCTATATACTGAGTACGAGCGTTGTCTGTATAGACGCGTCTAATAGTAGGAAATGGCTGCAGATTCGACATCTAGCTCACTCACTCACTCAATGATCACTCACTCACTCAATGATCACTCACTCACTCACTCCTACTGGCTCACTCACACTCACCCATACTCACTCACTCACTGAGTATGACTCACTTACTCATACGCACACATATGCGTACGCACGCACACATGCAAACACATTGAAATCTCATTGAAAATTATGAATCTTTCAAGATGCATCGTAGCGTTGACATGCTTTCGCATACTCAGTGATGTGACAAGAGTTCTCTCTTTTTCTTTTTTCCTCACATTCAGCGACTGACGTCACGGATAGAATTAAACGCAAGCATTGGCGCCTCCTTTCATGAGGTTTGTTAATTACACTCCTCTACGATGATGATGTCGTGAGACATATATATATATATATATATATATATATATATATATAAGTATATATATATATATATATATATATTTCAATTGTTACGGGCTGAGTAAATACCTGAGAATGACGACGAAGAAGTGCTGCTGAGGGGAATGTGCACGGACCACGGACTGCAGCAGCGTTGTACGCATTTTCTCGCCAATATATTTATCGCGCATGCTTTATTCCCCGAAACATCATTGGTGGAGGTTCGGGGGTAGTCAACACAGAATCTCCAGCTATCGCCCTTTTTTTACAAGTACAACGAGTAATGACCAGGGACTGAATGAGGAAATTTTTGTTGAAGCGCACTGAAGACAGACGGACCGAAGAGGCTGACAAGGACAGCGCTTGCCGTCCGTCTGTCTTCAGTGCGCTTCAATTTTCAATCATGAACGTTATCCAGCTAGCCCAACTTGCCACCTTGCTGCACTAGATGTGGGTTCAATTATGCCCTTATGAAGCATTTTATCCACCTCCCGCTGTATGAGAGCACGCTCCGAGACTGACACATGGTAGGGCCGTTGGCGAATAGGCTGAGCGTCACCGGTATCGATGCGATGGGTTACCACGGTTGTCTGGCCCAAATTACGGTCGCCGAAGTCAAAGATGTCCTGCTAAGAAGCGAGGACGCGGCAGATAGCAGCGACTTGTTCAGAGGTGAGCTTGTCGGATGTCATTGGAGTGAAAAGATCGGAACAGGAACGTGACGAGAGCGACGTTGATGAAAAATTGGGTGGCGAATCAGTGGTTAGGGCAGAAATTGTGGTCGACCAGTGCTGCCAGATGCGCAAGTGACACGCCGCGAGGAATAACTTGCGCTGAGAAGCCGAAATTGAGGACGGAAAATTAAGTTCGGTTGTCCTCAAAGGTAACCACCGTGTTGGGGAGCACGACACTACGTGTCATGGCCACGTCAGAAATTAGGGCAGCAACATAATCACCATCGGGTACTGGAGGGGATGGTGAGAGTACGACTTGGACTGCGGCTTACGGCGGAAGTCGGAGCAAATCGACAGAGCGTAGACGAGGTGGGCTGGTAGAGACGGTCTCTGAGAAGGATGGGAGTTCGAGCCGAAGAAGACCTCCCGAACAGTCAATGAGCGCAGCGTGCGAAGTCAGAAAGTAGAATCCAAGGATGAGGTCGTGAGGGCGATTTTTCAGTACAGCAAACAGAACTGAAGTTTGATGCTCAGAAATCGTTAATCGCGCAGTGCACATTCCAAGCACAGCAGGAGTACTTTCATCCGCTGTACGAACGGTATAGGCGCAATCGCAGGTGCCAGAACTTTTTGGAGGCGGTGGCGGAAGCCTGAGCTCATCACAGATATTTGTGCACCGGTATCAATAGGAGCAGTTACAGGTGAACCATCAACGATAATTGTAAGAACGTTGCACCGCTGGTTGGAAGTAATCAGAGGACTTGCAGTCCGAGTTGTGTATGCAGCGTCACCTCTGGGGTCTTCACCGGCTAGTTTTCCAAGCGACGGTCGTAGGGAGACCAAGAGCGGTGAGGTTGGGGTGAGCGGGACTGACGACGCACGGGCGATGGCGAGTGGCTGGTCCGACATTTTGGAATATGCTATGCACTTGTCTCAGCACGGTAGGACGGGGGCATAGGGCGCACGTTCAGAGTGAGGTCCACAATCATAGAAGCTTGGTCGAGGTGATGAGGTCCAACGGCTGCGGAAATGGCGAACGATGTGTCCTATCCGATGGCACGTGAAACATATGGGCCGAACATCATGATTGCGCCATTCAGCTGGATTTCGTCGTGGCGCGAAGGCGCGGCTCGGAGTGGCAGCTGCAATGACTGGAGTAGCCGAGCTAGAAGTATCAGGGGCATTTTGGTTAGGCGGCGAAATGCCCATATTCGCGATTTTTTGGTGAACCATGGCCTGTATCAATGAAACAGCAGTGAGGTTGTGTCCTGGAGCAGTGACGCTAGACATAGCGGATGCCATAGCCTCGAGTTCCCGACGGACTATTCTGGTGACGTTTTCCGGCGCTGGTGCTCGATGTAGTGTGGGCAAATCTTCGCAGGAGGACGTAGCCGCCATGTTGGGAAGGCGGTCGAGTCGGTGAACGATGCGCTTACTCTTCCCCGGTTCGAAGCAACAAAATGCTTCGGTGACCGACTCCACCGTCGAGCAGTCCTTGCACAGCAGGAAATTGAAGGCGTCATCGGCAATGCCATTCAGGATGTGTCTGACTTTGTCCTCCTCAAGCATGTCCTTGTCGACCGTGCGGCACAAAGCCAACATGTCTTAGACGTACGCGATGTATGGCTCTGTGGATGTCTGGGCACGAGTGGCAAGCTCTTTTTTTGCGGCCACGTGTCTGATAGGTTTCCCAAATAGATAGCGTAATTTCTGCTTACAGACGTCCCAGCTGATTAACTCTTCTTAATGCGTCTCGTGCCAGAGTTTTGCCGTGCCACGCAAATAGAAGGTAATGTTCGCCAACATAAGCGTCGGATCCCAATGGTTGCTGCTGCTGATGCGCTCATACAGAACCAGCCATTCATCGACGTATATGCCACTTGTGCCGTTGAATGGACTTGGGTCACGATGTTGCACTACAACGATCGGCTGCGGGGCTGGCCGATCTTGTTGACGTTGAGTAGCCTGGTCAGTCATCGTGGTAGCTGCGATGCCTCGTCCATGGCGAAGATCCAGCTCCTGGGACTGTATATCGAGTGGCACCCCGCACCTTCCACCAATAATGTTACGGGGAATAAAGTATACCGAGCAAATGCGTATAGAACGCGGCTATATATATATATATATATATATATATATATATATATATATATATATATATATATGGGGATACCATTGGTGCAAGGTGTTCTTTTACGGTCCGAGATGACACCCAACGTTAATCCACGGCAATTTAAAACTAAACATCGACAGACATTAAATATGGAATAGAATAAATGAATGCAATGTCGCATTATTTTTTATTTCTTCGTGAAGTTTAAGCGGCTGCGTTGATTTTATCATTTGGTACTTTGTTGGTACTTTTTGTTTCTGTTTATTGAGCTTAGATTTTTTTACGTTTCCGACTTTCAGCTTTTTTGTTGCGTTATGTATTAAGTTTGTTGTCAATGTTTTATTTCGTTTCGTTCTTAAATCCCAAGTCACACATATTACCTTGTTACAGAATGCGGGCGGATGCCGCTTGTGGGGCATTAGTTTCAGCAACCACGCATCATGGGTCCTCCTGAAGAGATTTATAGAGCTAATACGGCGCCCCTTTCGGATATGCTGTGTTTCATAGTTGCGCGTTTCCATTGACACGACTAACGCAAAATAAAACCAACTTGTACGTTGCTTTTATTGAACACTTGTAGCACATACGCACGCAGCGTGTCGTGTTTAACACAAAGTGAGCTCCAGCTCAGATATCACAATGTTAACACGTGCTTCGCGAGAGTCCTTGCATGGAGATGTAAATGATGACGGTGGGTTTAGTTGACGACAGTTTGGAATGAAATCCCCACACCGGTTGTAGAACGACTGAAGAGACAGTGTTGTACGCTCTTATAAAGCAGGCAAGTCATTGAGCTAGTGAGTGATTATAGGAAAAATGAAAAAAGACACCTAATTTCTGTCTGCCTCTTGGGCGACACGGCGCAGTGTCTCGTAGAGGAAGAGGGGTAAAAAGAATGGTGGAAAGATGTAGGTGAAGATATAGGACAGGCAAGCGAGAGAGAAAAAGAAGATAGGAAAGTTGGGAGTCGCTCGAAGAAGTCTGAGGACGGGGCACCAATCGGCGAGAGCTTCAGGGCGTCAGGAGGTTGCGGAAGGTGAACCAGTCGGCGAGAGCTACGCTGGCGTCGAAAGTCGCGGATGGCACAACCGTCTAGCTTGAAATCCTCCGAGCAACTCTCAGGTCACTGAGATGGACAACTTGTGTAGGTTCTGTTTGTATAGTTGCTTAGTGGCGATGGAGTTATCACAGTGGGACGGCCCTGACCTTGACACCGCTCTTGATCTTGAGGATGATAGGATTCATCTCAATGTTGGGTGGGTCCTGAAAACGAAGAAAAAAGATAAACGAGCTTAATGGCTGTTTTTCTTCGGTATACACAGGGCAACGAAGGAGAAAATTGTGGTATCTGCTAATGTTTGCTATTAGACGATATAGTAGTGGTGAAATGTGCACAGTTCGTCTTATTAGTGAAGCTTATGAAGCCCGTTAATAGACCCAAAGGTCACCGCGCTTTCGATGGAGGCGAAAATGCTTAAGGCCACATGTACTTAGATTGAGCTGCACGTTAAGAAAACGACGCCGATTTCAGTCCACCAGTTATCGCTAGAGCATCTTTCGTAGTATCGTTGAAGCGACGCCAGCAGTTGGCCGATTGTGGATGAAAGAAGCCGTCCGAGTTTGTGCTCCTACCTTTTTATTGGCCAATTTCCGTCGCCTCGCACGGCATGCTAACATGGATGAGTGGCGTCACCTGGTGTCTTCTTTCAAACTACTGGCAAGATGGCAGTAGTGGAGCCACCACCTTTATGGCTCATATGTGTGTTTAGAAAACGTTGTTAACAATCTAGAGTACCAGGTGAGGTACTCGACCGACTAAGGGTGGGCGTAAAGCCGTCCCGTGGGCCTCATACTTAATGCCGTTGTCAGATAGGAAGGAGACGCGGCGCCCGGAGGCGCTTTGTCTCAGAGTCTCACGTAACTCATCAACCCATCATCATCCATACGTCTGTCCACGGCAGGACTCGACGCTCCTTCCGCACGCTCCTTACGGCCTTCTCAATACCGGCGTCGCGCATATATTTTTTTCTGACGCGTAGAGGGCAGCACCACCTCACTGTAAGCTCCGCCGGCTCCCCGCGTCACCGACTGCGACTTTTCTTGACTGCGTTCGATGACCTCGGGTAAACAATGCATCAGACACGCTCAGGCACGCTAACTGCACTAGCGTAGCCATGGTTTATTGTTGCGTGCCGCTGTGTAAGTCACAGCAAGGGAAGACGCCGGGTGTGTCGTACCACCAATTTCCTAGCGATGAGGAACTGTGTTCGAAGTGGAGGAAAAATGTTTCACGTGAAAACCTCGTCATCAATGACAAGTCCGCATCGACTGTAGTGTGCAGCAAACACTTCACGGAAAATGACTATGTTCACGGATATCGTATCCGGAAACTGCGTCCAGGAGCCGTGCCCACGGTCTTCGATCAGTATCCTTCGTATATGGTCCCGGCTACGAAGAGGCCGCGTAAAGAACCTGCAGCGCGTGGCCCCTCGGCCACCTCGGCTCCTCGACAGCCGACGAAACGGAAAGCGGAGGGATCGCCGTCTACCTACGGGAAGTTCTAGAAAGCGGAGTCATCGCCGTCTACCTACGGGAAGTTCAAGTCCACCTTACGACAAAATAAATATTGCTTTTTCTCTCTGAATTTTGTGCACTGTAATGGATTACTGTTGCTTGTGACAACACGCGTGTGCGAAAATCACGGGCGCTATGGCGCGCACACTGCGCCCGTGAACGCGCTTTGAGGCGGCGGAGCATGGATGGATGGATGGATGGATATGGCTGTACCCTTTAGATCGGGCGGTGGCTAGCGCCACCAAGCCGTAATACCTAATGAACCAAAAACTATATTTATTTTTTTTCCTTAAAAAGTGAGTTTGAGGATTCGTACTTTGCAGTGAAGAGTTTAATTTTCACTCGTGCCTTGACTTTAGCCACCAATCAGATAACCTCCTTCTAGTTAAGTCTACCCGCTTAAAGTTTATTTTACCCTCCCGGTACCTAAACCCCAGTGCTTTGAAAAACTCTGCGCCATCATCCTGAACTATAGGGTGAAGCCCTTTACAGAACATTATCAAGTGTTCGGCAGTTTCTTCTTCCTCTCCACACGTACTGCATACTGTGTCTACCCCTTCGTATTTGGCCCAATATGTCTTGGTTCGCAGTACTCCCGTCCTGGCCTCAAACAGTACAGAACTACCCCCAGTATTATCATAGATCCTTTCCTTGGCAATTTCCTGCTTAAAAGTTCGATAGATCTCTAGTGCGGACTTGTTAATCATGCCCATTCTCCACATGTCAGTCTCCGCTTCCTTCAACAGTGGTCTAGCAGCGCCACCCCGAACTTGCGGCGGCAGGCAGCAAAACGCCCCAATGCGAAGGCCGTAAGGGGAGTGCCGGAGAAGGAGCGTCGAGTCCGGCCGTGGTCAGTCCCGGCATGTCCTTCCCCCCTTCAGGTTCGTGTGAGGGGGAAGTTTCTGCTTCGGGCAGACGGCCATACCCTGGCAAGGGGGCCGCCATTCGGTACGAGGCGCCAAACAGACTTGGCCTGTCTCCCGGCGTACAAGCCCTGGAGACCCAGCATACTGGCTACACTTCGGTGCGGTAATTCAATCACGACACACAAAGTGTACGTACCCTGGAAAGGTGAGCTAACGCAGCGCGTGGGGCGCTCTGTGGTGACGGTCCGTCTCATGACCACTAGGGCCCAGCGAGACACAATCCGTCTCTTGAGGACTACGGTACTACTGTTTGGTGCAGAAGCGAATGCCGCTGCAGGCAAACCCAACGTACCCTGGTGAACCAGCACGGCTAAAAGCCGACTTGGCCCTTCACGAGGAAGGGAGCCACCTCCGCCTCGACGAGTAGAGTCGCTGAGCCCGCACAAGGGGCCAACACAGACCTTTCGGGTAAAGCCCGACAAGGCGACAAGACCATCGTAGCGCTTGCAAGAACCAGGCGAACAACCGCACAAACTAAACTCGGGAACGACCGGCTGACTAGGCCGAGTCATGGAACTCTAAAGAACGCCATCATTAAAAAGTGATGGTTATCTGTTCTCCTGACTCACGGAAAATCACTGCCGGACGGTGCCACGTTTCGTAAACTTCTTTGCACCTAGGCACTGTCACTCTCGGTGAAGGAAGAATGAGACCTCCTTCCACATTTCTGCAAGTACTTCGTGAAGCCTGGGTCGTCTCCAACCAAAGACTTCACAGCACCATGCCACCCACACTTAGTAGGAGCAATCGATGAGCACGTACTGCTTAACCGCTCGTGCTGACAGGGGATGAAAAAACCGAACGGTGTCGGAAGGAACACCGGTGTGACCAAACAAGCTAGCTATCTTTCGATGGAGGGCAACTGGTAGTGCACACTGGGGGAAAATGTGAACCAGGTCCTCCCTAATGCCGCAAACGGGGCACATTCCTCGTGTAGGAATTTTCTTGAGGGGCCAAAACTTCATGGGCAGGTGCACTCTGGCCAGGTGGTACATGAATGTAGCACGCTTGGCGTCCAGGGAACTGGCAGTAATGAACCACCACTTAAGACTACGTGGTGGGACAGGTCATATTCCTTACAGCGTGCGGGTAACTCTGGGTACCTACCGACTAGCTTGTGGTTTCTTCGTGATGGAAGTTTGACGAAATGTAAATCCACGTGCTTGTTTTCCCACTTCTTTTCTAATGTAGAACATGTCCTTTAACGTACACTTGTATCGCCTTACTTTGTTTCCTTGACAGCGCTCCATGCGTCTATTTATGTCAGACATGCAACGCTAGCCCTTTTCGCTTTCTTCACTCACCGCGGTAAACCAAGTTGATACGGCGGTGTATAAAGAAAGATTCGAATGCTCGACTGGCGACTCCAAGGTCGCAGGATGGAATCCCGGCCGCATTTCGATGACTGCAAAACGTTAGAGATCTGTGTACTTGAATTTCGGTACGCGTCGAAAAACTCAAGGTGGTCGAAATGCCCGGAGCGCTCCACTAAGCCGACAACACGTCATAATCACATTGTGGTTTCGGCGCGTAAAAGCTTGACAATGATGCCACACTTCCTTGCCAAGTTTTGTTATCGTCTCATTACTCGTTTAAGTGCTGCCTTGCGCAAAAACGCGCCTATGTACTATAAACGAACCACCGAGAAAATGTTAGAACCTTCCGATGCGAGTACGTGCACAACGCAAACAATACAGATAGTTCTAGAACATACGTGGCTGCTAGCGATAACGCTGGGGGATTCGACGGCACATATATAAATGCCGACGCACATCACCGCTTGTCAGTGTATCGACGGCAGACCCCCTCTGCTCGCCGCTATCTGCTCCAGTGGGCATCGCTCTAATCTGTCTTTCCCTACACTGGCCACAAGTTCGGCCAAATAAACACTTTCATTTTGGACAAGCCGTCTCGGCTTCGTCAGCGCCACGACTCCGTGACAATATTGAAAGATTTCGATGCCTTGTCAAACGCGATGGTTTACTGCGACGTTCCGCGTCGGCACCTTCCGTCGACGGCATCAGCACGAGAGATGCAAAAAATCATCTTGTTTGATTACATATGATTTCTTCGTGATTGTCAAAATTCGTGACGTTACTGCTTCTTTATTGTGACCTCACGTGACGTAACGTCATGTGATGGCGTCATCAGACGGCGTCCCCACTCGATCAAACGCGGGTACATCTCGGAGGCAGCGTGAAACCCGGTGACAAGCCTCCGATCCCGAAGGCTATGTAAGACCACATTAGGGGCATAAAACTTTCGGAGAACAGTAGCGCAGGAACAATACTTCGTAGTCAAGAGTCCGACAGAATACCGTCTGCTCGAAAACCAGAATAAAACAAAAACGCTGCTATGCTGAATGCACAAAATTTTTAATATAGTTGCGGTTGCTTACATGGCAGCATCGTTTATATCGACTCATCAACTGAGAAAAAAAAGAATAAAATTGTTTACGCCTTCCAGTAGTGTAGCCGTAAGGAACCCTGTCAGTTTTAGATGCGAAGCAGCTTTTGCTCGGGGTTGTATCTGTCCCTCGGCGACCATGCGCTCCGCCACTGCGCATGCGCTAACTCCCCTCATCTTCTCACGTGATCGCGAGAAGGGAAGGAGTTGGGGTGGAGGAGGTGGCATAGCGCTGCCTCCACTCAACTCCGACTAAATTTCAAGGCCGAAAGGCTGCCGCAGTGACATCAGAGGTTGGGGGCCCAGTTGCCCAACTGAGCATGCTCAGTAAGAAATTTTTTTTCACGTCTTTTATTCGGCCCAATCAAGCCGCAGCAGCTGTGAGAGCGGGAGCGTTTGTTCTCCTAAAACGTGAACGAAACACAGGCTTTCCGCCACGTTCGCGGCGTAACTGGGCCCCCACCCTCTGACGTCACTGCGGCAGCCTTTCGGCCTTGAAATATAGTCGGCGTTGCTCCACTTCGTTTCTTCTCTCCAGTTAATCTCTCTGCCACAGCTGTGGGCTAGTATAAAGTGCTGCGCTCGCTCGCTCCATTGCACTCTCCTTTCAGCGCCGGGTGTTCACTTTGTGGCGCACACGATAATACACAAAAATGGAAGGAGGGGCGGTCACATAAGTGGCACGCAACATATACAGCCACTCAAAAATGAAACATACACGGAAACATACAAATGGAAACAACAGATGCACACACAAGTGAACACCAGCGTTGCTTCTCATCCCCACATGGTTCTATTTAATGAGAGATGGCGCAATTCTTTAGCCCCGGTCATCGTTGCCTTAGCGATCAGGTTGCTTAAAACGCCATCGCGTTTCTTAGAGACGATGTTATCCTCGCGAAGCGCCGTTTCGGGTGCTTCCATACCTTTTCGCTGTTTTCTGTCTTCTCCAGCCGGTACTTCCGCAGGATGTGCGCGAACGTGTACCGCAGCTCCATGTGCGCGAATCGCATCCCGATGCAATTGCGTGGTCCGCTGCCGAACGCCTGCATCGCCATGGTGTTGATGAGGGACTTGTTCTCGGGCAGGAACCTGCGTCACATGCACCGAACAACCGCGTCGTGCCTCGTTTAGTTTCGTCACGGACTCCTCACAATGTAAATTTAAACAATGTAAATGGATGACAAGGCAACGTTTTCTAGTAATTTATACAAGTACTTTCGAAGTGCAGCGTCACCTTATATAAGGTCGTCGTCCACGGCAATAGAGTTTCGTATGAAATTAACTAAAGAGGACTCTGGCGCTGCGATCGTTCGGCCATCATGGGAATGATGGGTAGTATGTAAATTTGTCTAGTCTTCATGCTTGCGGGCTTCGAACGTACTTGTGGCTTTGTATATTGGCTCTGGCATTGCTTCGAATAAAAGAACGGACCGTTGTGAACTTCAAGACCCGATTTGAATTGGTGAGCATAAAAGGAGGTGAAGTACAACTACCCAGCACTTGCTGATTGTCGTTTCATGACAAAGCAGCTCCAAACCACGTGAATCCAAATGAAGCCGAAAGTACAAAGATTAGACAAATTCATGTACCTTACATCATTCCCATGCTCGCGGAAGCAACGTGCGTTGCAGCTCCCATAGACACTAACACCAAGGCTACCTCTAGCGTACTTATAGGAAAGTCTATGGCCAAGGAAAGGATAGCGTACGACACACATCTCCGCTAAAAAAAAAGCAACGAAAAACAAAATAGCGCCTTCACGAAAACGCTCATTCGAGAAATGCTGGCAAGTCTAAAGGGCGCCTAAATAGCCTGAACGACACCAACTGCAAAAATCAGACAGTAGTTTGTCTCGCCTTCACTACTTTTCCTACATCAGCTATCTGCTCCTCACGCTTATTTCTTAATAAAGCACGTGGAACTTGAGTACTAAGTGGTAAGGCGGTCATGAATTTGAGCTTTTCGACTAGACGACGCCATCCGCGCTTGCGTCGCGAATTCAGAAATGCAGAAATTGAATTGAAATTACTTTCTCGCTCACTTATGCGAGGCAAGGCAGGACGGGCACGTGAGTGAATGGAAAAGCAAGCAGGGTAAGAGACAATTACTAACAGATAAGCTTCATATAGAGAGCAATCGACAACCTATTTCATCATGACGTCACGCGAACGCTGCTGGCGCCAATAATAGTGGCGCAAAGACGGGAAATGCCGGGAGGGAATAATGCGTGCGTTCTCCGTATTTGCGGGGATTGTTTTAGGGTCCTTTAAAATATGAAAAACACTGAGAGAAACACTCCTGGCAGAGTAAACACATAAATTAGCTTGTGCTTTTGTTTATCGTCTTTTGTCCCTGTGTCGTTGCGCGAAAACTACAAGATGAACTTTTATTAGAACTGGTGCGAAGGAATTCGCCTTTGATTGTCTGTGCTGCTGTGTTCACCGGAAAGTGGATAGATTAGATTACATTAGATTAGATTTGTGGGGATTAACGTCCCAAAACCACCTTATGATTATGAGAGACGCCGTAGGGGAGGGCTCCGTAAATTTTGACTACCTGGGGTTCTTTAACGTGCCCCCAAATCTGAGTACACGGGCCTACAACAATTTCACCTCCATCGGAAATGCAGCCGCCGCAGCCGAGATTTGAACCCGCGACCTGCGGGTCAGCAGCCGAGTACCTTAGCCACTAGACCACCGCGGTGGGGCAACCCCGGAAAGTGGCTACTTCCCATACTTAGGTCAAATCAAATATATATAAAAATTGCTGTTTGCTCTTACGGGCGTCGCGTGAAAGTTTGTATTAATTGATCTGCTGCTCATATAGCTCTATCAGTGCTAAATATTAAGGACGAAAGTCTTTTAGCTCCCATTTTCTGCTGACTTCAACAGTCCTTCAGCCAAAAGCCAGAGTAATTATCCGGAGCACTCATCAGAGCACTCAAATGAGTACATTTGAGTATCATTGCGACAACAATACGAAAACATCCGGGCAACCGATCAAGAGTTTCGCAGAGTGGGCTTTGCCGCTTCTTGGTGAGATGGTGACATCCGGCGTACGGCGCAACCACATTCGGCCTGCAGACGCTGTGGCCTGCATCGAATTGCGGCTGCCTACATTTGGCAAAGCCCAAGATTGTGCTCAACACAGTGGTAGAAAAAGATGGCGGCCGTATGGAACAGTACTCAATCTGTTGTTGTAGTGTGCATGACAAGGTGGAATCGCGAACGTGAACTAAATATATTTAGAGGTTGTGTCTCGTATGACCTCCAACCAATCAGCTCTTACGATAGCCATTTCATGCTTATGCTTATGAATAAAGGAGAGAGCCAACTATTTAATGAAAATGCTAACTCATCTCTTTCAACCAAATGAGATATGCCCGATATCTTGCTAAAAACGTAACAGTTGTTGCTTCGAGCCAGGCCAGTAGCCAAGAATTTTTTCTTCGGGTGGGAGGGGGGCACTTGGTGAAAGTCTCGAAAAACACCTTTTTTGTTATTTGTCCACGGTAAAACACCCCATTCATAATTTTTGAGGTGGGGGGGGGGGGCATTTATTTCTGTCCTACCTAGCTACGGGCCTGATTCGAGCTGTGGGCACACTGAATATGATCAGCACCAATTATGTATTTGCGTTTCACTCAGGGCACCTCCTTACCTGTCAGGATTGAACTTGTCCGGCTCCTCCCAGTATCGGGGATCTCTGTGAATGTACTCTACGGCCGCCATGACAGCCGTTCCAGCGGGAATTCGAATCTTTCCGTATTCTTTGTCCACCGCGGCCTCCCGGGTCACGAAACTGGATTTGCAACGCGCAGTATACAGATCAACAGTGACGCATATAGGAAAAACTGATTTATTACTATGCAGGGGGAGGGAGTGGAAGGAAGGAATATATGAAATTACACGAAAGTTACCCAGTTCTCAGACTGGCTAGCTACACTGTGCTTGGGAAAGGGGTATAAAGGGGAATGAAAGACGATAAAAGAGAGATGTTACAAAAAAATGACATGGTACGAAAAAGGCGTTAAATGAATTTGACAATCGTGCGTTGTCGGAGGAAAGGGTCTCGGTACATTGGCCGAAACCTTCCTCAGCACGGAAAGCTTTGAGAGCATTGTTGCGTTTCTTGAGGGCAGCTGGTCTTAAAGACCGGCTTTAAGCAGTGTTGTATAACTGTGCATATAATTTATGCCAGTGAGATGCTGAAGGAACGAGACAAGTGGATGAGAGACAAAACGCAGTCAGTCTAACTACGACGGAAAAATCTGCTATTACTACCTTCTTACACTGGAGGTCTGTGGAGGAATAAGGCTAATGATAAGAGAGAGAGAGATAGCACAGTACACCATCACAATAGGTTCCTCTCGCGGCTTACTGTTAATGCGCAAGAACAGCAGCCTATAAAAAAAAGAAACGAGAAATAAGGAAGGCAAGGAGGTTAACCAGATGCTAGTATCTGGTATGCTACCCTACACTGGGGTTGGGGAATAGGGGGTTGAAAGAGTAAGGGAGAGTAAAAAGAAATAAATAAAAATATCGCGAATAAAGGCTACAGCTGCCTGTGCAAGTCTGTAGCCTTTAAAACTCACCCTTAAAAACTGAAAATGCGCCTTAATTGCCCTCGGTTCCGATGGATTTCGAGATGGCCACTGAAAAACGACTCCTTCTCATAGTTTTATTCACAAGCTATGTAACAGTGACTGAGTAGGTCGTTCATGTGTGAAGTTACGTCATGAAAGGAAATCATTCTCACCCGGCACTTCTGTAGTAAGAAGAGACGTGTACAAAAGAAAATCTGTACAGATATCTCATACAAATCTAAGTTGACAAAAAAATTTTCTGGTCCGTGTTAACCCTGTGTCACAGAACGAGCGCTAAAAACGGGCGCGCCGCCAAATTCTTGCGATAACGCGCCGGAGAAACGCGGCGAGGTCAGAGAAAAAAAAGAAAAGAGAAAAGAAGCGTCCAAGGCTCCCCGGGCGCGCGACGCCTCTCCTCTCGGAAGCGTGGCTTCGCCGATGAACCTCCTCACCCCACAGCGGCGGCCGGGCAAGCGCTAGAAATTTCCAGAAGAAAAGGGGCGTGTATGCCGAGTTGAGTCATCTGTCGGGGACGGCCCCCGTACAGTCTCGCGCCTCTCCCCAGCCTCCGCTGCGCATCGCGCCGACGAAATGAGAACTTTCTGGAATGTCGCGCGGAAGGTATTTAACCGAGCAGCGGAGATGAGAGATCAGGAGGAGACGGAAGTGAGCGCCAGAGCGCGCAGGGATTCCGCCGTGTAGTTGGCGAAGGTTTTGGTCCGTAGGGACGAAGCCGGAGATGAAGAGGATTTCCACCTGAGGGGTGAATGCTCGAGCTACAGGCAAGAGCGTGTGTTACCGCTATCGAGCGAAGACGCTTGGTAACAGCTGCGTGTGGGAAGCCGACGTGTTTCCGGCGAAGAAGTTCGAAGCTTGGAGAGTGGCCATTTGAAGACGCGAGGTTTCTTGGAAGAGAAACTTCAGGGGGCAGCGGAACGACAACAACGCTGGACTTTGAGTGAGTGATTCTCGGAAGAGTATCATTCAGACTTTTGTTCCAAGGACTTTGGACTGAATAGGCTTTCTATCTCTTTAGTCTTTAAGTGTCTTGGTTGTTCAATGCATGCGACTGCATTGTAGTGCGTATTGTTGTCTGTGTCCGTTGTTTTGAGTGTGGCTGATTGTACGGTGTAGTACGTTGTTTGATTGGTGACATATTGTCCTCAGCTATTGTGGAGTGAGCATATTCGTGTATTGTTTTTCTGATCTGCCATTATTGAGAATATAATTTTGTTTGTTTATCAACTCTCGGCTCTGACTTGTTCTTTGGGCCACAACCGGCGTCTGCTGGCGCGCCAATAAGGACCACTTCTAAATTGTCTACGCTTTCGTGGTGCGGTTCGGGGGGCCGATACTTCGGCTCTTGGAATTAGCCCGGCGATCGCCTCCCTAATTACGGGACTGGTGTGACAGTTAATCTGGCGTCCGCGATACAGGACCTTTTGGTGCACAGTGTGTCCAAAGTAGTGAGAAAGAGCCTCGAGTTGTTGATAGTGCTATCGGAACGATTTGGTGTGTTGTTCAGTGTTCTCGTTAACGAGTGCAGGGGAGTGTTCCGATAGACTGATTTAGGCAGATACTTTTTGCACGCGGCAAGGTCTTATTTGCGAGACACCATGGATCTCGAAAAGTTAGTAGCCCTTGGTGAGAAGATGGGTCTTTCTGGCGCCGAACTACGGAAGTGGGTCACCCAGAAGGAAAAAGAAGAAAAAGAGAGGGCCAAAGAAGAAAAGGCAGCTGAGCTGGAAAAAGAAAGGTTGGCGGTCGAAAGAGCCAAAGCGGAAAAAGAAGCTGAGTTGGAACGAGAGAGGTTGGCCGCTGAGAGGGCCAAGGAAGAAAAAGCAGCTGAGTTGGAGAGAGAGAGGTTGGCAGCTGCGAGAGAGAAGGAAGAAAGAGAGGCAAAGGAGCGACAGCTGAAGGAAGAAAGAGAGCAACAATTGAAGTTGGAATTGGAGAGAGAAATGTTGGCAGCTGAAAGGGCGAGAGAAGAAAGAGAGGCAAAGGAGCGACAGCTGAAAGAAGAAAGAGAGCTGCAATTGAAGTTGGAGCTGGAGAAAAAAAAAACTGGCAGCTGAGAGGGCGAAAGAAGAAAGAGAGGAAAGGGAACGGCAGCGACAGCACGAGATGGAACTCGAGCGGCTCCGTTTGCAACAGCGAAGTGAAACTCCCGTCCAAGCTAGAGTTGAAAGCAGTGAACGGGAGGACCACGGCTTCCGCTTGAACCCAAGCAAACTGCTCGTAGCGTATGATGAAAGGAAGGACGACCTTGACGCGTACCTTCACCGATTTGAGACGATTGCGAGGAGCCATAATTGGCCGGAACATCAATGGGCAACTGCTTTGAGTACTTGCTTGAGTGGGGAAGCGCTCAGTGTGTACGGCAGGCTGACGCCGACCGATGCAGCCAACTACGCAAAGGTGAAAACTGCTTTGCTGAAGCGATTTAGATTTACTGTGGAAGGATTCCGGGACAGATTTCGGACAGGAAAGCCAGCTGATGGTGAGACGGCTACGCAGTATGCCGCCCGACTTTGCCATTATTTCGACAGATGGATTGAACTTTCAGGGACAGCGCAGGAGTACAATGAACTTAGAGAGCTCCTAATTAGAGAACAATTTCTTACTAGTTGCCACCCAAGCCTGTCGCTGTACTTGAAAGAGAGGAAGGCTGAATCACTCGAAGGAATGCTTGAATTGGCTGATCAATTCTTGGAAGCGCAAGGTGGCACTAGTTTGGCCAAATTCAAGAAGGAGTGCCCCGAGGATTCGAAGAAATCGGCTCCCGAGGAAAAGAAGCGTGCACCGGAGAACATTCCGTGATGTTTTTCTGTGTAACCGAGTGGGTCACCGTGCTAACCACTGCCGAACTAACTTCACGAGCCCCACGGTTGTAAAATGTTTCAAATGTGGACAGACTGGGCACAAAGCAGACGCATGTCGAAACGGAGCGAGTCAAACTCACCAGGTATCCTGTGTGCAAGCGGCACCGAAATCCGGTGATAATGCCGTCACCGATGGATTCCTAGAGTTGAAAAATGGGGAGAAAATTCCTATTGTGGGTGCCGTAATGTCAAAACAACCAACCGGTGTTCCTAAGGGAATGCCAGCGCTGCCTGGAAAAGTTGCGGGCAAATAGGTTACGGTGTTAAGAGATACCGGCAGTTCCACTGTTATCGTGCGGAGAAATTTGGTACGGGAAGGTGAGTTAACAGGCAAAACGAAACCGGTTTGCCTAATTGACCGTACAGTTCGGATGCTTCCCGAAGCAGAGATTGAGGTGGAAACCCCGTACTTCAGCGGGAAAGTTACCGCTCTATGTATGACGACCCCCCTTTACGACCTTGTCATCGGAAACATCGACGGGGCGCGAGGACCGAATGATCCGGAATGTTTGGGAGAAGACCCTAAGATAGAGCCCTCGCCAACCCAGCGACCGCGAGATACAGTGGAGGAGCAGCCCGTGACGGATCTCACTAGAGCCCAAGGTGAAGCCGCGGCCCAAGAGACAGCGAATGAGAAGATGATCGTGTTGAATGAGTTCACGGGCCGAGCAACTGGACTTACGTCGGCATGACCTCAACCGACCGACAGTGTAAAGGAGACGGAGTTGGTCAGCCGGGCAAAATGTAGAGGCATGATCAAGCGGGTAAATAAACAGACAGGACCCGTCGAATGTAATGACGCGTTAACGGTGTCGGAAGTGACAACGATGGCTGAGACGCCGCCTCAGATATCGTCGTTGGAAAAGGCTCGCCGAAAAAGAACAAGGAAAAACAAGAAGAAATCGAGCGAGCACCGCAAGAAAGGACGCAAGCGCAGCTCGAAATACACAGGATAAGTGCTGGAGGTCGAATCAGAATGTGTTGGGCAGTGCTGAGTGCCATATGTTGTGTTAATGTTGTGTTATCATGTGTCACAAGTGTCGAAGTGTTGTGCTGTGATGTGATGTATAGTATTGGACCATTGTTGTATTGAGAGAACTTTGTACATTTGTATTATTGGGAATGTGTGGAGCAGTGTTGTACTCATGTGCTTGTGGTTGTGTTTTCACGTGTTGTGTAATTGAATTACAATGTACAATTGTATTAAGTGATCTATTGTGAATGTGACGTGTCATGAGCGACGGACTATGTTACAGTCTGTGAGAGTGAGTGGTGACTGTTCGCGCTCGTTTGTGTGGTTTTGAATATTATGAGATAATATTCTTAAAGT
Source organism: Rhipicephalus annulatus (assembly GCA_013436015.1). Taxonomy (NCBI): domain Eukaryota; kingdom Metazoa; phylum Arthropoda; class Arachnida; order Ixodida; family Ixodidae; genus Rhipicephalus; species Rhipicephalus annulatus. Next base: position 270,496 of record WOVY01003392.1, read on the forward strand.
GGGGGGCAGTGTCACAGAACGAGCGCTAAAAACGGGCGCGCCGCCAAATTCTTGCGATAACGCGCCGGAGAAACGCGGCGAGGTCAGAGAAAAAAAAGAAAAGAGAAAACAAGCGTCCAAGGCTCCCCGGGCGCGCGACGCCTCTCCTCTCGGAAGCGTGGCTTCGCCGATGAACCTCCTCACCCCACAGCGGCGGCCGGGCAAGCGCTAGAAATTTCCAGAAGAAAAGGGGCGTGTATGCCGAGTTGAGTCATCTGTCGGGGACGGCCCCCGTACAGTCTCGCGCCTCTCCCCAGCCTCCGCTGCGCATCGCGCCGACGAAATGAGAACTTTCTGGAATGTCGCGCGGAAGGTATTTAACCGAGCAGCGGAGATGAGAGATCAGGAGGAGACGGAAGTGAGCGCCAGAGCGCGTAGGGATTCCGCCGTGTAGTCGGCGAAGGTTTTGGTCCGTAGGGACGAAGCCGGAGATGAAGAGGATTTCCACCTGAGGGGTGAAGGCTCGAGCTACAGGCAAGAGCGTGTGTTACCGCTATCGAGCGAAGACGCGTGGTAACAGCTGCGTGTGGGAAGCCGACGTGTTTCCGGCGAAGAAGTTCGAAGCTTGGAGAGTGGCCATTTGAAGACGCGAGGTTTCTTGGAAGAGAAACTTCAGGGGGCAGCGGAACGACAACAACGCTGGACTTTGAGTGAGTGATTCTCGGAAGAGTATCATTCAGACTTTTGTTCCAAGGACTTTGGACTGAATAGGTTTTATATCTCTTTAGTCTTTAAGTGTCGTGTTTGTTCAATGCATGCGACTGCATTGTAGTGCGTATTGTTGTCTGTGTCCGTTGTTTTGAATGTGGCTGATTGTACGGTGTTGCGCCTTTGCGTAGCGTGGTGCGGACTCGGGCCATCCGAGTCCCCGGAGAGGACGAGTAGACAAGCCGGAGAAGGAGAAAAATGTTTATATACAGTATTTACATGGTAGCGTGGTACAACATGAAAAGAGAATCACACACCCGAGCGCCTCTGCGCTAGCGTTTTTATACATCGTCCGCCTTCCCAAGATCCCTTGCAAGGAAAATTATGCGCAGGATACTCCAATGAGATCGTCGTCTTCCTCTCCGTCCCCGAAGAGGGAAAGCCAAACACCGCCTCCCTCTGAACCTAGGAAAGGGGCAAGGCATGCCCAGTTCGCTGTTTGGTGAGGGAGACCCCACGCGCCAGCGTGGCACCACAGTGAGATGACGTGGAATCCCATGCGCAAAGTCGCTCCTTGATGCCGCCAGGTTGACTCAAGCAATGCAGAATACCCCGTACAGCTGCTGGGTCGACGCTGCTTCGGAGTGTTGCTCTCGGCTGCTGACAAAAGCTTGGCCAACGACTTTTGTGTCAAGAGGAGCCGGCGACGTGGTTTTTCCCGATTGTCCGCGTCCGTCGCCGTCCCGGTGCAGGGTTGACTCATCAACAGCTGCCAGGTGCCAGCAGGCCGCGAAGACCACGTGGAACTTGGGCGAGGCACAACAGCACCCCCGCCGCCAGATGATACATCGGGAGGTCGAGTTGTTCCATGCAGCTCGGCCGGATCGATGTCGGCGACGTTCCGGCAAGGCTCTTGCTTTCTCGAAGGGCCTGGTCAAACTGGAATGCTCCAAGAGCTGGCCTCTGCGCACCGCTTCGGTGAAAAGTGGGTGACAAGCTCCAAGAAACGACCTTTGTCAGCCACACACAATGCGACAAGCACCGCGTGCACGCCACTCTCATCGCCAGGCCTCAGATTTTACAAAGCAAACATCTTATCTTAATAACTTAAGCTCAAGGAAACAATGTGCATACCAATCGGGACAAGTGTCCAGTAACTCTTTCATACGTAATTCCATTTGGAATCGAGATAACATTATAATCAAGCTAAACAAGCAAACTGTAGAGCTCGGGACAACGAGGGAGTCAGTGAAAATTTCTCTACGCCCTCACTGTAACACATTGGAATAAAAAAAAAAGTACACATAAACTAGGTAAAGGTAAACAAAAATCAAACAAACCTTCCGCGTCTTTTGACGAGTCAAAACGCTCGACTTAGGGCGTCTGCATTTGTATGAAGGCCACCTCTCTTGTAGCGCACCTCGAAATTGTGCTGCTGCAGTGCTATGCTCCATCTGAGCAAACGACCATTCTTAGGTGACATTTGGTGTAACCAGGTTAGTGGAGAGTGATCAGTTTCTATAATAAACTTAGAGCCAGCAACATAGCAGCCTAGTTTTTGTACGGCCCAAACAATGCAAGCACATTCTTTTTCCGAAGTGCTATAAGCCTCTTCCCTGCTGCTCAATTTGCGACTCAAATACAAAACCGGCCGCTCCTCTCCACTCTGGTCCGTCTGACATAGCACTGCTCCTAAACCGCGTTCGCTTGCATCACACTGAATAGTGAAAGGTTTTGCAAAATCCGGTGCCCTCAAGACGGGTTTCTCACTCAATGCGTGCTTCAGCTTCTGAAAAGCGTCTTCCTTCTTAGAGTCCCATTGAATGTTCACAGGTTCGGTCTTGCGTAAACTATCTGTCAAAGGGCTGGCAATCTCGGAGTAATTCGGGACGTAATGCTGATAGTAACCTGTGAGGCCGAGGAATGCTCTCATCTCGGTCTTAGTGCTGGGACGACGATAACCGACCACCGCGGCTACCTTGAGTTCGGACGGTCGACGACGCCCATTTCCTACAATGTGCCCTAAATAGCTTACTTCAGCACAGCCCAAATGACATTTCTCTCTCTTTACCGTAAGACCTGCATTTTTGATCCGTTCCAAAACCATCCGAAGGTGTTCAACATGGTCTTCCCATTTGTCCGAAAATATCGCCACATCGTCTAGGTAAGGCAGCGCAAATTTCTCGAGCCCGTGGAGAACCTTATCCATCAGGCGGCTGAAACAATACGGCGCGTTCTTGAGCCCAAAGCTCATCATCAAAGGACGAAAAGTGCCCAGGGGTGAGATAAAAGCAGCGTATCGACTCGCGCGCTCTGTCAAAGGGACCTGCCAATACCCCCTAACAAGGTCTAACGTAGAAATGTATTTCGCCTTAGACACTGTCTCTACCCTCTCTTCAATGTTAGGAATAGGGTAAGTCTGGTCGACTGTTACAGAGTTCAAGCGGCGATAGTCCACGCATGGCCTTGGATCACGGCCCAGAATCTCAACCAAAATCAAAGGCGAGGTGAAATCACTGTCTGCTTCGATGATAACACCTAGGTCGATCATGCGGCGAATTTCGGCCTCTAGTATCTCTCTCTGTCTAGGTGACACCCGATACGGCTTACAGCTGATCGGCTTGTTAACCGTCAGCTCAATGTCGTGCTTAATCACATCCGTTTTGCCTGGCTTCTCGGAGAAAACGGTAGCGAATTCCTGTACTAAAAGCTCTAAATCTTCCTTTTGAGCCTTACTTAGGGTGTTCCCTGTGTCTACCCTATCTGACAATGTGCTGCTGACCGTGCCATCGGAAAGACAAAGGATTTCCGCGCCCTCATCCTCAGGAACATTGAGTGCAAGGTTTACTACTGCTTTTCGTCGCATGTAGGGTTTCATTAGGTTACTGTGATACACTTTGGGGCATTTCCGGCCCCACTTTACCTCGTAGTTGGTGTCTGAAAGCACTGACATCACTGTCGCTGGTCCCTCCCATTGTACGTCCAGCTTGTTTTTTCTTGAAGGGCACAACAGCATCACCTCATCGCCCACTCTAAAGACTCGCTTTCGAGCTGACTTATCGTAACGGGCCTTGGAAAGCGCCTGTGCTGCGCGCATGTTGCTCTCCACCACTTCGCGTGTAGTCCCCAGTCGCCCCAATAAATCCAGTACATAGGAAACCACATTAGGGTCCTCCCCATATCCAGTCCATGACTCTCGTATCAAGTGCAGCGGACCTCTCAAGTTCCTGCCGTAGACAAGTTCAGCCGGGCTAAAACCCGTACTCTCGTGTGGGGCCGACCTCAGAGAAAACATCGCATCTGGTATACACCCCTCCCAGTCACTTTTATGCTCAAAGCACAAAGCTCGCAAAACGCGTTTCATGACCGAGTGCATGCGTTCCACAGGGTTCGACTGTGGATGGTGAATAGAGCTATGCGCTATTTTTATCCCGCAGCGTTCTAGGAATGTAGTCGTAAGGCAGCTTGTGAACACACTTCCGTTGTCACACTGTATCTCCGAGGGAAAACCCACCCGAGAAAAAATAGACAACAATGCGTCCACCACGCATACTGAACTCAACTCTTTCAGTGCGATTGCCTCCGGGAACTTGGTGGCAACGCACAGCGCGGTCAGGACGTACCGATATCCTGATTTAGATGGAGGCAGAGGCCCCACGATGTCAATCACGAGCCGACGGAAGGGTTCTGTGATTATTGGCACTAGTTTCATTGGTGCCTTCCATTTGTCTGTTGATTTTCCTATCCGCTGACAAGTGTCGCATTCACGGACAAACATCTCTACATCCTTCCAGCACCCGGGCCAGTAGAACTCCTGAGCCAGCTTAGCTTTCGTTTTCTTTATACCTAAGTGGCCCGCCCATGCGTTGCTGTGGGCCAGGTCGAGAATGTTCCGCCGGTATTTTAGTGGAACTACCACTTGGTTGTAGACCCGCCCTTTAGCGTTCTCATACCTGCGATGCAACACCTCGTTTTGGGTGTAGAACGAAACGTTCTTCCTAGAGTTACCTTCCTTATGTATGGCATCTAGCAGCATAGAGAGTGCGAGATCCGCCTTTTGATCGACCACTAGCGTTGCACGGTCGGTTCTGGCTAGCTGACACCAACTAGTGGACGCGGGTGTTAACACCGAGCCTGTCACCAAGTCCTCGTTTTCGGGCGTTAGAGATATTTCCTCGCTGTTGTCGACCATAGCCCCAGTTTCCGTCTCGACAACTCGCATGGCAGACTCATTTTCTGTCGCAACTACCTCAGGTTTTCCTACACTGCCCCCGGACGTCTGCTCCCCAGAGGGTGAGCTGCTCAGCTGTTGCGTCAGCTCGCGCGCCTTCGAACGGGTAAGGGCCATGCAAGCTATTTCGGTGGCAAATGATTTTCCACGTGTTTTTAACATTTCCTCAGACCTATTTGAAAATAGGTAAGGGAAGTGCTCCGGAAGGTTGGCTGAAATTGCTGCTTCCGTACACAATTGGCCGAAAGGGCCCTCGATTACAACCCTCGCTATCGGTAGGCAGACGCTTTGTTTTTCTGCCACTTGCCGAATCCAGGCACACTCTCCTATATAGTCTTCGGAAGATACGCAACTTGGATGCGCTACATCCATTGTGGCCGCCGAGTCCCTCAATACCCTACACATTCGGCCGTTCACTGAGAGTGTCCTCATGTAAGGCTTCAACAGCTTTAAGCTATCCTCTGACTCCTGAATTGTGGCAAATGCCATGTGCTTCTTACAGCTCCTGGCCATGTGGCCCTTTTCTCCGCAGCTGTAGCAAACAACTGGCTTCCGCGCTTCTAACGCATGCGCTATGTCACCAGGCGCCTTTGAACCTGATGAAGGTGCCGCCTTAGTCCCCTCACTGTCCTTTCCCTGCTGACTGTCTAATAACTTGGAATTCTCGGGTTTCCAGTTATTTCTTGCAAACCTCTTGCGTCCCTGGTTTCCCGACCAGCTTTCTACCTTTTCACTTTTTTCCGAAGTTCGTGGTGTACTGCGGAGACTACGGCGTGAGCAGTAATCTTCGGCGAGTTCTGCTGCCCTGTTCATGTCTACGTCTTTCATCCTATCCTGCACCCAAAGCCTTACCTCCTCGGGAATTCCCCGGTAAAACTGCTCAAGTACCATCAACTCAATGACCCTGTCAGGGTTGCCATAGACTTGCGCGCTTTTGAGCCACTCTTCAAAGTTGGCTCTAATTTGGTAGGCATAGTCTGAATGAGATTCGTTGCCCCTCTTAGAGTGCCTGAACCGCAGGCGGAAAGCCTCTGTCGATAGGCGATATTTTCGTAGCAATGCAGCCTTTACCCTGTCATACACCTCGGAGTCCTCTTTATTCATTCTTGCGATAACATCGGATACTTCGCCTGGTAGTACGCATATCAGTTTTTGTGGCCAAGTCTCCCTACTAAACCCTGCATTTTCGCATGCTCGCTCAAAATGCACGAGGTATAATGCAATGTCGTCACCCGCCTTGAAGGTGTGGATTAGATCCTTTATCTTTGATTCTCCACCCCCTGAATTTCGATTTCCCACGGACATACGAAGCTCAAGTTCTTTCAGACGGATTTCATGTTCTTTATTCTCGCGATCACTCCTTATTTCCTCCTCTCTCTGTTCACGGGCTAAGCGCTCACGCTCCTCTTTCTTTGCCAAAATGGTTTCTCTGGCCTCAATGGCCTCTTCTAAACTCACTTCCTCTTTTCCCAAGTGCTCCAAAATTTGTTGTTTTCTTTTAACCGAGCCGACCGCAATATTCAGCTCCTGACAAATTTCGAGGAGTTCTTGGACCTTAAACTTCTCCATCTTAGATATGCACCCCGTTTCTCTTCTAAGGTAATTTTGCCCACGAGCCACCCAATTCTTGGTCTGTGAATCAAAATTTACCAAAATCACCCTACCACGTTACCGACCATCTGCGCTAACGAGTCTGGCGAAAAGAAGAGCAAACACGCGGCACTCACCACTTCGATGCAGCCGACGCAGGCGAATCCCATAAGCTGCCAGCCACTGTTGCGCCTTTGCGTAGCGTGGTGCGGACTCGGGCCATCCGAGTCCCCGGAGAGGACGAGTAGACAAGCCGGAGAAGGAGAAAAATGTTTATATACAGTATTTACATGGTAGCGTGGTACAACATGAAAAGAGAATCACACACCCGAGCGCCTCTGCGCTAGCGTTTTTATACATCGTCCGCCTTCCCAAGATCCCTTGCAAGGAAAATTATGCGCAGGATACTCCAATGAGATCGTCGTCTTCCTCTCCGTCCCCGAAGAGGGAAAGCCAAACACCGCCTCCCTCTGAACCTAGGAAAGGGGCAAGGCATGCCCAGTTCGCTGTTTGGTGAGGGAGACCCCACGCGCCAGCGTGGCACCACAGTGAGATGACGTGGAATCCCATGCGCAAAGTCGCTCCTTGATGCCGCCAGGTTGACTCAAGCAATGCAGAATACCCCGTACAGCTGCTGGGTCGACGCTGCTTCGGAGTGTTGCTCTCGGCTGCTGACAAAAGCTTGGCCAACGACTTTTGTGTCAAGAGGAGCCGGCGACGTGGTTTTTCCCGATTGTCCGCGTCCGTCGCCGTCCCGGTGCAGGGTTGACTCATCAACAGCTGCCAGGTGCCAGCAGGCCGCGAAGACCACGTGGAACTTGGGCGAGGCACAACAACGGTGTAGTACGTTGTTTGATTGGTGACATATTGTCCTCAGCTATTGTGGAGTGAGCATATTCGTGTATTGTTTTTCTGATCTGCCATTATTGAGAATGTAATTTTGTTTGTTTATCAACTCTCGGCTCTGACTTGTTCTTTGGGCCACAACCGGCGTCTGCTGGCGCGCCAATAAGGACCACTTCTAAATTGTCCATGCTTTCGTGGTGCGGTTCGGGGGGCCGATACTTCGGCTCTTGGAATCAGCCCGGCGATCGCCTCCCTAATAACGGGACTGGTGTGACACCCAGGACGAACTCATCGTAGGCTTTGACACTTTCTGTAAAATTATTATTTATTTTTCATAACTTGGTGCTATATTTACAAACGTGTAGATAACAATGTTCTTCTTTTAGGAACGTGACTGGACTTCGCAAGATTCCGCGGAGCTTTTTTGTCGCATTTAGAACCTATATATGTCATTTTCACTCTATCGTCTTTCACAAAATTTCGACGAATGCACCAATGGCAAAACTATAGGGTTACGCACCGAAAATCTACTTTGGTGTACATCACTAGATAACCATTCAGAATTGGAGATTTCTCCACCTGCTTAGTTGTGTTTTGTTGCCTATGAAGGGACCGTTGGTAGCTGAAATAACCACTGCGATAAGTTTTATTTGTTAGCCTAGGAACGAAACAGGCTATAAATCATATTTTAAGAAACGAAACCTCAGTACTTTCCCTAACCTCCTTTATGTTTGTCTAGTGCGTATTCTGTAAATGATACCGAAAACATGGCGTCTGCAACGTCCTTTCAAATCCGCAATCACATCCGGCTCGTTTGCAGCCGGCAGAAAGTTCGGACCTGGAAATTCGCTTATCTTACTAATGACCTGCCATCGTTCTGGCATGGATGCGGACACCACTGAGTACTTAAATTCGGGAAGGCAATCTATACTCACGCGAAAGCTGGCGGGTACATCCTAATCGTCTCCTGAATGACACAGTTCATGTAGGTGAGTTTCTGGATGGTGTTGTACGTGATGGGTTCCTGGAACAGAAGGAAAGTTTAATGAAATTACTACAGCTTTAAATTTTGAGCACGACTGTAATTTTTACTCTCCTTCAAATCGACTGACGAAGTGTTAACGAATTTAAAGACTACCTTGATGTTGTAAGCAATCCTCTATTTTAGATATACTCATTTTCCTTTTAGCTTTTCCTGAAAACATGCATCGGATGGCTTTGAAACTTTGAACTAAAGCTATTCAAAATGAATGTCGCGCTCATTATTATAGAAGTCACGCAAGCGTTTGGGATCGCTTAGTTATTGTTAGACATTTCTTCGTTACAGCGACATGTTGTACAGTGAAAGCAGGTATGCAAATGAAAAATGGGGAAAACGAAACGGTAGAGCCGTACTACATACACTCGCTGAATTAGACAAGGCAGTATACAGAGCGATTGTACACACAGATAACGTGGAGTGCTGCACTTTTTTAAAGACAACCGAGTTTAGATACAAACTTCAAGCAGGGGGTCGTAACTATTTTTTGTTTTTTTCATTCCTTTTTTCTTGCAGTTTTTTTTTCTATTTTCTCTTTCATTCCCCCTTTCCTAAGTGCAGTATTTCGGCAATGCAGCCCTCTCGTATTAATGCTTATTGTCCGCAGTTGATAGCACACATCTGACCGAAAGTGGCGAGATACATGCAGAGGACAGACACCTGAATATACTCTTGTCATCTTTGTCGTCTGCTGATTTCTTTGAAAATCAATCAATCAATCAATCAATCAATCAATCAATCAATCAATCAATCAATCAATCAAAATGGACAATACTTACATCAGGTGCAAGGACGGAGAACAGCTCTTCTCTCATCCTCTCTTGCACTTCCGGGTGGTGGCTCAGCATGTGCGTCACCAGGGACATGGTGTTGCTCGTCGTCTCGAACCTGAATCGTCAGCCAACGGGCAGAGCACGCGTAAACTTCTGTGACGAAGGGCTGGGACCATTACGACCGACTAAATGAGCACGTTACACTATCATCGTGTTTGCTAAACGTTCATCATCCAATTAATTTTACGTATCTGTCATTAATTCCCTGCACAAGTGTGCGCAGGGGACATTCAAGCGCGCAGCACGTGCACGGGTATGACTCTTATTTCTGTTTTGTTTTGTTAGCGCATGTTATGTTGAATTCCCATGGCAGATCGCGAGCGCTAAGCCGGATTGCGAATGGAGCTCGCAGATCCGAGCGGCATTGCTCTCGCCAAATCTGCAATTTTAACGCACGCGTCTCGACGAGAGCTCTTGGTGAGCGGTAATCTAGCGAGGGAGCACGAGAGGGTGCGAGGGAGGGCAAAGCGTTTTCCGGACATCCGTCGGTGATCGAATGAAAGGCGGTCGCGCAGAATACGTCACTCGAACTTCCGGTCAAATCCACCGGTTTCAGCGGAGCAAGAATTCTTGCTCCACGGAGCAATCCGTGATCTGCAGTTGCTCTAAACCTGCCGTTGGAACACACAATTCACGCCCCCAATCCGTCATTGGAATGGGATTGCTCCGCTCAGAGCAGAAAAACTTTATCTGGATCTGCCACTGGAATTCAATATTAAAAGCAAAGTGCTTTCCTTCTGACAAAGCCCCCTGTGTTTCCCAGAGTGCAGCCTGAAGCGGCTAAGAAGATGCGTGTCCAGTTAATATTTCGGAATAGCGAATCGCTCAAGTCTGCCCCTATGTGTCCGTGAGCTGATTTACTATATGCTTTTCATAATGTCACTGCTTTGATCTATAAAGTGCGTGACCACGAGAGTAACGCAAGTTAACTGAAATCGGATCTAACTGTACTGTGGTTGTAGCTGAGCGTTTTGAGCGTGTTCATGTGACGAAGTGCACCCGAGATGGCGCGTAACCATATCAGAAACATGCGTATATTCTCGTTATAAAGGAGTCAGATATCAAACACACGTTGCTGAAAAAAAAGAACTTAATTTATGATCAGAAAGCCATCTTTAGTTATGCGAACTCATACAAGGAACATTAAAAAACTTTAACTATCACCCCCTTCCCTTTCCAATAAGGAACTTGGAACACTTCGCAAAGACGAGGTATTACAAAGCACACCTCTTACCCCCATTTGGGTATGCGGATTTTCGTAAATGTTTGTTTGCATTAGGGAAACACACGTGGTCAGGAACAAATCAGAGACTCATTATTCAAGTAAATTTAACGCAACTTGGAAACACTGACCCAACAACAAGTTTAAATAAATCAAAGTGTATCAGTGCAACGAGCCGCATAATCACTCCATGACTTTGAAACGTAACAGCGTGGAACTTTTAAGTGGTCACGAAGAAGGCGCGGCCTTACCCTGCCACTAGCACCACGAATGCGTTCTGCGTGATGTCGTCGTCATCCAGCACGGCCTTGTTGAAGACCGACAGGTTGCCGCTTGCGTTTTCTGCAAATGAAGCAGGCATAAACGCCACGCACATTCTCAAGTATTGCCACGGTTCATAAGATTCATTTAGTTATGTCAGAATACTCATTAGTATAACCTAAAATAAGTGTGAGGGGAATTTCTTTTACTTTTCTTATATACAGTAATTAGCAAGCTTAACTCGAATGCATCACAGCGTGGCATTGAGTGGTCTCACTGACGCCAGCCACGAAGCGCCACGCGTTGTGGCCGATTTGACACCTGCTTAGGCTTAGGCAGTATGCCGGCATGCATTGGTGCCATCTCAGCGACAGAATCCAAAGCTACGCGGTACTGGCGTCCACCTATTCATTTGAGGACACGCAGCAGAGGGTTTGAGTTGATCAAAGTGGGATCAAAGTTAAGCACGCTGACGGCTGCAGAGGCTTCGGAACAGTATAAGTAATCTGCGTTAAACGCAACCGCCGAGAGCAAGATTTATTCGCTTGCCCACGGCCGCTGGATGAAAAGCTTCTTCATCCACCGGCCGTGGCTTACCTGTGTTCGAGGTCGTTTCATTCGGGAGTTCCTGCTCATTCTCCTCGCCAGCGGTCAGTTGAGTTGACGTGACAGAACCCACGTCTACGCGCGACTCTTTTGCGTCGATCATCAGCTGCAGCAGGTCCTTTTGACGGAGCTGCAATAAACGGAGATAGACTGCTGAACAGGGAACATCGCTGGAGCCAGTGTTATACAGGTCAACATTGCCTTCGTTAAAGGAGCTGCTGTAGATAGCCAGCTAATATAGGTATCTTTGTTAGTGTAATTTAGAGTAGGGCAAATGTACGCACGATGGCGTGTGGATATGCAGATGACTTTGATAAAATACACGTTTTCCGCTTGTTACAGAAGTATTCCTTACCCTCCCCGCATATACCCTCACCCCATTAGTACATATGGCTCATTATGTGGGAAAATAGCCAAACTCTCCTATATTCTCTAGAACTACAGTGAAGCCCCCCCCCCCCCTCTCTCTCTCTCTGAGAATACACGGTATCGCATTCGAGGTATCCGTGCAGAAAAGAAAACTAAATACATAATCCTTTTTGCGTTCACCTAAGCTGACTCGAAAGTGAGAGCAGTTGTATTCTCTTCATTCTTGACCAGCTATATTGATGCCGCGCCCCCACATCGCTTTCAAACCATTTCTGCATCTATGGCGGTTCGGCGCTGAATCAGGGATTGGAGTCATTGCAAACTCTCTGCAACTCATGTGCTTCTTTTAAGGGCACCTAATCAACATCGATTAGAAAAACCAGACGGTATTCTTTCTTTATCGCCTTCCCTACCCTTCCTACAAGCGCCATGTCCTTCTCTCCACTGATTTCTTCACAAAACGCGTGGAATGACAGCGCCAAACGTCGAGCCAGTCAGGACTCCGCACTTTTCGACCACACGCTGCAACCTATGCTTGCGCAGTCGCTAACGCAGAAAACGAAGCGAAATGAGTGCATCGCACACAATAGTCTTATACGATACTAGGCAAAACACGCATGCGACTGCACGGTAAAGCAGAGTACGAAGTAATTCACCATAGAAATCTCTCGTATTATATTGACCAACAGAGAGCATATTTCGTTCCGACTTCACGTGAACAAACTGCTAAAGTCACGAGTTGTGTCGAGATGTTGGAAAACACCGTGAGAGAATAAAGCGCCTGTTCTCGGTATTTTCAGGTTGTTTAGGGCTTTTCAAGTGCATCCATGACTGAACGATCCTTGATCAAGTGTTGACGTCATTTGATGACGTCACAAGGGTGGCCAATGACGCCGACACAATGGAGGGAAAGAGTCATGAACGCGTGACATCATCAAAAGATGATGACATTTTGCGCCATTGTTACCGCTGATCGTTTTTCGCACCTCATGAGGCAACAGGGGCTTCGGTTTAGTAAATCCGCATTCCATATAATGCCGGCGTCGCTTGTCAGGCCGGCATCGCGACTTGTTTGAATGTCACCACTTGTAAACGTTGTTGTAGGTGCACAACTGGAACACCAGTTAGGAAATGCTTCGAACATGAGATGATTAATGTGTTGGGATACGGCATTCCTTTTCTGCGCGCGTACTGCATTCACACAATTATAACAAGCCCCCGATTCCAACAAGCATTTGACTTACATGACCCAAAAGCAAAATTACAGCTATGGGGGTCTTTACACCCGAACCTAACGCGTATGCAATTTCAAGGTCTATTTTCCGCTAAAATTTAGGTGTGCGTTCAAATTGGGTATATACGTTATTCTATAAATGTATGTATTATGATTCTGCCATGCTTCTACACGCACACGCACACACAAGAGCCGCCCGTATCTTTCCACGCGGGGAACTCGATGCGTCGCAGAATGGTGGGGGTATCGTGTGAATGTTGTGTAATTGGGCAATTTGTTGTGATTTGGGAATGATTAAGTGTGCCCCACGGCGTTCGTCCAGTGGCTGAGGTACTCGGCTGCTGTCTCGCAGGTCGCGGGATCAAATGCCGGTTGAGGCTGCGGCATTTTCGATGGAGGCGAAAATGTTGTAGGCCCGTGTACTCAGATTTGAATGCACGTTGAAGAAACCCGGGTGATTGAAATCTCCGGAGTCCTCCTCAACGCCGTCTCTCATAATCATAGGGTGGTTTCGGGACGTCAAACCACACATATCAACTAATGAATGCGTAATCGTTACTTTGTCTTTATTATTACTTACGCAGTGAAGGAGAAGCGTTACCTCCAATGAGCGGTGGGACGCTGACGTTGGGTTGTGCCCCATTATACTGCTTGAAGGTACGGTTGCTTCCATCGCATCAACTCGAGTCAAGCAAAGCGTCAAGTCAAACGAGAGCCAAGTAAAGACACCCTTGACTGAATTCTGAGCGCGCGATCCAGTGCCTGCATATACGGGCGGACGGTGAATGGCTCCGCGTCGCGAGCAATCGGTTTTTACTAATACACGCTGACTCCGTCGGTATTGCGAAGCGATAGTTGGAGGGGGGGGGGGGGGGCGACAGTTGGCACGACACGCTGGCTTGCTGCACGAGACGCAAAGCGCGAGCATGCGCAATGCCTGTGTCGACGACACCGCCGACGCCAGATTTGCGGGTAGATGCGTCTATAAAATGCTCCGCATTTAAAAATAATGAATAGACAGTGGTGTTTTAATTTCCCTCAGTGTTCAGGCTTCAAAAGATATAGCTGCAACGCCGCGAGGCATTTAGTTTAGCAGCTTTCGTGGACGTATTTCTAGGCAAGCGTCTCACTTAGTTGAAAGTCTTGCTCTGTCACTCTGTGGATGCATATTTGTTACGAAACTTCGTTTCAAAGATTTCGAATCATGCCGTCATTTTCTGAATAAAAAGTGGATAAGCTTAGTTTAAGAATCTATGTGGCCATTGAAGATTTCTCAATAATTAACTTCGAACCATTATAGAACGTACATGAAAATGTAGATGAAATGTATATATTTATAGAGCATGGTTCTGTTTCTCTATCTCTCATAGATGCTAGCACTTATAGATCTATTAGGACGCGGTGGCTACTATATATTCAAATGGTTTCCCTTTGAAACAGGGGGCTGTAAGTAACTAAGTAACCTTCTTGATTTAACAGCTCTTGTTAAAGCTATTGCCCTATACATTTTGCCTATCTATCCTCTCTTTCTATTTCGGCACTGCATAATTATCAATGAAGGTAATAACACCGGCTCTATCGGTTCCTTCTCTTCATGCCCCCCCCCCCCCTTAAATATTTTAAACGTTTTTTGCTTCATCATTTTGCTTGTTTCAGTGCTGCTTAGATTGAAACAACAGCGTACGTAGCAAAAAAACAACAACACAAGACTGGCTAACGTTTCGACATTGTGCGAAACATTGTGTTTTTGTACTACATACACGCACACGCACACACACGAGCACGCGTGAGCGCATGTTTACGCGGAATTAATATATCGCCCTAGTATTCGCTTAGCAAGCAAGCTCGATCTAATGGGACACAAAGAGTGTAAGTTCATTAACAATTTCGTGACAGCTTCTGCCTCGGTGATATTTCCGTACAGACTTGACCAATGAGCCTGATTGGTGCTTATATCGAGGAAATACCTGCATACGCTGCCTTTGAACGAAAACAGAGCAAGAGAACAGACTGCACGAGTGCTTGTCTTGTCATTTTCCTGTGAGATCGTTGTAGAACAATGCATACAGTAAATGTGAAAACCTCAACTGTCTCATTAGTCAGGAGACTTCACTACATTCAGCCAGTGCGGACGATACTTCGCGACACTTCGCAAGTGGTAAAAGGAGCAAGTAATAAATGTTGGTAAAATGTAATCTGACGCTTAAGTGAACGTGTGTGTGTCACATGACCTCGCGATGTCAAGTCACATGACTTTATCAATAACGTCATCACGTGACGTCACAAAGCATGACATCACAATGACGTTGCAACATGGGAGCGCCACACCACTTGAGGTGCGGAAGGCTGTAGGGGGGAGAATGAAGGACCGATAAAGTCGATCGAGAAGAAGACTTAGACCTTCAGGTCATCTTACGCACGAACACATAGGGCCCTTTGATGTTCCACGATGTCGTACGAACTCTAATAGGCTTCCGTTTGATCCAATTTAGTACCTGTGTTACCATTGTTTACAATACTATCGTTTAATGCATTTTCAATACCTGCGCTGATCAGTTGTGTTTTTAGCTTAGCGCAACGCGGAAAAGGTATCACCGTGTCTTACCGAGGTGTCCTGCTGTCGCTGGCCGACGATTCGCTTGCACTTCTCCTGCACCTCGATGAAGGGGTGCACGCCGCTGTTTTGGTAGCGGAGCCAGCGAGAGTTGATGAACTTGAGAAGCCCCGCGGATCCCGGAAACGCCGCTGCAACGGGTTAATTACTGGTGTTGGTGGAGCTCAAAGAAGTGCCGCTTGGAAGAACGACGTAAAGAACTGGAGACCATTCCACTCTGTGGAGGCGGCTCATCAGCACAACTGATAGTACTGCTCTTTCGTAGCACCGGTTCTACCATCAGTTGGTCTTCTAGGTGCACTGCATTTTGTTGGGACCTTAGATTTCAATATTTTATACATATATCTTTACAACTTTGCATAACAATGACTGTAGTGTTGATAAGTTTGCCCTCCCCCCCTCCATCACCTCTCCTCATGCAATACCATGATGCCGTGAAAAATGTGTTTAGATCAGATAAACGATGAAGGTTATAAATGGAGCGTTAATTCGCGCTAAAAGCAATATCATACTGCTCTGAAATCTTCCTGCACTGTCTGGCCTTGCAGCACTCACTCAGCAGTACGGCGATGAAGGAGAAGGCGCATCCGAACAGCATTCGACAGCAGAGAAGGAAGCGGTGCCGGGGGTGGTCCTGCAGATTGTAGTCGATGCCCATGGCACTCTTGCAGATCACGTCCAACGCGAGGGCGGCATACATCTCGCCCACTTCGAACTCTTCTCCCGTCTCTGCCTTGCGGTCGATTTTGGAGACCAGCTTCTCGACGGCTGAGATGACTCCAGGAGACATCTGCGACAGGACGAATGGTGCTTCTTTAAGAAGACTCTTGAATATGCCAATACTGAGCGCTTCCTTCTTCCGTCGAATGATAAAAAAAAGCCTATGTGGTCGGGTACTGCATTAGGATGCAGCGGCACTTCGTCCTCAGATATATAATAGTACGAGCCAATGACCACGCACTTTAGACACGTGTCATGAACTGAAACCGTGAGAGAACCTTCAAATGAACGTTATGGGGACTATTCAGTTGCGGAGACAATTAACGGCCGTGCTATGGTCATCTGGGTTGGGCCTGTCCAGCCCTCTTGAGCTGTAGCCGACGGAAGATTATCAGAGTTAAGCTATTTACATGACACAAAGCACAACAGGGTCCTGCATGGTCGTAAGTTGCGGCTTTTCGGCGCTGAGCTCGAGGTATCGGCTTCGACGCCGGTAACGGCAGCCTCGCAGTTTGAGTGGTGTGAAATGGAACGCCCCCGTACGTAAATTCAGTCGCATATTTAGAACCGATGACACAGCGCTCGTGCCGTCAGTTTCTTCTTCGTTCTTTTGTGTTCGTGTGTTTGCGCTGTCTTAATGAATATTTACCAACTCGCCTGAATCGCAACCTCATTAAAGTAAAAACACCCGCGTAAGGAAAAAAGTTAATCCTAGTCAAACGCATTCATCGACTCCCGGACAGCCTTGTAGACGTGGTCGTACCCAAACTTGGCCTTATTTCACCCAACTCATCCAGATAAGTACACTGATGCATTTTGGGCATGCCCCCATTTCGGGGAGGTAGCTAATTTAGAAAGCCGCAGAAACGGGGATCAGTACAGAGAGTCCACGATGCCAGGATTAAGATGCCTGTCCCAGCGGGGGAGGGGCTAGTGGGGCCTTTGCAGGACAGGTAATTAAGTTCGACCGACTGACCGACCGACCGACCGACCAACCGACCGACCCCCTACGGTTTGCTTCACAGTCAGCTAAAAACCACAAAATATAAACACCCAGAATATATAACTGTTTTTGTCACCATCACTCACCATCTTGAGCTTGTTCGTGGTGAACGAAGGGGTGAGCACGCTACGCACTTCCTTCCAACGCGTCGAGGTGAGCTGCAGAAGGCCCTTGTTGTGTGGGCTTGGGGGACGCTTCGCTTGGAACAGGAGCTGCGTGGTCAGAAATTTTGACGCCACCAAAGCATTAGCACGTTATGTGTGGGGACATTCATTCACTATACATGTAATTCCGTTCGAAAATAGCAGAGAATTCCCAGAAAACAGTGCTTACGTCTTTGCCTTCATCCATTTCCACTATTCGTTTAGAGAAAGAGAGAATGGCAAAAGAAAGACAGGGAAGTTAACCAGATCATAGTATACCAGGTTGGCTCTCCTACGTGTACGTATGGGGGAGGAGAGAAAAAGAATCGCGAAAGAAAAAAAAATCGCAGCATATTTTTGGAGTCAATGATGATGAATGGGTCGAAGCGTACGTCCATCCGTCAGAGCGTCCGGACGGATGGATGGACGGAAGCACGGACAGGCTGACGGACCTATAGACGGACGCACAGGTGTATGGACGGATGGACGCAAGCACGGACGGACGAGCAGACAGACAGACAGACAGACAGACAGACAGACAGACAGACAGACAGACAGACAGACAGACAGACAGACAGACGGAGAGGCGGAGAGGCGGAGAGGCGGAGAGGCGGGGAGACAGACAGACAGACAGACAGACAGACAGACAGACAGACAGACAGACGGAGAGACAGAAGCATGGATGGACGGATGGACGCAGGCACGGATGGAAGGACACACGGATGGACTGATGGACGTTTCGGCCCGCTCATCATCGTTCACTCCACGGATATGCTGTGACAACCACTAACGCCGTGTAGTTATATTATTCCCAAGGACATATACACAGAAAGTCATCTACATCCTACTACTACGACTACAGAGGAGGAAAATACCCACATTGTGAGGAGCTTCGCTCCTCAAAGGAAAGAGTCACACGCATACACACGTTCACAGCGCGCACACATTCCGTCACAACCAAGAAATATTTCGGATCACTTCTTCCGCGGCTGTCTAAATGTGGAATGGAATGAAAATATTCGTTTAAAAGATCTCCTATAGAGTGAGCCAGATGTAATGAGCATGTTTTGTCAGTGTATAATTGCATATGGGTTGCAGAAAACAGCACACCGATACCTGTGTTATAGGCGAGCGTTTTGCATCCCATATTATCCTTTCACGTTTTTTTCCTCAGCTATAGACACAGTGGGAGGCCTAGTTCTAGAGAAAAACGAAATTATATTGTTCCGCGACTGTCGCTTGTTATTACGCGTAAAAGCGTGAATTGAACTGTTTCGATGTGCTGCAACTTACGGCGCAGTGCGACAAGCTCAGGAGACCGGCATCTCCCGAAATTTAAGGCGCACTTTGTATGACCTGCAGTACGCAATTTGTTAAATTGCCAACTCACGCCTCTGTCGACGAAGTCTTGGAAGTCCTTAATCTGGATCTGTTTGAGCAATTCGAGATCTGCCACGAGGAGGACGGGACGGTAACCGTTGAAGTATCTGAAAAAAATAGTGCATGTGTTATACACCTTTAACTTAACAGATTGGGCTCTTCGGTAATCATATTAGAGTCGCGAAATTCGATACAGTGAAAACCACCCGTTTACGTCTTTTGAAGCATGAGCGTTCGTGCTAAGCTTCTTTGAGACAAAGAAACGTAATCATTGTGACGTGTCAACCATACTTTATGATAAAGGCACCCGCTCTCGGATAAGAATAAAATGTTGCTCTATCGCTAGCAGGTTTATTTCAACTGATGACTGAAAGAGAGCGTGTGACATTAGCTGATGCACAGCGATGCGTAAGAGACTACTGCTGTAATGTGGGCACACATTAAGCGATGCACTTTTGCTGCATCTTCCAATAGATATTACCTGCATAGAACCGGTAATCCATTTTATTTGCAGGCCGAGAGGTAAATGAAAACCCGTATGGCCGGAAAAAGGCATGAAGGATATTGAAATAAGCACCGACTACGCATAAAAGCAACATAAAGTCAGCTGTACCGGTTCCCGCATGCACACGTGGGCCATGTTACCAAATAAAAACGAACAGCATTTTATTTAGTTGCAAACTTTTATCGTATAAGTTGCATATCAGCCAAATGAAACATCTGGCTTTTTATGTTGGTTTTATTTGTGGTCGGTGCTTAAGTTAAGAGCCTTCATTAATTATCTTGAAATCCAGTGGAAAACTAGGTATACACCAAGTGATTTTAAACCTTATTGTGTGCGCCACTTGTTTTGTGTGCGCCACAATGACATCACACTTCAGTTAGCTGCAATGATAACAGTTAAAACTGTGACTCCGCCTGGATGTGACGTGTAAGGCAAACGGCGTGGGAGCCAAAAAAACGATTGATTGATATGTGGGGTTTAACGTCCCAAAACCACTATATGATAATGAGAGACGCCGTAGTGGAGGGCTCCGGAAATTTCGACCACCTGGGGTTCTTTAACGTGCACCCAAATCTGAGCAAAAAAAAAAAAAAACGAGTAATGTCAAAATAAATTTAGCCCCGCCGTGGTGGTCTAGTGGCTATGGTACTCGGCTGCTGACCCGCAGGGCGCGGGTTCGAATCCCGGCTGCGGCGGCTGCATTTCCGATGGAGGCGGAAATGTTGTAGGCCCGTGTGCTCAGATTTGGGCGCACGTTAAAGAACCCCAGGTGGTCTAAATTTCCGGAGCCCTCCACTACGGCGTCTCTCATAATCATGTAGTGGTTTTGAAACGTTAAACCCAACATATCAATCAAAATAAATTTAAGCAAAGTTTCTTACCCGACGACGTCACCATACTTGTCGATCCACTCGCGATAAGCCTTGACTGGCGACTGTTGAAGAAATGAACGCATGCAAGAAGAAAGAAATTTTAATGCATGTTCCACGCTGCAAATGTAAACGCCGTTGAACGCTCAACCCAGTAATCATTTTACCGTAATATTCACAATGTATGGCCTGTTCAGCCTTTTCATCCTAAACTTTTCGTTGCTTGACTGAAATGCGGAGTAAAATTGGCGACAAAAACTGATATGTGGGGTTTAACGTCCCAAAACCACTATATGATTATGAGAGACGCCGTAGTGGAGGGCTCCGGAAATTTTGGCGACAAAAACTGGGCAAGACAACATGTTTTCTTTCGTGCTCACGTCATGCTTGTTTTTAGCTCAGTAAGAAAAAAAAGAGAGAGAAAATAGTAAGGCAGGAGAGTTAACCCTGCAATGGGTTCGGAAATTGCTACCCTGCAATGCTACCCTGCAATGGGTTCAGAAATAGGGCACAGCAAAGTGAGAGAGAGTGAAAATTTCGAACGAAGATTGCACATCCCATTATAACCGAAAGCAGTATTTTAATCGTCATTTTCAAATATATTGTGTGGTTAAAATAATGTTCATCAGTTAATTTCTGTAAGTTTATAGCATACGTTGCTAATAAATATCCTCTGTGCCCTTGGTGGCGCTGTTGTAGTTATGAAGCAACTGAAATTGATACAGCGCTCTCATTACAGTTCAGGTTAATTGGAAACGTCATCTCTAGGTACGGATTCTACTGAGAATATTATTCGCCCAACATTAATTACTGCGTTTGTTTATTGGTTGTGATGCCTAGGTGTGCGATATGCTTAACGCTCCTGAAGTTGTCTATATTGCGAATGTGCGACGGCTGCACTTCCGGTGGAGGTGAAAATGCTGTTGTCCCGTGTACTCAGATTTGGGTGCACGTTAAAGAACCCCAGGTGGTCGAAGTTTCCGGAGCCCTCCACTACGGCGTCTCTCATAATCATATGGTGGGTTTGGAACGTTAAACCCCACATATCAGTCAATCAACCACTGCGGGCAAGATTGATTCATTCATGTATTAATTCATTCACGTGCGCACAAGCTTGACGCATTTGTCCTCGGGCTGTGTTATTCAATATGAGTTTTGTGCCGAATAGCTGACCTGCACTCACCTTTTAAGTTGGGCAGTCTTCGTGCAGGCAAAATTGTAGGCAATCTTAGAATTGCTTACTACAGCGATTAGAACTGTACTTGAAGTGCGAAAGTGTTTTATATTAAGTACGTAATTCATTGGAGCCTTGGGGGAGGGGGGACTGTATGAACTCTTGAATCGATCATTCTTATCTCTCCTTAGGGAGGAACGTGAAAATGCTTACCTTTTTGTACATCTCCCACATGTTACCGAAGATTATGCTTGGCGTCGGTCCGGGTATGCCGAGATTCTTAAAGAAATTGAAGTGCTCTCTTCTTTTCCTGTGGGGAAATCGGTCATAGCTTACTGTAATCAGTTTACTCAAGGGGTCACTAGCGTATTAATAAAATACAATTTCGCAATCCCGAAAACACCACTCTCTCCGTGACTGGACGCTTATAGTAAGCTACAAAACGACCAAAAAGAAAATGCGAAAAGGTTAGTTGTATCGTTAGCTCCAATTGTTTCTTCAGTTTCATTGCAGTTACAAAATACGAGAAACAGTGGCGGATCTAGAAGGGGGGGGGGGCAGTAGAGGCAGGTGCCCCTCCCCTCCTCCAAGGTCTGTCACCCCCCTCACTTCAGGGCTCGTAGTCCACTTCTCATCGCCACTTATGACAAATGAGTGCAACCACTGTGAGCACGTACTACTTGACAGTATTTATTCTATTAAGGGTTTTTTCTGCTAGTAAAAACAGTCTTGACAACGCCCCCCTCTTAGGTGTTAAATATCGCGACCGCCCCCCGCCTTTAAAGTGAATGATCAGATCCGCCCCTGGTAACACAACTCAGGTAATTATTATTTGTTAAGAAAATTACCTTTCAGGGTCCCTTTCAGCACAATACGGGATGACAATGTTTAATGGCACAAGGTAGAAAATACATTTTAACAGCCTGAAATAGAGCCTTCGTTTTGCCGTAATTAATAAAAAACATAAGGCAGCAAGTAAATATACTTCTGAGAAAAACAAGTAGGATTATATTCTTCAAGGGGAAAAAAGTCCTGGGTTAGTTCTTTTATTTATCAACCTGAGGATCATGATGAATAAGGTGAGGCCGAAAAAGTGATTAGATGCTTGCAAATGCGTTCGTAAGTTGAATGGAACGCCACGGCTATCGATTACCGCATGCTATATTCATACCACATAATGTACTCAGATAGTACCGCATATTATACTCACGTCAATAGCGTATAATGTACCCACGCAAATATCACATAATGTATACCGCATAACCTACTCACATGAGCCAGTGCACGATCACAAGGACCACGGTGGCTATGACCAGCTCCCACATCTTGAAACTCGATTTTCGTCCTTATCTTCTGGAAGAGCATGAAACCGAAAACCAGAAAGCGTGACATCAAGAAAAGGTGCTATGCATGTTCTCAAGCGTGACACCCAATAACATTCGACCGGAAGAACTAAAAAAGCTCTTGGCAGCCGACTTCGACTTAGCGCTGAGAAAGGTAAACACATTCAAGACGCAACTCAAGTTGCGTTTAAATAGAGAACACGAAGATTCACACGTTCAATGGCAATAACACATTACTCGTAAATCTTTGTATGTGTATATCGTCTTTAAACCTTCTGCAGGAGCAAAGAAAACTTTGCACCGACAGCCATATTTTAGATGACTTTCGTTCAGCGCTTTCCTGTTTAATTTTGGCTTGTCTTGGGCTGCCATGTCGCGTACATCTGCCTGATCAACATGGGGCCCGTTTTATGATAATACTGCAATGGAACGTAATTATTCGGATGTACCACGACCAAGATTGTAATGGGAAGAGTTACATTTTAGATTCGAAACAGCTCTTTAACTAGCCTGTCCCTCCGTGCATCCGTACGAACGCGCCGCCACGCACTTCCCTTGTCGCAGGTGCGCGTTGTCGTCATGCTTTTTCTTTTCGTCCGCTTTCCTTTCTTCACATTTACGTCACATACTAGCAATGAAATCTCCTATACTTTCTTTGACATCATTCTTTGTTAGTTTTTTTTAAACATTGTGAGACAGCATGAAGGTCACTTCGCTCGCTGCATCGTTTTCTTACAGTGGCTTACTGTTGAGTTTCACGACGGATAACATTTTAATTAGTTGCGATCGCATTCGTTGCTTCGCCCTTGCGGTGAAACTGCGACCTTTTCTTTACTTTTTGTAGCAACTGCATATACACCGGAGCTCCTTCTTGAAGGACATAATATTATAAATATTCTAACTGGATATTTGTAGCGTTAAGATATCTAACTTTCACTGATCTGTGGCCTGCGCTCAAAAATAACAGGCTGGGAAAAATTCAGGCAGTACCGACCCAGGTTTTGGTTAGTGATATGTGAAGTCACTGGATTTAAATTCATTGAATGCATTGTTACTGTAGTAAGAGCGCATAGCCAACCTTAGACAAGACTATTCAAGATTAGTAATGATCTATTCAACTCTACTAAATATTAACATATATTCTATTCAAGCAAGTCAACATTAGCCTATTGAAACCAGTGCCTGTGGTATGCGAGTGAATACGGTAGTCCAGAATACCACCGTACGTCGCTTAGACGCCACAGGAGTGTTCGCAGAAAGCTTCTATCACTTACAATAGTGAAAGGTAGAGCATCGAGCTGTTTGCCTCTTTTGTGAGCGCACGTGTTCTCATTGAGTGACTATATAGGGGTGGATTATCGTTCGTTCATTTGTCGCGCTACATACCGAAACGAGTAGATACGAAGATTTCCAAGTGTGGCGGTCATCCTCCAATCGCAACTTTCGAGTGCTTTGCACCGTGCGTACGGCCTGTAAGTTTTTTTTTCTTTTTCCCAAGTAGTGTCAAGTGCTTGTAGACGCGGTCACAGTCGCGAGCCTTGCGTTTCTTAGCGCGAGTAAATATCGCTGCGTTGAGCCTTCGGAGGTTCACCGACCCCTCTTGGAGATTCAAACCCGCTGACAAAGAGACTACTGATACAGCTGCTTCTTGGCGTAACCAGTGTAGTGCAACTGCACCCGCCATTGGATGCTCGCGCATTACATAACTTTGCGTATAGGCCTTCATTGTTGTACACCAAAAATTAATGCCACCTAAAAAAAGGCTTTCAGGTGGGCTACATCTATGATGACGCACTTAACATCCGTTCTATGGAAGCTTTCCGCTTCCATAGAACTGCGTAATATGGGTTCCTGGACACAAGGATCTACAGCGAAAGGAAGCCGCCCTTGCCGCTGCCCGCGAACACTTCATGCGGGTGGCCCTAGGGCCACAGGGTACTCGACCCGTGGCTGAATAGATGGAGGTTGTACACAACATCTATTCGTCACTACTTCAACACTACAAACTGGAGCGGGGAGTGTACCATCCATCCCCATCCAAAACTAACCAAAAAAAATTGCCCGCAGCTTCCCTCGGGGGAACACTGAGGAGGATGCGGAGCATATAATTGGTTAACGGGGTGTTAAAGTGCGACTTACTTGGGTCGATGGCTAAATTGGTTAACGTGGTTGTGAAATGGGGTGTTAAATTGCGACTTACTTGGGTCGATGGCTAAATTGGTTAACGTGGTTGTAGGAGGGGGTGTTAAATGAGTGAACACGTACACACGTATGCGAAAGGGCGGCGCTGGTCGAAGGGACGTCGATCATTGTGTTTGTGGATTCGTTGGAATTCATTTCACCGCGACCTTGGACGTCGACGCGCCGTACAAACCAACCGACGAGCGGCAACTGAGCGAGCGAGCGCCGACCTTGAGTATATATACAGCACGACGGCGCATGCACTGTCAGCTGTTGAATGTTCTCGAAGCGCGACGCCACATGCGCGTCCACTGGAGAATCAGGAGAATTGTAGATGTCGAACGCGGTGTGTAGAGGAGGAAGGGTGCACAGATGGTGGAGGAGTGAAGCGCGCGCGGTGTGTAGAGGAGGAAGGGATGCACAGATGGTGGAAGAGTGGGCGACGGCGCGACGGCGCATGCGCGCGCGTCAGCTGTCGAATGTTCGAGAAGCGGTGTGGACGGCGCGGACGACGCGGACGGCGCACTACAAGGCGCGAGTATAAGATGCTCCGCATCTAAAAGAAGCGTGATCATCAGACGCCTGGAAAGCAACACGTATACATGGAATATCAATGTACCATCTCTACCCAATGACACATGGCTACTCGTGATCACTCTGCAACGTACCGAACAACCTAGCACACTGGCTCCTGGAATGCCAGTGCCACGCAAACCACGACATGCAACAGGACCGAGGCGTGCACCAAGCACCGATAACTAACGACGACCACCTAATCGAAACGCGGGAGGCCAAGCTCGTACTCGAGCACCTGGAAGACTAGCGACAACTCGTCGCCATGGCCAAGAGGGCAGTCGAAGCCAGAAAGTTCGTACTCAGCTACTGACCCGCAGGTCGCGGGTTCGAATCCCGGCTGCGGTAGCTGCATTTCCGATGGAGGCGGAAATGTTGTAGGCCCGTGTGCTCAGATTTGGATGCACGTTAAAGAACCCCAGGTGGTCTAAATTTCCGGAGCCCTCCAATACGGCGTATCTCATAATCATATGTATTTGGGACGTTAAACCCCCATATAAATCAATCAAATCGAAGCCAGAAAGTTCCTTGACTAGGGAACACTCCCGCCTTAGGGTGACACCGGGCATCGCTCAGAACACTGCTCTGAAATAAACGTTTATTTCTCTCAAGATCAAGAAGAAGATCACGAAAGCGCCCTCTCGCCGAGTCATCACATCGCACGCTCTCATCGCAGCTTAGCTTAGGTTTCTGATCACTTGAAGTTTTGAAACGAAACTTTCAAGAACTTTTCTGTAACTATAAGAAAATTCATGACTGCCTAACTAATGCGTAACATTTACAGGCATCTACCTGCAGTTAAAAGAATACTAGAGAATGATAGGTAGAATATTATAAATTGGGTATATTTGTGAGTATTAAATAAACGAGTCGGGTTAGTTGGTGCAAATTCACTTTCAGAAAGACCTAACTTGCACTAAAGATAAAAACACAAGGGGCAGAAACAAAAAAAAACACAGTACTTTTTGTCATAACTTTTAAAGGACGTTTGAGGTTCATTTCGAATGTATGGCTACTGATTTGAATGTATGACAAGTCAAATGTAAGGCTGGCCACTTGCAAGACATTAGCCTTCGGGTTGAAGATGAATTAAAATAGCAACCAACCTCGAATGTTCACATGAAAACAAGACGTTTTTACTCCGGCACTAAAGAGCCTTCTTCACAATATCTTGCCGTGGTTGCGAATTTTTGAGAAACGTCTGGAATTCGTGGGAATATCCGTGGTTGGTGTCTACTTTAATTGTCATCGTGTGCTTTCCCGAACCAACGGGTTTACGTTCGACTCTCGGCTTCCTTGCCTTCGGATATTGGTAATCCTATTATTGTCTCTTGATCTCTGTGTCTTGAAAGACGCCAGTAAAATGTCAAGCTATCAAAGAATACCTTAATACATGGGCCTACTTGTTCGAGGTATCTGTTACTTTCCGATAAAGTGCTCGAGACTGGTGCAATTGCTGCAATTATTATCGGAGTGAACACGCACTTCAGTATCGGAGCCAACACGCACTTATCGGGAACAAAGTCGAAAACCTGGCGCAGAAACGTAGAGAAAGGGGTAAAAGAGGTATGACTTTGAAGTCATAAGAAGGCAGAAAGTCACAGAAGAACTCAGAATTTAATTGCGCGCGAAAGCAGTTGAGGAACAAAGAACACGCATATTTTAGCAAAGAGATGAAGCAAGCGAGAGAGGTGAAAAAAAAAACAATATGCAGGGATATCAACAAGTACACACATGCGCTTTCCCACCGTGCTTGGTGCGCTAACACTAGGCATGGGGAGGGGGGGGGGGAGCACAAGGACGCGCGTAGAAAAATATACCCCACTTTGAAGTTTGAAATGAATGAAAATCTTCAAATAAACTACAGTCTATTTCGTAGTGATTGGCTAAAAGTACAGTGTAATTACCTAATTATCGCACAAATAATCATGCCATATTCATTTACAAAACGACTTCAACTACCAACCTAAATGATACCTAATGAACATTTGCTGATGGCCAGCATTCCCTAAAATATGTTGAAAATGTTTCAATATTCCTGTCGAAACTGCTCATGTCGAGCGCCTCATCGAAGTGACCATGTAAAGCAAGTTGTTTGAAGTTGGAAGTTTAGGACGTTTTGCGGAATAATTTTTATCATATGACATCCATAATTTAGCGAAATTTTGCGTGGTTGTCAAAGGACGACCGTATAATTTAGTGAAATGTCCACTCTCCATCTTCCATCCTTCTTTTCTTTTTATTCCCGGAATGCCTCCTCCTGTTGAAACTCATTTCGTCACGGCGGCCACTCCCCCTACAGTGCCTTTAGTTCCACATTTACCTTATCCTCGCTTTTTACTTAAAATAAAGGAAAATATACGAAGCATATACAAACACGAGCGCAAGGGAAATCCGTTCTATCCTCAATGAAGTCAGGTTTTTTTGTCTACACGTCGACTCGAGCACACACATCCTGTTTCCGTAGTTTTTCACCGCAAGTTCCATCTTTCCACTCCTGACATTTTTCCAGAGTGGCATGAAGCATCATTCTGTGCCGCGTTCAGCATTTATTGTCCGCTTGCTTCAGCCACTGCGGCCATACGGTGGGCCAAAATGTCGGGCTTGATCGAACGCAAGTTGTGAGGAAAGGACACCATAAATATATCTTCTTTCCTTAATGGGTATACCACTCTTTTGCTCGTACAAGGTACATCATTGTAGGTAGGCAAGCTCTTTAGGGGCGAAGCTCCTGAAACCATGGGTCTATACATGCTTGTCTCTTGGTACGTGACCATCTAGCTCTATGACTCAATCAACAGGTGCGGACGAAAGGACGGATGCACAGACAGACAGACAGACAGACAGACAGACAGACAGACAGACAGACAGACAGACAGACAGACAGACAGACAGACAGACAGACAGACAGACAGACAGACAGAAGGACGGATGGAGCGACAGGTGGACGGACGAACGGACGGACGGATGGATGGTCGGACGAACGGACGGACGGATGGATGGTCGGACGAACGGACGGACAGACAGACAGAAGGACGGATGGAGCGACAGGTGGACGGACGAACGGACGGACGGATGGATGGTCGGACGAACGGACGGACGGATGGATGGTCGGACGAACGGACGGACGGATGGATGGTCGGACGAACGGACGGACAGACAGACAGAAGGACGGATGGAGCGACAGGTGGACGGACGAACGGACGGACGGATGGATGGATGGACGGACGAACGGATGGACGGACGAATGGATGGACGGATGAACGGATGGACAGACAGACGGACGGACGGATGGATCAATGAATGGACGGAGGTTTCACGGTTTACCAATAAAACTCTTGGAAAGGTCGCCCCACTGATTATCATTCACTCCACGGATATGCTGTGATTTTCTTTCTAAGCTCTCTTAGTGGGTGTACAATTAGCAGAACATAGCCCACACACTGTTAAATTTTGTGTTGTGCAAAGCATTTTTAACCGACAGATGGCATATCCAAATAGATTTTTTATGTTCTGCAAAGCATTACCGTATGAACCTACACATTTGTGGGACGCCAGCACCTGTATGTGTGGCTCTAGAAGAATTAAGACTATTACGTCAATAGTATGACAGCTGGCTTGGCTCGCTCAGTTGAAGTAATAGTATACCACCTGCTGAGTTAGGACACGCAGTGCATCTATTCGTCGGCAAGCTCAAATCATTCTACGCTCAGCCCGCGCAACAGGTGCTGGATACTCTGCCCAGTACTTGCAAGTCTTCAGTAGGCACCATTACTCGTTTACCTAGAGTGCCACTCAGTACACCCGAGATACTGCCTCTCCTACCATAGAACGCAGCAGCGTTTTTTTTTGTTCTCTCTTCCATCTTTCTCATTCCCCTTCCCCTGAGTACGATAGCAAACCGGACGCACGTTTGCGAACATTCCTGCCTTTCCTTCCTCTTCCTATCTTCCTTCGACACTTTGGCCTGCTCACAGCACCTCGCAGCTGTGACCAAGCGTGGCTTTTGCGACAAAAAAGGTTGCCATGTATAATTTACTGGCGCAAACGAGCTCGGCGCGCACAAAAGTATGGTTCTGCGAGACCAGAGTTTTACGTTGTGTCGTTTCGCTTTACCTCTCTCATTACCACACCTGAAAGGTACTTTGTTACGGTGCTTTTAGGTTTGAGCATTTTTACATTATGGCGCATTATTCTGAGCGTGTACCGTAGTACAGAGTAAACTGCAAGTTAGTGTCGTTTTCTGTAGCGTAGAGCAGTAATAACCAGTCAGACGATTCTTGAAGAGTCTCGCTTTAAAGTCAATAAAGCATTTCGATATTTAGTTGCAAATTATGCTTCTGCCCGTTTTTGTTGAAGGTATACTGAGTGGAATAAATAAATAAATTCATACAAGTCAGTAAAACGCACGTTATGTAAGCTATTATGTATACATTCAGAGTCAAAATTATGCTCGTGTTGTTCGGATAAGTCGGGGCTTTGCGGATGGGGAAAAAAGTGGCCCAAGTGAAAGTGCAAAGCCAACTCTGCCATCACATGCGGAACTGACAGAATAGATTTACTGGTGTTGCTTTTACACCAAGTGAGGAGGGGTTTACGGGCAAAACTCAGAAGCGCGCGCACGCGCGCATGTAGGCACGCACACACACACACACACACACACACACACACACACACACACACACACACACGCGCGTGCGCGCGCGCGCACACACACTCAAGGGAAAGAAACCAAGGTTCCATACATTACATCTTATATTGGTGTTTTAAGGCATTGAAATCATGGTCTAAAAAGGTCATTCTAGGCAAACGACTCGTCAGTCGACTCAGTCTTGTTGACTCACATGAAGTCGAGTTTACGTCGGGGGCCTACTGACAAAATGCGTGTAAAGCGCTGTAACGCAAGCATGCTTCAAAAATTCCGCTGCGTAACACCACCCTCTGTTTAATCCAGCAAAAGGAGTAAACAACGTAAAATATTTAGCCCACTTTGACAAAAGTGTTCTTGAAAATTTCTATAGTCCTTCAGTCACGGTTACTGATCCGTTGCGACTGATATTCGTTGTGGGTGACCGAAGGCAAAAATGAGCAGCTACAATTTGCCGGAACACCGCACATTCCACGAACAATCATAAGATTAACTGTATTGGGGACGTCCCGAAAAGTAGTTCGGGAATAAAAAGGCTCGATAATGCCACGTATGAAAGCTAAAAGAACAAATCACATGCAATAGCCTTCTTCTCCGTGTGGCCTTCTGCGCATTATATCACCATGCGAAGATCAGTGATCACTAAGGTAAGAATAAGTTTCGAAGCTTTAAATGACTGAACCTGAAAGAACACGCTAAGAACTAATAAACGACAAAAACAAAGAACATGCTTACAAGAAGCCGATACATGTGCTCCAGCTGCAAAAAAAAAGGAGAAAAATAATCGTCACGGTGTACAAAAGAAACGGAAAGGTTGCATTTTAAAGATCAACCAAGTGCGACTTTCACGTCATCCGAGAAGCATTCTCCGCAAAATCAAAAGTTTCAGCGTGTGTGCCTTACGCTCGTATTGCCCGTGCGTTATTTCTCGTTCAGTGATTAGGTCTTCCAGAAAGTAATTTTTTGTTTTTTTTGTTCTTTTCCTTGAATGTTTCTTCTTGCATTAAACCAACTGTGAAAATTCAGGTGTAAGGTTCGTTCACGTAACATAAAATGGAAATGCTTACCTGAATAAAGGAATTGCCTAGTCGAAAGTTGGCGTGATCTTCTTTGGTTGATGTTTCCTGCTTGTTACTAACCTAACACGATTGAAGTCCGTTTTTAGTTGTAGAGATGCATGCGCCAACGACGAAATCCGCGGTCCGACTTATTGTCCCCTTGAGCCCATGCTCGACTAGGGAGCAAGTTGGAACAGTGGAGCCGTATTATATGAACGTCGTCTGTGAGATAAAGAAAGTAGATGCAGAATAACGAAAAAAAAAAATGGGCAAAGTCTTGGTCTTCTTGTTATTTTGGATCTCACTCACTCACTTCTCCTTTCTTCTTTCTTCTTTCTTTCTTTCTTTCTTTCTTTCTTTCTTTCTTTCTTTCTTTCTTTCTTTCTTTCTTTCTGTCCTCTTTCTTTGTACTTTCTTTCTTTTTCTTTCTTTTTTTTGCTGTCTTTCTTTCCCTCTTTCTTGCTCTCTTTGTTTCTTTCTTTTTATTTCTGCCTCTCTCTCTCTTTCGCTCTTTCATTACTACGCTGGTGGTACACCTCTTCCTAACCAACTTTTTTGTTTTGCTTCGCTCGTAAGCACTCTCTCAACAACCGATAGGGTTCAGCCGGGGACAGCTGTACCCGCTGAAGTTGCGGTCTAGAACAGAACTGATGCCTCACTCTCGAAAAAAGAATGACGCCACCGTAAACAGATAAGGGAGGTGAGTGAGGTTCTTAGATATCGAAGAGAATATTTCAGCGACCCTCGTTGTACTATCATGAGCACGGTGTCCTATCTTTCGTGCCCGAGTTATTCGACGCACCTTCATTATGGGAACCTATTACAATGCGAGATTGTTGCGGGATACTTAAGCGATTATCACGTTCGGATGGCAAGCCATCAGCTACTCAATGGGGCGGGATGTACGGATATAAAAGTCGCTCGGCCGCGTGTCAACGGTCTCTGCTCGCTACATAATGACGTAGCATTACAATAGAAACCAAACACAGCCGGAGAATGGAACGTGCGATCATTACGCACAGCATCTTGTGGTGATCGGAAGCAAAGTCGATTTCACGAGGTGCACGTCGTAAATGTTGGCACTGCGAAGTTATCATACAAAACTAAATAGAACTTAGGTGCTTTTATCGTCGTAATTATTGATTTGTATTCATCGAAGGCTGATTATTATCCGACCATCTCGTGTTCGTTAACGTGCTTTGACGACGCACTGTACACACGATTCCTAGGTGTCTCACTGAAAATTCAAGACCGGAAGAGAACCCGGGATAGGACCGGAATAGCACGGCTGGGATAAAACCCACGGCTTTTTTTCTTTCTTTCTTTCTTTCTTTCTTTCTTTCTTTCTTTCTTTCTTTCTTTCTTTCTTCTTTATTTGTTTCTTTCCAGGTGGTCGAAATTTCCGGAGCCCTTCACTACGGCGTCTCTCATAATCATATGGTGGTTTTGGGACGTTAAACCCCACAAATCTATCTGTCTATCTATTTGTTTCTTTCTGTGCCAGTACAAAAAATGGAGCGAAGACAAAAGGCTGAAAGCCTGAATAAGGGCCTTTGCTCCAAATACAGTGAGGCAGATAGGCTGTCATAAGAATTTTGCAGGATACAAAAAAATACAAAAATATACAAAAATACAAGGTACATGTGCAAATACTGTAACACATACAACAGTAATAAAGTCTTATTTATAGTAAACAGAAATATACATAACCATCGTAACCACTTTCGGCTGAGCAGCCGAGAACCGCAATCACTGTACCGCGAAGGTGATAGGATTTCCGATTCGGAAAAACAAGACGTTTGCCATAGCTTTGGTTAGTATGTTTCAAAAGGCCTCAGTTGGTGTGTTAATGAAGTAAAAAAAGAAAAAAAAGAACAAAAAGCCGAGCACAGTGAGAGCTTCACAAAAGGAATGGGAAAGCAACTTCGTCACCTGGCACGTAGTCTGTGTCTACTGGAGTGGAACACCCCAAGCATCAGACATACGAGACTCTACCAAATAAGCCGTCGACTAGAACTTCAACCTCCATCCGGACTCCGTCGACGTGAGGCTTCACTTCTTTGTCGCCTTTGGTTAGGTTTTGCCTTCACAAAAGCATATACAACCTTTATCGGATTGACCAACAATGCGGAATGCGACGTCTGCTGCACCAAAGAAGACATCGACCATCTGATATGCCATTGCCCTCGATTTGCCTCTGAAAGACAGAAGCTTTCGGACGCATTGTGACTGACAATTGGACGATCGGCCACTCTCTATGCAGGTGTTACTGTAACACCTTTCTCGCCTTCCTCGAAAACTGTAACACCTTCCTCGAAAAACAGTCAAAGCTGTCTTGTGCTTTTTGAGGACTACAGGCCTACGTGACCACCTTTAACTTTTGTGTAGTGCCACCGCTGCATACGCGTCCGCCCATTGACCGACAATCCTTTTTTTTCTCCCTTTCTCTTCTCTTTCCTCTCATCTTTATGCCCCCTTCCCATTCCTCCAGCGCAGGGTAGCATACCGGGCATATGCCTGGTTAACCTCCCTGCCTTCTCTCTCGTTGTTCATCTCTCCTCCCCTCCCCCTCGCACCTTTTTTGGTTTCTCAATGCAAGCTAAAATGGGTCCCTTTCCCATCTTCTACGCGTTCACACTATTTGTGCTTATAAATGCTTAAACGTATTTGTGAAGCAGTTTTTTTATGCGTACTATTCTCAAATCTTACAAATAAAATCGTAAAAAAAAGGCTTAGATGGCATTGCGTTTGCCGTCGCCGGCAGTGCGCTGTCGTCGTTTCGATGGTAGCGATGCCTCACAGCGCGGACGCGAAGCTCGTAACATGTCACGGGCTTGGCTAAGGTGCTCGGCTGCTGACCCAAAGGTCTCGGGTTCGATCCCGGTGATCGGATTTCGGAGGAGGCGGAACGATTGAGGCCCGAGCACTGTGGGGTGTCAGTGCGCGTTAAAGAACACAAGATAGTCAAAACTTATTTCTGCAGCCCTTCACTACGGCGTATCTCATAGTCATATTGTGGTTGGGGAATGTTAAACCCCGGATGTTCCAGTAGACAGAGAGCACACACTGAGCGTTTCGGTGCTCTTGTCTCCGTCTTTTACGCAAAACAGTTTACGACTAATACCACGCTGATGAGCGCAAATTGATGCCTTTCTTAAGGCAATAAAATACACGACTGAGTCTTCTCGGCTGCCGTTCATTTATTTGCTACATCTTGGGGGGGGGGGGCGCAGAGCGCGGGATCAAATCCCGGCTGCGGCGGCTGCATTTCCGATGGAGGCGGAAATGTTGTAGGCCCGTGTACTCAGATTTGGGTGAACGTTAAAGAGCTCCAAGTGGTCGAAATTTCCGGATCTCTCCACTACGGCGTATCTCATAATCATATGGTGGTTTTGGGACGTTAAACCCCACAAATCAATTATTGCTTCAGCTTGGGTTGCAAAACATCAGTTTAGGACACTTCTTAATGCTGTCGCACTGCGGGCCTGATCACTCAGTCTCGTGTGATCGTTGAGGCTCTCTCTGGCCACAGCTCTTCCCGTAGCTCCACGGGAGACCGCTGTAACGGATTGGGATGGCTCGACAGGTCTTTGTGATCAGACGTGCAGTGTCTTTAGCTGGGCACCATGTTTAGTGAGGAGGGTATATAGGTGCATTTCACCGAGACTGCAAGTTTGTGTACGTGTTGGTTTTGATTGTCTTTGAACCAATGGATTACTCTGTAGTGTTCTATGGTGTCGAGAATAAATTTGTTGAAGTCCTATATTTCAGTAAAGTATGGTGGAATAGCTGATGGGACACAAAAGGGACTTGGAGACTCCTACAGGGCATGGCTGAATGCACGAAAAAGCTTCTGACGCTAGAATTTTTCACAAGAAAAGTTGCCCTCAATCACGATGTCCAACACGTGATTGCTGAAAACAACTGATCAATTTAATAATGCACTTAGATCTCTCTTCCATCATCTTTGATTCCGCTTAATCCGTTCTCCAGCACAGAACTGGCCAACCTTCTCGCTCTTCAGTTTTTCACCACACTTACCAGGAAGCAGCTATGTGCATTTGGCTGAAATGTGCATTCGGCTCAAAACCGGAGTGCTCGCAGACTATCATTGAGCGTAAGATTGAGTTTAAGCCAATTCTCACACTGTGTATATCAATAACGCGAAGGCCATTAGCTGATTGTAAAGCTCACATTCGAAAAAGTTTTGCGAATCCAGCCCCAGATTTTTTTTCTT
Source organism: Rhipicephalus annulatus (assembly GCA_013436015.1). NCBI lineage: Eukaryota > Metazoa > Arthropoda > Arachnida > Ixodida > Ixodidae > Rhipicephalus > Rhipicephalus annulatus. The sequence goes on from WOVY01003392.1 coordinate 305,862, forward strand.
GCTATACATGGTGGAGGTGGGGGTTCATTCTTGAACAGGGAGTGCGCGTCAGATGAAAGGAATGACGGTCGACGGCATATGTTCACTCGGTCCTTATCACATGCTGGCCACTAGTGTTCATGCTCATCAGCTGTTACGTAACCAAACCGGCACTCTATGTATTCACCGAACTCACAGAACACTGGCAGGGAAGAGTTCACTTGCTTTGTCTGAATCTGAAGATCATAGGAGAAAAAAACAGCATCCGTATTCTCCTAAACGACTTGCGCCCCAAAGGTTCCTAAGGTGTCTAAGTTGGTTTATCAACTTTGTAGCAGAATAACGTGAAGTACGCGACAGTGAGGCACACAGGACACTAACGCTGGCACATTTAGGGAAAAAAATTACTCCACCCTAACGCGAGATCCCGGATGTCAGAAACATTAATGAATAAAAAACCCTCGAGGAACCTCTTCATTGGTGTAACCAGGTAATCATTGGGAGAAGCCGCCTATAAGAAATTATTTAGTGATTCAAGCGGTGGATTCTAGGGATATATAAGGAGATGCGTCCGGTTAATATCTAACAGTAATCTGTCTAAAAGAGCGCAGATTAAGCGGACATTCTTGCGCCACACACAGTGCGTTACCGATACGCCCTGATAATGCTGATTAGGTGTGCACCGCACGACGTGGTTTTAAGAACGAGGTTACGAAGTCTATTTCAGGTGCTATGCTTCTAGTGTGCAATCTCCGATAGTTGGCTGTCCAGGTCGATAACGAGACACGAGTACTTGATGAAGCGAGAATGATAACGACGCGAAAGGTGATCGTTGGGTCACAGACTAACTTCCGCTTTTTCATTATTTTAAACGTTTACTTCTTCAATTTGCAAAAGTGATATTGTAAATTGTGCGTTCTTTGGACATCTTTTGGGAATGAAGTTCCTGAAATTGTGCTTCTCCATCAAGAACATATTGCTATTGTGGAGCAGCTGATTGTAACGCAAACTGCTATAGCTTAACTCTGTCCATAGACCAGTGCAGGACCTCGCGTTAAAGAGATATAGAGAAAAAACAAGGGTGGATTGTCGTGGTCGATATAAAATGGGGCTGACAGGTAGGTTAATTAAACTATATCCTGTTTGCGATCCTATGCCGGAAAGCGACTTGATGTGGTAAGCGAGAAAAAGCATGGGAACGATCCTAAGTGTGCATAAATCACAACCGGAACGCGCAGCGCAGCGAGGCATACCCATAGGTAACAGCCTATAAGAGTCGTCTGCAAGCCCACTAGGAGTACTCCGTATGTCTTACAGGGCCGATGAGCTCAGACATTCCAAGATTTTTGCTTTAGCAAAGCACCGATCATCCATAGTCTGTTCAAGGCGCAAGTGTCTGTGCAAATCCACACGCTGTCTATGCGTCACAGACTGCAACTTCAATATACTGCCACAAGTGCGCTCTGAAACAAGAACAACAGCAGCATAAATTGGACAACTGTTGCATCAGTACCAGCTTGTAAGCGAAACAAGACAGAAATACTATAATGACTGACGTCCACGGAAGTGCTCCCGCACAGAGCTCCAGTGTCGTGCGCAGTTCGAGGGGACCGGTGAAAGCTATCAGAATAAACAGTACTTTGTCCGTCACACACGCCGTGCCCATTGTATGCCTGTTCGGATGGGTGTGCGTGTCGAACACCACATGACGTCAGTGGATAACCACCTGATTAGATATGTATTCGTGTAACGTATCCCTGCGTACGATGTGAAGCGAGGTGCACCATTGCGGTGGTCGAGTAGTTATGCCGCTCCACTGCTGCCCCAAAGGTCACGGGATCGAATTAATAATAATAATAATAATAATAATAATAATAATAATAATAATAATAATAATAATAATAATAATAATAATAATTGTTATTACACGCAGCTAGCGTTTACGTGTGTTCTGTCGTAGAAAGTTTTGTGTGCCAGAGAGTTTGAAGTTCTTGTTTCAATCATCCCACCCACCATACACGTTGACTTTGCTGTTATCTCGCTGTCACGAAAGGAAGTGGAAAAATAAGGTTGTTTGTAGTTTGCGATGGAGAATCGTTTTTTTTTTCTGACCTAGCATCGACAGCTCTTCAACAAAGTTTATGCCCCTCTGTATAGATGTTAATGCGCTCGAGCTTTGTCCAAGCTTGAGTATTATTCATTAGGTTGTACATCGTGTACGTTTATTGGCACTTTAAGACATTTTCTAATTGAATCGGTACCAACGAGTGTCAATTATATTGAGAAAACTAATATTTGTATTAGTAAGGAAATGTGAACCGCATTCAGAATGTTTGAGTGTGCCGAGAAAAGAGCACATGTTTGCATTTTGTTGTGGGGGAATTTACAAAACATCACCAACAATATAAAAACCAATATATAAAATATATAAAAGACTTTGTGGACCCGCTGCTGAACTTATTTCGGAAATCAGCGCAGCCCAGGTGCTAACCACGTGATGTGACCAAGACGAGTGCGATTCCATACGCTACACGGCGTCTCGCACGCGATGAAGAAGATTGCTACGCGCGTAGGGTAACTGTGGTGTTTCTCGGCGCCTAACAAGTTGGGCAGAATGTGCAAACTTGTTTATAAAGAATGAATAAAATATGCCCTGATCAGTTTGTAAAGCGTACATTCGGTTTTGTGTATGAAGTCCCTTTGTCGAGCGCGAGAACGTACATAAGCCATAGTGGTCGATGCCTGGACCCTCGTCTCAGGGAGGCCGATAATTTTCGCCAGGAGCAAAGAAGCAATTCGGCTCTTCTCTGTGCAGCCTGTGGTGCTCTCCAATCTTTCGCACTCGCTGTGTTGTGTGTATAGATATTGGCAAGAAACTCTACGCTTGACAAAAGAAGCCTTGGCTATCCGCAAAAAAAAAAAAGTCTTTCGGGTGTCAGTATGCCACCACTAGCCCTCAAAAGAATGGAGATCGTGTATCTCAGAGGCATTCCTTGATATCGCGAGATTTTATCAAAACAAAAGAAAAATGCTTTATTTGTCTTCGCTTTGCCTGTGCAGTATTGGGAGTGTGGGGAAGACACTTTTGCTATCTTTTTGTTAATTGCCTTCGTGCAACGAAATTCAGTTGTTAGTTGAGCGCCCGTGTTGTCTCTAGTTCCTCTCTATGCCCTTGTTTTCCGTGCTGTGCTTCATTCTTAAAGTATGGAAGGCCAACCCGCCCAACGTCGTGCCCTTTTGTTTTCATGAAAAATTAGCTTTTTCCGACAGTCGAGCTCAGCCTCATATTTTAGAGTCGAAATCACGCACTGCGAGACGTGGAGATATGCAGACAAACATATTGGAGTGAGTGAGGTAGTGAGCTGCGTTTGTGAGCACTGCTAGCCATATTTTCCCCATTCTTTGTCGTGATCAATAATTTCCTCATCCTAGCGTAGTGTGTATAGCCGTTAAGTTAATGAGCATCTGCCAAGTACTGTCAAATTGTCAATGTACACGGACGCATGTGCGTTTGGACGTCTGCAGTAACACGCCTACAGCGGCGAGCGCGAATTCAGAGAGCGGCCTCTGAAGCTGCTATTTACCGTAAACGAGGTCTGGAAATTTCCCATGAAAAATGTGCGCTTGTGGCATTCACGTGCAAACCAATGCAGAGCTACAGCGTTCTGATAAACGGCGAAAGGATACTTTATCTCCGACCGTACAAGTTCCTAGGTGCTATAATTGACATAGACCTTTCATGAAGCCCAAAGGTATCATACATAAAAATGTGGTTGACAGGCATCTGTCAACTACATTTCATGTCAACTATCAAGTTCTTCGCTGGAAAGAACTGGGCAGTGTCCACAGCCGTTGTGACTGTACAGGGTTCTTTTCCTTGAATCACTTAGGTACAGCCTTCCTGCGTCAACCAATGCAAGTAAAACAAGTATACGAATGCTTCAAAGTGTCCAGGCACAAGCACTCCGGATTTTTCTAGCCTTGCCTCAAAGTGCATCAACAGTGGCAACTATTGCCATCACATGGGACCACCTCATCAAGACCCACATTGGTGTTGAAGTGCTGAGGACACATACACGACACCTTGCTCGAACTCTTCACTATCAGCTAGCCTCTCTACCAGTGGACCGACCACGCACATTTTACTGCAAAACAATAACCGCATATTGCCAGTCGATCCCAACTTCGTTCTCTCCTGTCGCTAGACCTGTGACTCCACCATTGTGCCTCGTTCAACCACTTAATATTACCCCACCTGGCATCCGACAAAAAAAAAAGCCGATTTGTCATCACCAGCTCTTGAGCAGCTAACACTTCTTCTCTTGTATAAAAAATACCAAGACTCCATACCTATATACACTGACGGATCGGTTCAGCCGAAAAGCTCAATTGGAGCAGTCGTGATACCAAAGTTGGCCACGACGATTAAATTCAAGACATCCCACGCAACAACATCAACGGCAGCAGAAATGGCAGCCCTTCGTACCACATTACGATTTGTCAATGATCAACCTACACGCAAGTGGACTATTTTCTGCAACTCGAAGACGGCACTGCCGTGTCTACTATCAGCTTTACGCCGTGGATCGCACGAGCAGCTGGTACTAGAGACAGCAGAGCTTATACACCATACAACTGAGAAAGGGCATCGAATTACATTTCAGTGGTTACCCGGTCACTGCGGAATTATCATAAATGAACGGCCTGATCAAGCTACCCACTCAGCCCACGCAGAAGACCATGAACGGCTACTATTACTTTCTAAGACAGATGCTGCACAAAAGCTCCGTTGGCTTGCTCGCCAACAAACCACGTCACAATGTAATCAGCCGCACTTCGAGCATGCCCGACTGCACTCGCTTGACCCTACGTCAAGCCTTGAAGTCGAGTCGATGCTTTGCCGAGCAGACCTTACCCTTTTATGCAGGCTGTGGTTGGGTGTTGCGTTTACCAACGCATACGCCTTCCGTGTTGAGATGGCCAACACCGCAGCCTGTGACCACTGTCGCAACAAAGAAACCATCCAACATATCCTTTGTGACTGCCTATAGTAAAGAAGACAACGACTATGTCTTCGCAACCAACTCAACAAATTAGATAATAAACCTCTATGGAAGCAAAGAATTTTACAATATCAACAAGATGCAACTTCACAGAAGAAGGCCCTGGAAGCGTTACTGCACGTTTTGCACTATTTGCGATCGACCGCCCTTTCTGAACGGTTATAGCCTGAATGCCCTTCCTGTGTGCGTTTTTGTTTTCTCGTGAGTGCTCGTGCGTTTTTTTCCTCTTCCTCTACCCCCTCTTTCTTGCCCCTATTTTCCCACTCCCAGTGCTGGGTAGCAAATTGGATGCGAATATCTGGTTAACCTCCTGGCTCTCCTTTTAAAACATGATAGTCTTCCTTGGGGACCTCTGACGCAAAAATTTTGGTCTGTCTGTCTGTCTGTCTGTCTGTCTGTCTGTCTGTCTGTCTGTCTGTCTGTCTGTCTGTCTGTCTGTCTGTCTGTCTGTCTGTCTGTCCATTCTTAATGGCACAGGGTACTTGGGATGGTCGGCCCCATCTGCAGAGCCCATCAACGTTGCTCAAGCTTTAGTGTTCAAACTTGTGCAATTGTCAATTAAAAAGCAATTATTGCGCATGTCTGGGCCACCGTAACAACACGTATATATTCTGCATGTGCGTCTTTTACTAGAAAAGGCATACATAAGTAATTTTAAAGACCGTAGCACTTATCACGTTGCACTGACCATGCAACGCTTGCACGAAAAAGCAAGTGTTTCCAACGCTTTGCTAAGACGAGACGGTGGCACCTACCCGTCGCCTTGCGTTCTACACCTTATCACCTTTGAGACGAACACGCACACCTGTCTCAGAGCTACGCACTTCGTTTTCCAAGAAAACTGCCAGATGGCGCCCATGTCTCACGTGTGACATGATTGGCTACATTTATGGCTCCGTATGGCTCTATTTTCACAACGAGAGCGGGAAAGATATCATAATAGGGTTCCTATAGTAGTACATCAACAGGCCCAGATGTCATTCCAATTATGCTTATAAAGACATTGAGTCTCAAGTCTAAGCAGGCTTTGAGAGAGGCGGTGAGCAAAATAATAATCGATGGTAAAGTCCCTGATGGATGGAAACTTAGCAGGATGAGCATATCTATAAAGGAAAGGGGGACAAAGCTGACACAAACAACTACTGTCCTATAACAATGACATCAGTGGTCTGCAGGCTGACGATGCAGATTATTAAGGAAGGACTGCAGGCATGGATAGAGGATGAGGGGCTGCATGGGGAACTGCAGAATAGGTTTCGGAAACACAGGAGGTTGGAAGACAATCTGTTCTCACTGACTCAGTGCATCGAAATAGCGGAAAAGGAACACAGACCCATGTGGCTAGCATTTTCGGATATAAAATGAGCATACGATAGCGTGGTTCAAGAGGACTTGGGGAGAATACTGGAAACACTAGGCGTGGAAGAACAAATCACTAATCTTTTAAAGGATATCGATAAAAGTAACAAGGTAGTTATAGAGTGGGAAAAACACGTATCTATGCCCACAAAGGTAAAACGGGGGCTTAGGCAGGGGTGCCCTTTGTCTCCCTTGTTATTCATGATGTACCTACAAGGACTAGAGGCCAAATTAGAGGGAAGTGGACTTGGCTTCAACCTCTCTTTTGTCAAACAAGGAAAACTCACTGAACAGGCACTACCAGCATTGATGTACGCAGATGATATAGTGCTAATGGCCGACAACAAAGATGATTTGCAGAGATCGATGGACATCTGCGGTAACGAGGGAGATAGGATAGATTTCAGATTCAGTAAGGAAAAAATCAGCAATCATGATTTTTAATGATAATGAAAGTAGTGAGCTTAGGATACAGGAGGTCACGCCAGAAATAACACATAAATACAAATATCTGGGCGCATGGATAAGCAGTGAGACCAAGTATCTAAGGGAACACGAAATAAGCGTAACGACTAAAGGTAACAGGAATGCAGTAGTGATGAAAAATAGAGCACCGTGGATTTACAATAGGTATGATGTTGTGAGAAGAATATGGAAAGGTGTCATGGTTTCTGGTCTCACGTTCGGCAATGCAGTCTTGTGCATGAGATGAGAAGTTCAAGCAAGATTAGAAATTAGGCAACGTGGAATAGGTAGGCTTGCTTTGGGAGCTCACGGGAATACACCAAATCAGGGAGTACAAGGTGATATGGGATGGACATCATTTGAGGGCAGGGAAGCCAGCAGCAAGATAAAATTTGAAAACCAATTGAGAGAAATGGGGGAGGAGCGTTGGGCTAGAAAGGTTTTCAGCTACTTGTACATGAAGGAAGTTGATACAAAATTGAAGATGCGAACAAGAAAATTAACGTTTAAATGCTTAGAAAACAGCAGGGGGCCGAACCGAAAAGAATTATTGGTTAAGAAGGAGGTGAAGGACGCTGAGACCAATATGTGGAGAATTGGCATGATTAAAAAGCCCGCACAAGAGATATATCGAACTTTTAAGCAGGATTTGGCCAAGGAAAGGATCTATGATAATACTAGGGGTAGTTCTCTAGTGTTCGAAGACAGGACGGAAGTATTGCGAACCAAGACATATCGGGCCAAATACGAAGGGGTAGACACGGTATGCAGTGCGTGTGGAGAGGAGGAGGAAACTGCCGTGCACTTGATAATGTTCTGTAAAAGGCTTCACCCTGTAGTTCAGGATGATGGCGCAGAGTTTTTCAAAGCACTGGGGTTAAGAAATAGGGGGGGGGGCAAAATCGAATTTAAGTGGGTAGAATTAACTAGGAGTTATCTGATTAGTGGCTAAAGTCAAGACACGAGTGAAAATGAAACCCTTCATTGCAAGGTACCAGTCGTCAACTTCACTAATTAAAGAAAAAAAAGATAAATCTAATTTTCGGTACACTAATTACTGCGGCTAGGTGGCGTTCACCGCTGCCCGATCTAAAGGGTACAGCTATATCCATCCATCTATCCACCCGTGACGTGACTTGATGTGCTCGTTATGATATGATGATGTGCTCGTTATGATAACTCACGGTATGATGACGCTGTAGAGGAGGGGTATGTAAATTTTGATATTCTGGAATTATTTAAAGTGCACGTCATACTGTACACAGGCCCCTAGCATTTCACCTTCATTGTATTGCGACTGTCGCGGCTGGAATCAAACCCGTGGCCCTCGGTACAGAAGCCGAGTTGTAACCACTACGCCACCACGGAGGACTCCACCAAAGGAATATGAGTCCATAATTCTCCTTTCTTTCTTTAATCTACGTGAAAGGAGCGACACAAACGAGCATCCGTGTTGCTAAGTGCGACCATCTTAGGCTTTCCGAAGGGATTGACGTCACGATAATAAACTGCATGAAGCGTTCTTGCAAGTTCTTTTTGCGTGGAACGATGATGACTGCACGCAGACCTTTTATCATCGCTTAGATTTGAACCTGCTGTATGCGCAAGGTTGCAGTCAGTGCGATGCAGCAAGAAATGAAAGTGCCTCTATTCAAGCTGTAGCGTAGTTGACAAAGAAGGACTGTGCCCTGCTGTCACCATCGGTTCACAGTTGACATCTCCGCCATTAAACTTCCACGACTCCAATAGTGGAAATGTTATCCAAAATGACAACCTAGTTGTTGATGTGGTTGCAGTGTGACCAGTCCAACAAAGGGCGCATGCACTCGCGCTCAAGTGCCCGCCTTGGAGAATTCGCTGTCTTACACGGCGGGCAACTCGCGATAAGGTCCTCGAGATGCAAGCTCTTCCGACATTGCCGACGCACGCAGCCGCCCACGTAGCACGCGTGTCTTGTCTTGTGTGCTGCTTCTGTGTTTAGAAAAAAAAAAGTTCACGATTTAGAGAAGTTCGTACTCTACCATGTGAGAGCATGAAGCAGTCCCAGGGGCATCCATGCCATGCCATGTTTCACCATTTGCGATGCTTTTCAGAAACCACGCAAGTCACATAGTGCCAGACTGCAATGGTATATATGTTAATGCACCAACCATTACTTCTCGAGTTGGTGCATTGCCGTTAAGTAAAATGAGAAAACAGTTGACTTGAGCAGGCAAGCTGACGAAGCACCGCATTCTTCTAACTTTTCCATTGCGATGACTTTTATATTGTCTTTTTGTTTTCCGTGATAACACGTATGCCATATCGGTAATAATGGCCTTCGCCACAATAATATTTGTGGTGGGTTCCGCAATCGTACGTCTTCGGTAATGATACATTTGCAGTCTCCCTTTGAAATTATCCAAGTCGGTCACCTTGGTGGAAAATTAAACATGATGATGATGACAAGATTTTCTACTGTATTGTTCTTGCTCCCCGTAGAATCAGAAGTAGTGAATGGATAAAACAAGCGCTGAGTCGAATGGCTGATGATGGCATTACGATGATTCCTCCTACCACACAGAACTTAGGCTTCGTTCAGAGTTTGTCAGTGTGGGTGGGGCCCATGGGACGGCTTTTTTCTCTCCCATAGTAGAGTACCAGGTAAACTAAATCGTTAAGAACGTTTTCGAAACACACCTCGGACAGTCGCTGGTTAGACTTTATGCTCTTGGACGAAATAGGTTTATACTAATAAATTGCACGTTTCTGTTTTTTTTAAACTTTTATGTCCGTGAGCCAAACCTGATTGTAGGTTGAGGTGTGTGTGTGTGTGTGCGCGCAAGGCGGAGGAGGAGGTACTCTGGGTTGATTTTCAGTGCCAGGTCTTTTTCCCCCTTTCTTTCCTTGATTACGCACCAAGACGATATAGCGTTTCAGCAGTGAAAGGAATATCCATGGTGAACTTTTCAGAGCAGTGAGGGCAACTCAATGGTCCTATGAAGATGGATGTGTGTTTGAATGATTGCTTCGAGTCTCTCCATGAACAGCGAGGAGGTTATCGACGTTTTTCGCATTAAAACAACTCAACAATTTCGCATTAAAACAACTCACTTCATGGACTGACTGCACCATCACCATAACAGAAATGCCTGTTGGGAAAAGCTTGTTGTAGAATTCACTCCCAAGATATTCACTAAAGGATTCGTCATAAGTTCATAGCCCCTTTACAGCGTAGGCCCTACCAATCTTTTATTACTGCTACTGTTGAAGCAGCTAGAAAGCTAATTCAAACACGATTCAACCGAGCCTAGTTACTGTACGTGTATTGAGGGCAATGTCTACTATGCTGGTTCATACACAATTATTCCGATCATTAATACTACATCTAAAGTATTTAAGTAACACAAACTCTCATGCACCATTTCAAGTAAACTTTATTGGCTCAGCGAGCGTTGTGCTACAAAGCAGCACACTATGAAATACAAGCTGAGTAGTATATTCAAAGCCTAAAACTTGCAAAAGGTCAGTACTAGTTTCATTTGAATGGCGAAACCTGTTTGGTTGTGGCTATAAAAACGTGCGACCAATAAAAAAGGGTAACGCCTACTTATACAATGGAGTGAAAATATCTACATTGCCATCACGGATTGATACAAGGGGATGGAACCAGTGCCCAAACAGCACTCCTTCTTTCAATGCGCTGTAGTTTCACCAACCAATCAGACTAGTTAGGTCGGCTTAATAAGTTTCTAAGCGAAGTAAGTAACAATGCCGTATGTGTTCTCCTCGAAGATTCACCTTGATATTACTTCCTGCCTTTTTATCAGTAGGCATATATGCCGTCACGCCAGACAGATAAGGTCTTGTGGATAATAACGCTGCAGAACAGATACACTGCTGCAACGGGCGATGTGCGACGCTATTTCGGCTTGTGGGAGGCAGCCTTCGTTAGTTCAACCACGTCGTCTTATCACTTTTCTACCTATCGAGAGGTCTCGTTGAATACTCATAGTGCACCGGCGTCGTTTCACCTTGCTCCCGAATAAATAGCTGCGCCCCCAAAAGTTTATCAAAGCATCACTATTGGCGTGCAGAGAATTCTCTGGTGTATGTCATTCCTCCGTGGCACCATGGCCTTTTAGCGGCACCGCCCTGACTATGACGCCTTTCTTGATCTTCAGTATGAGGGGGTTCATATCGATGTTTGGTGGATCCTGCAATGGAGAAGTATTTTTTTGTTAGAAAGAAAACGATCGTTTCATTAGGTGTAATCGGTAGGTAAGGTTAAATCTGGTCGGACGTGACAGGTTCTAAGCGACCGTAGCCCATTTTACTGTTGAACACAACGTTCATTTACTTAAAAGAAAATACATAAAACAAATTCATAACAAAATTAAAAAAAAAGAATTTATCATACACGTGAAGACGTCTACGTGTTCTTTTGTGTACTTTCCATGTGGGTGTATGTACGGAACTCAACTAAAGCATTCACGCACGAAAGACAAGTAAAAACGCGCAGCGACAAGAGCAAGCATGATGCAGTCTGCCTGAAGTCAGACCTAACATTTTGAAGATACGTCCTTACTTATCGCAACGGTCAAATGGCCATGTTACCAAATAAAATTAATTTTACACGTTATGTGAACGTTGAAAGAACAAAACAATGTCGATATTGTAGGCAACATAGACAATGCAAACATTTGATAAATTTACTAAGCTTCTGTATACACCGGCCTTATTGCTCGGAGCGTTCTAATTACAATCCGGTTGCTCACGAATGACCTTGCAGCATTAGTAGAAAACGATATATTGTTGACCGAGCTTCGACGAATCCCTCAATGTCGTGGTTGCAATAATACGAAATGCCAACATTTTGCTAATACGCGAAGAAGGATATGTAAAGTACCTCATAAACGTGCCAGTTTCACCGCAATGGCTCAGACATGAACGTGACAGCGACGAATTGTAATGCCGTATGAAGACTAACTCGTTTTGCAGATATGGCCGCTGCAGCGGGTGGCGTAACCTTCGTGCGGTCTAAGGATTGAACGCAAACGTTGATGTGAAAGCACAATACGTTCAAAGTTATAAGACATCTGCAAATGAGTTCTGTGGAGACCCACAAGGTGGCGGAGGGTTTATAAAAGGGCCACATGATGCCGCCGCCTCGTGGCTTTGTGCTACGAACGGGTGGTTGTCTTCTTCACCGTTCATAAGACATGTGTTGTACAAACACCTCCTTCATTTTATTGAATGCGCTGTCTTCAACAAAATCCGTCGGTCTGCCTTTGTTCAGAGCGTGGTCGTGATGCGACGCTGCATGAAAATAGAGTTTCTTAAAATTAGCCAGAGGGTACTCTGGCGCTGCGATCGTTCAACAACCACAGAAATGATGGGTAGTACACAGATTTGCCTATAGTCTTCGTACTTGCGGGCGGCGAATCGCACTTGTGGCTTTGTTTATTGCTGGTTTCGGTTTCGTTTTAAAAAAAGAAACAAATTCTTTTCAATTTCATGACCCGATTCAAACGGTAAGCCTAAAAGACTAAGGTAGTGAAGCGCAAACACTAAACATTCGTTGATTTTTGTTTTTTGAGAAAACAGCTCCAAGCCACACGAACACACACGGAGCTAGAAGCAGGCCAGAAGTACGAAGATTAGAAAAATCTGTCATAATTCTCATTGTTGTGACTCACGTCCGTGGGCGTCAGGCTGGCCATGAGAAACGCCCGGAACCCCATTTCTCTCGGAACCAGCGTCCAGTGGCGGGAAGCGACAAAGGAATTAGAAAACGGTCCGTGAGCCAATTTCCCCACAAGCGATTCCTCCGGCCTAGCTTGTTTAGCGAGACGGTGAAGCAGACTGACCGCACAGGTCGTGTTTACGCGATTGAAGTATCCACTCCTTGGCTGCCCTTCCAAGCAAAGGCGAAAGAAGCAACCCAACCACCAAACTGTTCCGGGAAGGAACTCCATTTTCCCTCTCCTCAGTGAAACTCGGACGGGAAGAGCATTGCGTCAAGAGGTGCAATAACTATTCGGAGGACCATGTGTTACTGACTGGTGCCCTGTGGGTGGTGGCTTGTATGTGTGATTGGTGTTCCACTCAAGGAGGAGGAGCCCGACAGCGCTTATAACGACGCTGCAAAGCACTGGACGTTGCTCTGAACCATGGTTTTTTAACGGTTCAACCACCACGCTCGTGGTTTGAGGAACTTCTAACCTCTCTATGCAGTAAATAGGTGTAAATAGTGCCTTAAACATATTTGTTTTTCGCATCCCCATCTTGTCAGCATTCGTTTCCTCCACCGAAGTTGCACCATGCATGCTACCACAAGAGACCAGGTCCGACGTAACCCTGACGTCTCGGCGACCCACGTCAGTGAGGAAGCGTCGGGTAGACCCCCATCCGCAACACTATGCTCGCTGATGCGCCTTGCATTGCAGCTCCCATAGACACTAGCGCCAGAGTTCCCTCTAGTGTATATTAGGACATTCTATGTGCATGAGGGGTAGGGCTGCTTGCATCACACGTGCTTCCGAGCACTTCCCACGGAGACGTGATATAGACGTGTGTCCCTCTCCAGCATCATACGTCTGTCAGATTTGTTCCTTCATGCTCCTTTGTGGCTGGAAGTAATGCCACCGCCACTTCAAATGCAGCGGCATCATCGTGAAGCGTCCCCACTGGCATAGCGCCATGCCCGGTGACACGCAATCAAAGTACCACATCTTTTACAGAGACACCGTGACCGCTAACATTTTGATGACGGGGAATGCAAGACGCTGCCCCGCGGATCTGCACACAACACACAAAAAATTACTTAATATTATTCCCGTCGCAAGGCACTGCACGAGGAGCTCTGTTCCCCATAGACGCAAAGCACACATGAAGCCTAGGCGATGGGTGAGAGCAGGGAAGGGCTACAGGAGAGGGTGGAGAACGGCTGGATCGGGTGCATCTGGCTCGCATTGGTAAAACAGAGGAGGCGTTGGTTAAACGGGCGACCACAGCCTTTACGGGCACTGGCGACCACAACCTTTAGATCAAAGTGTGGAACCAAAGGCATGCAGCGCTGCCTTCGGGGACAATCGGCAACGCTCTTTTACCCTCCACTTGCGGGAGACAGGTGTCCCACCAGGTGCGGTGTGGCTGTGTGGCTAGCGAGTGTACATGCCTTAAGTCATTGAGTCATGGCTCGGTGAGTGAAAGAACTTTATATGGTCCCCAATAGGCGTGAGTGAATCGACGTTACCTGGCTAGGCCCAAGAAAAATGTTCTAGGTACATGATTTCCCTTTCTGAGCCCTTGGTTAGAAGGTGCATCTAAGGCATGCCCCAAGATTAGGGAGGTTTATAATCATGACTGAAGTAGTGCTCTTATCATATTTTCATCTTTTAAAGATTTGATTGTGGAGCCGCATGTATGCGGGGTAGGCTGTTTTTGTTTCAAATTTCGCCTTGGAAGAAGAATGCTTTAGTTCAGTGCTCATGTTGTTGTAATCCTTGGTTAGCCTCTGTGCTTTTCCTCATTTGAGTTCTCTTTGTACGCGTCATAGGCAGACGAAGGGGTATTTCACCTATTTATGCGAGGTACCAGATTACAAAACTCTCATTGAATAGTTTTTTTTCTTAGTATGCGCCCATTTTTATAGAAAATATATTCCCTTCTTGTCCACATGATCGTTTATTGCTTCAATTAAAAACAAGCCTACTTGAACAATGTACGGCGAAGCAAAAGGCTGAGGAAACGAAAGCCGAGGCCAAATGCAGTTCAATACTGGGGTGTCCCATGCGGAGTACTACGTTATCAAAAGAAAGTAGCCAAGACAGTGGAGGTTGACCGCATGTAGATTAACCAATTCATTCCAGTAAACCACGTGGTCAAAATGCCCTCATCTTGTTAATTGGTGATCAAGCATCAATACAGGGAAGGCGAGGAGGGGTGTAAATGCCGAAAAGAGTGCAAAAGAGAAGCCGCGAAGTCTGAAAACTTCGACTCCCGTAATCGCACTCGGACTCCGCAGTGACTCTGGTGATCGTATTCAGTGCCTCTCGCACGGGAGGAGTGCTCTGTATACCATTAGGCCACCGCTAAGGTCTAAGCACTTCATTGGCCTCAATGGTCTGCACCTCCCGTGATATTATGTCTTTCCCGTGAGTTCTTAAGTGGCGCTAATAAATCTGGAATGGTACCTATAGCTGGTACGACTTCATCGCTAACATGGTACCATACACAAGTAATTAGTAGATGAATAAAAAGACAATTACAGGGTGATTCCTGTACCTAAAGTGGACACCACTGCGGCTATGGTTCTTCACGGGCCTCAAAGCTCGGCACCTCGAATAATATTCCCTTCCTCCTTTGCCATCTAAAGTCACGCGAATGAAGCTGCAGCGGTGCCTAGTGTATATGACTTAATTGTTAACGTGTGGCTTGGCACTGGTAATGAACACAGATACAAACAGGCTTCGCGTATGCCTGAAGTTATCTTAGTGCATATCTGGCGTCCCCCCCCCCAACAATTTCAATATCTATAATTTTGTGCGCACACTCTCTCAAGACATATCAGTGTTCAGCAATAAGGAATATACCATACGCTCGTATTCCTTTCTAATAAATTTTCCCACCTTACCTTCTCGCTGTTTTCCGTCTTCTCGAGCCGGTATTTCTGCAGTATGTGAGCAAACGTATACCGCAGCTCCATGTGAGCGAAGCGCATGCCTATGCAGTTGCGAGGGCCGTTTCCGAAGGCTTGCATGGCCATGGTGTTGATCTTCGACTTGTTCTTTGGCAGGAATCTATAGGCAGAAACAGTACTTCTAGAGCCTCTCATAGACATTTCTAGGAAACTTAGCAATAGGATGAAAACTCTCGCACATATACCGTAGTCTAGAAATGGACTAGTCAGTGCTTCTCATTAATGGTGCAAAAAAAGAAAAGAAAGAGTACACGCACGTAATTAAAGATGGCGGCGAGCCCTCCTTATTGAAAAACCCGAGGTTAACATTTCCACAACTATGCTTTGTGACTGCTTTCTGTGTTTCAACCTAAACCAACGTCAATTACGCAGACTTTCGAAGAAAGAAGCATCTTTGTTAGTAAGAATGTGCCGTGAGATACGTCGCAAGCGTTCGAAAGAAAAATTGGCCCCGTATCTGCATGTTAATCTGCAAATGTCGTCGAAAGACGATAGTCTTGCATGTGGAGAGAGTGAACAAGACATTTATTTGATGTTTTGCGCAAGAAAATTGCTGAATGGTAATCTGGAGGCGCTGCGTTTGAGTGCCTCGAGCGTGCAGCGGAGGCGAACGAGCGCAAGTCACGTCACACGTGAGACATGAGCGCCATTTGGCAGTTGTCTTAGAAAACAAAGCGGGTGGCTCTGATACGAGTGTGCCCGTCGTTCTCAGAGGTGATAAGCTGTAGAACGCAAGGCGACGGGTAGGCGCCACCACCGTCTCGTCTTAGCAAAGCGTCCGAAACACTCGCTTCTTCGTGCAAGCGTTGCATTGTCAGCGCAACGTGATAATTGCTACGGTCCTTAAAATTACTTATGTATGCCTTTTCTAGTAAAAGACGCTCATGCAGAATATATACGTGTTGTTATGCTGGCCCAGACGTGCGCGATAATTGATTTTTAATTCACAATTGCACAAGCATGAACGCTCAACCTTGAGCAGCATTGGTGGGCACTGTGGATGGAGTCGGCCATTTCAAGTACCCGATGTCATTAAGAGTGGACAGACAGACAAAACTTTTTTCGTTAAAGGTCCCCAAGAAAGACTATCCTCTTTAAAAAAATAGAGTGGCATTGCTATTGTATGGTAATTCAAGGAACACAGAGTTACGTATCAGTTTTTTTTTTTTTCAGAGAACCCATTGACTACGAAAATCTGTCTGACGTGCAACGTTCTCTGCGTACGTCACAATGCGCGAGCTCTTAGCAACCTCGTAACTAAAAAGTGGTACATGTTTTTGCAGTTATATTATGATATTTTTTTGTTAATAAGATCGGGGTTGTACCGGAACTGAGCAGTACCGCGTGTTACCCCGGTCTTTATTCGCATTCGCAATGTAAACTAGAGGTCATGATGTGCCGATCCCCATATATATATATGTATGTATGTGTATATATATATATATATATATATATATATATATATATATATATATATATATATATATATATATATATATATATATATATATATATATATATATATATATACAGTGCTGAAAATTTACTAACTTCAGTAACTCAACGACAGCGTATACCTGAACCTCACTTCCCGCACTGCTGCCTTCGATTCTCTGTGACGGAGGTCATCAATGAAAACGTTATGCTGTCATACAATGGACAGCCACATTGATATTTAGAATGGAATACAAAAAAATTATGTCCTTCTGTCAAACTGTACAACTGCAAACATATCTCAAGTGACAGTGTGAATTGTTAAGCACAAACCTTTCTGGGTGGAACTGGTTAGGGTTATCCCAGTGCCGGGGGTCCCTGTGTATGTATTCTGCTGCCGCCATGACTGCAGTACCGGCAGGAATGCGAAACTTGCCGTACTGTTTGTCGACGACAGCCTCACGAGTAACTATCCTATAACAGCAGAATGAATTAGTGGAAAATGCAGTCAGGCAGTCATTCCATGAAGTTAGTTACAAGTGGTATAACTTCTGATTTATTTAAAAATGGAGGCAATCTAATCGTTAATTTGCGACTTAGAACCCCAGGCATTATTATATCAATCAATGAATGAATCACTCAGTTCATTTAGAAGATACATTAATTAAAGAGGTTAAAAATAACAGCCAGTTCACTGATCTAAGCCCATATCGTACATCAGCATCAACCAGGCAATCGACAAAGCAGCTAAATATGTACGCAAAAAATACTGCAACTAATGGCTGTTGTATCAGCGTCACATTCTACAAAGATAGGCACTTCATTTCAGAGGGCCTGCCTTGTGTAGTACAAGTCAGGTACATTTTTGGTAACAACACTGCACATTTTGAGGCTAAATGGCCCTTTCAACGCTGCCACAGTCGTCGCTTTTTCAACACTTTGAAGTTAAGTGCATATTGTTGATGTAATCTCATAAGCGATGCATACGAATAACAAGATGCTAATGGTTGTAAACTAGGGGTTTTGGTAGATGATGATGAATGATTAAATCAATCGTTGGGGTCTACTTCCAGTTCAAGTATTTGTATTCGAACCCAGAGTGGTTTAAGCGAACGTTTGCACTTATCCCGTCTTCAACTTACGCGAATGCCGGAGGGTAAAGCCTCATGGTCTCTTGAATGACGCTGTTCATGTAGGGCAGGTTCTGAATGGTGGTGTATGTGATTGCACCCTGCGAAGAAAGTAGGGGGACGAATAAACAGGAAGTAAATACCACAAGTACAAATAATTTCTCCAGTTAACATTTGATCTCATGATTTCATTAGGTATTATAATAAAACCATTCGTGTTTTTAGATCGCACACATTCGTTGACGTGACGCGGAGAAACACATGCGAGTTTAGCGCAGTGCTAGTTTAGGAAGGCTAAAGTTGCATTACTCTTCACTCGTTCAAGCCTTTATTGTGACAATGAACTGTAACTTATCAGGTCGGATTGCTCGCTTCTGCTTTTGTATACAACGTGATGCGGGACCTACGAGATACCATAATGCAAATTGCGCACAACCTGTGCTTAATTAAAAAAAAGATACGCATCACGCTGCTGCCGTAAGGTCACGTGGGTGATCAGAGCCTAGGCTAGGATTCTTACACAGCTATTCGGTCGTCTCGGGCCCCGCCGCGGTGGTCTAGTGGCTAAGGTACTCGGCTGCTGACCCGCAGGGCGCGGGTTCGAATCCCGGCTGCGGCGGCTGCATTTCCGATGGAGGCGGAAATGTTGTAGGCCCGTGTGCTCAGATTTGGGTGCACGTTAAAGAACCCCAGGTGGTCTAAATTTTCGGAGCCCTCCACTAGGCGTCTCTCATAATCATATAGTGGTTTTGGGAGGTTAAACCCCACATATCAATCATCAATTATTCGGTCGTCTCCTGGCTTCCAGAGGTGTCATCTACGACAACATGATTCTTGCTGAAGCTACCACTATCATCGTGAATTTTACGCTTCCATACGACATTCTTAAGCCACCTTTGAATAGGTTTAGATTTTTTTATCGATGTGATGTAGGAAGATGTTGACGCATAAATTACAAGCCGGCTACTCCTTCTATTGCAGAGGTATGTAACATAGAGCACGTAGGGTTCAAGTCTCTAAGCATAAGTCCACTGCGCATACATTATTCAATTATAACTACACAATATAAAATATTGCCACATTCCTTCTTCAAGTTTTATCTCCCCATTACTGTACGTAATTCTCAGCAAAACCCCTGCCTGCAGTATTCGAGAAGCTTCGGCGCTGTAGTAGATCATTTCGCTAAGATCACACTTCTGGAACATCGCAGATTGTTCTGTAACCTGTGTCGCCGCCAGCTGTAACGCTAAAATGTTCGATGGCAAGTGTATAAATGCCGACACGCTTCGCCGCTTGTCAGTTGATCGACGGCTGACGTCTCTGCCCGCCGCTATCAGTGCCAGTGTCTTGCTGTAATCTGACTTTTCTTCCAAGTGGCCACAAGCTCAGCCAAAAATAAACAGTTTAATATTTTACCTGCGGTCTGCTCTTTTCGTTCACGTCAGAACCCCTGTGACATCTGTTGGAGATGATTCCTGGCCCATGTACCAAAAGCCGCCCTCCAGCCGTGAGCCAAGCCCACACCGTGAAGAGAACGTGAGAATTCAACCTCGATCAGCGAGCTAGCCGCAGACAGCGAGGGCTACATCCAGAGTACGGGGCTCTGCCGCCCGATAACTATCGCAAGCTCAAGGCAACCACCACTACAGCGACCACTATGACCACCCCTGTGCCAACGCTCGCTACCATTGTAATGCAGCAGCCGGGAGAGCCACTGACCTTCCACGGGTCATCATGTGAAAAAGCGGAAACCTGGCTAGAGACATATGACCAAGTGGCCGCCTTAAACCAGTCGGACTCGTAAGAAAAGCTGCGCCGCGTTTACTTTAACCTGGAAGACGCGGTGAGGACCTGGTTCGAGAACCACGAGTCGTCACTTCAAACCTGGGATCTGTACCGCGGCGCATTCCTGGAAACGTTCACGAGCGTAGCCTGAAAAGAAAGGGCCGCTACTGTTCTGAAAAGACGGGCACAGCTTCCGAATGAAAGCGTCACAATCTTCGCAGAAGATATGATTCGTCTCTTCCGACTCACCGACCCTGACATAACCAGAAATAAGAAGGTCCGTTTGCTCATGCGAGGGGTAAAGCAATACCTCTTCGCTGGGCGGCTGCGAAACCCACCCAAATCAGTTCAAAAGTTTGTCTCAAAGGCTCCGAAAATCTAGAAGACGCTGGAAATGCGTACCCGGCAGTATGATCGCCGATTGATGCAAGAAAGCGCAGCTGTTCATGCCCTCGCCTCCGACAAAGTACATGAAACGATCCGACAGATCATGCGGGAGGAGCTACAAAAGCTGCAGCCTTCACCTGAGCCCCAAGTGAACTCGATTGCCGGCATAATCCGCGAAGAAGTTCGACAATCGCTTGGAGTTGTCGAAGCACTGCAGCCTCAGCCACAAGCAGTGAGCTACGCCGCTGCAACCCGACGCTACGTCCCCCCTCCGGGCCCAGACCAAGACGCCGCTCTACAGAACTTCTGGACGCCGCCGCCGCCGCCGCCACCACCACGACCGACGCCCTACCGTTCTCCTCTCGGCCTGCGCTACACACCAAGAAAAACGGACATTTGGCGCGCCCCTGACAACCGTCCACTATGCTACCACTGCGGGGAGGCCGGCCACACCTACCGCCACTGTCAATGCCGACAGATGGGGCTCCGGGGATCCGCTGTCAACGTGCCACGTCCGCAGCTGGGTGAAAGGTCTCACAACATCGCCCATTTCATCACTGGAACACGGTGGCAACTTGCAAGAACGACGACCATACCGTTCCCCGTCGCCCAGCCGCTACAGCTCGCCGCACCGCGACTGTACACTGGCCCAATCCGTGGCCAATCGCCTAGCCCGCATCCTTCGGAAAACTTAGTGCAGCAACCGATGAAGGGGCGGTTGCTGTACAATGAGCTACGAAAGGTCTTCCGACGCTGACGACGACGCCACGACGAAACTTTGAGAACTCGACAGTATCCCGATCTAGTCGTGACAACGGAACCTCACCTACCGAAGACACCATAATGACGCAACACAAAAGCATCGTAACAAGCCGACAGAGTCGTGAACCGACGCCACGGCCTAACTGCAACGTGCGACGGTGAACTAGAGACCTCGACGTTCTCATCAACGGCCCCAACGGGACAGCTCTTGTCGACACGGGAGCCGACTGTTCGGTCATCTGCGGAGCGTTCGCCACGAAGTTGAAGAAAGTGAGGACCACGTGGGAAGGCCCTGATCTGGACAGCTTGAGGCCACATAGTAACGCCGATAGGAATCTGCACAGCGAGAGTCTCCATTAACAACCGCAGTTACCCCTCAAGTTTTGTGGTCCCACAACGTTGCTCCAGCCCCGCCGCGGTGGTCTAGTGGCTAAGGTACTCGGCTGCTGACCCGCAGGTCGCGGGTTCGATTCCCGGCTGCGGCCGCTGCATTTCCGATGGAGGCGGAAATGTTGTAGGCCCGTGTACTCAGATTTGGGTGCACGTTAAAGAAGCCCAGGTGGTCCAAATTTCCGGAGCCCTCCACTACGGCGTCTCTCATAATCAATTGGTGGTTTTGGGACGTTAAACCCCACAAATCAATCAACGTTGCTCCAGAGACATCATTATTCGTGTGGACTTCTTGGGCCTTCACGGTGCAGTCATCAACTTCAGATCAAAGTCGATAACGCTATCGACAGAAAAAGCACTGTCACTTCACACGTCATCAGGTAAGCACATCTTAAATGTGCTGGAAGAACAAGTCACCATTCCCCCTCGCCCCAGCGCCAGCGTTTCCGTCGCAACACAGATGTCAACAAATATACAATGCGTCGTTGAAGGCGACCAGTACCTTTTGAACGACAGCAGTATTTTTGTGGCCAGAGGTATAGCCACACTGCGTGGAGGGAAAGCTATAGTGATGCTTTCGAACTTCAGCAACGAATACAAGCATGTGAGCAAAGGCACCGCAGTTGCCTACATCGAAGACATAGTAGAAGCCAGCAACGCTTTCGTGCTCGCCGAGCCAGCGAAGCTCCTACGACGAACCAAGCTTCTCAAACAGCTTCCAGACGCCCCGCCGCGGTGGTCTAGTGGCTAAGGTACTCGGCTGCTGACCCGCAGGTCGCGGGTTCAAATCCCGGCTGCGGCGGCTGCATTTCCGATGGAGGCGGAAATGTTGTAGGCCCGTGTGCTCAGATTTGGGTGCACGTTAAAGAACCCCAGGTGGTGGAAATTTCCGGAGCCCTCCACTACGGCGTCTCTCATAATCATATGGTGGTTTTGGGACGTCAAACCCCACATATCAACAAATAGCTTCCAGACGCAAGCCTTTTGACGCATAATCAAGAACAGGTAAAAACTCTGCTCCGACAATACAAGGAGTGTTTTTCATCTTCGTCGAAAATTCGACAGACCCCGGTTGAAAAACACCACATCTTAATGGAATAAAGTGCCAGGCCACTACGTCAAAGCCCGTACGGCGTGTCGAGAACGCGATGCCACAAAAAAAGCTAGTGACGAAATGGTACGCGATGACATTACCCAGCCTTCAAAGAGTCCATGGGCGTCTTATGACGTGTTAGTCAAGAAAGATGGAACCCTACACTTCTGCGTCGACTATCGCGGCCTGAACAAGATCATGAAGAAATACGTGGGTCCTCTCCCCTGTATAGATGACGCCCTGGATGTGATCTGAGGTACTTTTCTTCGATGGTCCTCAAGACCGGCTATTGGCATAGTGAAGTCGACAAGAGAGATCTAGAAATAACTGCCTTCATTAAACCTGACGGCCTGTTCGAGTTCAAGGTCATGCTCTTTGGTCTTTGCTCGGCACCCATGATTTTCCAATGCATTATGGATTCAGTACTGGCTAGCTTTAAGTTGCGGATTTGCCTTGCGTACCTGGACGACGTAGTGGTAATTTCCTCAAACTTCGACGAGCACCTTGAAGCGGTACTGCAAGCAAGATTTTGTTCGTGGACCACGTCATCAGCAGTTCCGGCGTTCGCCCCGATCCGCAGAAAACAGCTTCCATTGCAAACTTCCCACCACCCACCGACAAGAAGTCCGTGCGTCGATTTCTTGGCCTATGTGCCTATTACAGGTGGTTCGTCAAAAACTTCACCCGCATTGCAGAGCCACTCACTAACCTTACCAAGACCGACGTGGAGTTTAAGTGGAAAACTCCGCTAGAAAAAGCATGTCAAAAACTGAAACGATGCCTGCAGACGCCTCCGCTACTAACGCATTTCGACAAATTCACCGAGACAAAATACACACCGACACAAGCAGTGTAGGACTCGGCGCCGTTCTTGTGCAGAGGGCTAACGGACATAGAGTCGTTACTTATGCTAGCCGGTCGCTGTCAAGGGTAGATGTCAACTATTTTACAAAAGAAATGGAGTGCCTTGCAATCATTTGGTCTACATCAAAGTTCCGCCTCTACCTTTACGGTAGGCATTTCAAAGTTGTGAGCGACCATTCAGGTCGCCTAACATGGTGGAGCCTGAGATTTCAGGAATCGGACGTTAGAGTCGTTTACAAATTTAGAAGAAAACAGTCTGACGCCGACTGCCTGTCACATGCCCCAGTCGAACCACCGCCGAAGTACGACCCTGACGATGACTGCTTCCTAGGAACCATAAGTGCCAACGACTTCACCGAGCGACAGCGAGCTAACCTGGAACTCAGGGGCCTTGTAGAATACATCGAGGGCAAGGCCGCCGTTGTTCCAAAAGTATTCAAACGAGGAGTTGAATATCACGCCATGAAATTTTAAAACGAAATATTCAACAATCTCATATACCGGGTGTGCAAAGTTAAGATTTATTATTTTTTTAAATTAGGCGCTCAAAGGCACATCAGAACAACTTGTGCAAGTAAGTTAAGCGCCAAGGGGACAGAAAGTTGAATGATAGTTATCACTGTCAGCAGTCCAGTTAACCGAAATTTGATAATTTTACTGGCTGCGGTAAGCTCAAATTTTTCTATTGAAAATGTTGGCGGGGGTGTTTGTACACAGTTTCAGTGGGAAGATTTTTTCTGGCACGCCTCCGCTCCGAGAAATCCGGCCGCAAAGTTTGTATTTCGCATAATTACGCGGGTAAGTGGGTGAGGGTTTGTGCAAAGCTCCTTTCTAAAGTGACGCACCCGTTGCGTGTGTTGTTTAGTGTGTGAAGAGGGTGGAAGCTTAGGTATACATTATAACAATTACCCTTGCTTTCACGGCCGGCGAAAACAAAGTGTGACAGCGTGGTGCACCATGAGCCTTCCGCATGATCCTGATGAATGCGATAACAGGAGACCATTTTTCGCGATGTTTTTTGTGACTTTAGATCACAAGGAGACATCTTCTTGTCAACGCGTTAGCTTCTGCGGTAGCACATCCTCTCTGCATTGAAGGTCTGCCAAAGAAATCCACGTGGAATCATTTCGAGCTAGTATGGCTGCTTCCCGAGGTATTCTACCAAAGAAACATTAGACGTGGTGCTTGCGTTGGCTGAAATGAATGGCAACGCTTTGTCAGCAATGGGGCTTTACGCGTCTCGCCATCCACACCGTCCCCTTCCAACAAGGCCCACTTTCACAAATCTATTTAGACGCTTTTGCACAGCAGGTTCTGTCCTTCTTCAAAGATGGACCACGAAGGCAATCGTCGACGAAGACTTTGAAACCGACGTTGTCGCTTGCGTGACCTCAAAGAAAGCGCTCAGCATCGGACAGATTGCCAATCAGTGTGGTCGCAGCGTCGGGACAGTCACAAATGTTCTAAGAAAGCACATGTCCCGTCCATATCACGTTATCTTCATCAGGACCTTAATGAGGCGGACTTCGAAAGGCGAGTTGGCTTCTGGAATTTGGGCCTCATCAAAACTGATCAAGAAGGCGACTTTTCGCACAGAATAATGTAGACTGATGAAGCTCGGCTTTACCGAAATGGAAGTGGTAATCTTCACAACACCCATTATTGGGCACAAGAAAACCCACACTGGTTGAGGCAGCACAACCATCTAGTTTGCTGGAGCATGAATGTGTGGTGCGGCATACTCGGGGACACTATCATCGAACCTCACTGTTTGAGGACAACTTGAACGGAAAGATCTACACAGAAGACATATTTGGTGTTGTCATTGATGACCTTGTCTGCAGTATTTCCCTGAATGACCTGTGGCAAGTGTGGTTTCAGCACGATGGACTACCACCACATTTTTCTACCAGGGCGAAGAACTGGTTGGACAGACGTTTTCTCTCCTGCGTGCACAACAGTGGATTGTGCACGCAGGAGCGATTTTTTGGCCACCAAGCTGTCCTGAGCTTTATCCGCTCGGCTTTTTCCTTTGAGAATACGTTAAAGATCGTGTTTACGTATCAGAACCAGCAACGTTATTGGCATGAAAGACAGAATAACATCTGCCTCTGTGAGTATTCTTGCTAAAGTAGTGCGCCGAGTCATTCAGTTGACGCGAGAGTGATTCACACTTTGCGTTCCGGCCGAAGGCAGATATTTCGGACACTTTTTGTGGCATTGATGTCTTGAGAGGTGAAGAGTTTTGATGAGATTTGTGCATGACAGAAATAAGCTTATGTGGCAGCAGAAAATATGCGTTAGCTATAGGATAAAACAGTTTCAGTTATTATTGGTGGAGTTGTTGCTCTTGATTTCAATAAAAGTTACACTACTCGCACATCAGCAGTCACGCTATTCGCGTAGTTCAGGCAATGACCACGCGCTCTTCTCTAGCCATTATTATACGCACGCGCACTGGCATCCGAATTCTCTGCTCGCACAATTATCTCGGCATGCTATCCGCGACTATCGTTGGAGGCTCTGTAGTTTCGTGTTACAACTTTGGTTGCAAGGGTTCTTCGATTTTTGATTTCGACGGCAGAGAGGGCAAGGCTAACTGTTATCACGTATGCCTACGCTTCCAACTTATTCACACACTAAATAGCACACACAACAGAGGCGTCACTTTAGGAAGGAGCTTTGCACTGACCCTCACCCTCTTGCATGCGTAATCGTGCGAAAGACAAACTTTGGAGCCGGAAATCTCAGAGCCCAAACGTGATAGAAAAAATCTTCCAACTGAAACTGTGTAGGCCTATCTCCAAAGAACCGGACTGCACTGTTAACCGGCTAAATCGGAGCTGCTTCTTTACAAGCCCATTCAGCGAGAATGTCCCGCCCCCCCCACACACACACCTACATGAGCAAAAATCCTGTTACACCATCACCCTTCACCTTCAAGATGGCAGCTCTATCCCGCACGTCACTAGTGTTCGGGTTCTCGGTCTCACTATGTCAGCCAATGGCTCTAACGACTTGGCTCACAGCAAAATCTCCGCTCAAACTCACAACACCTTACGTCTTCTTAAACGTATATCCAACCGAAGAAGTGGTCTCAAAGATGAGCGCCTTCTCCACCTCGTGCAGTCTTTTGTCCTGTGTCATATCACGTACGTTGCTGCTTATCTGAACTGGTATCTTGCAGAACAAAACAAACTCGATACCCTCATACGAAAGGTCTACGAGCAAGCACTACACCAGCACTGAACTTTAAAATCAACTGGGAATTCCCAACACCCTCGCAGAACTCATCGAATCCCAACAACGCAGTCAGCTATAACGGCTCACACTCACTGAAACGGAACGCTCTATTCTCTCCACGCTTGGCTTCACGTATCATAAGCAACAGTGCCCCGAACAATCAATTCCGCATAACATCTGCAGCTGGATCCACGCGGATCCCATCTCTAGAAACATGCATCCTGAGTACAACAGAGCCCGGCGCCAAGCTCACACTGGTGCCATTACAAAAGCCCTTGCCCCCGCACCTGGCGCCACATTTGTTGACGCAGCTCTGTATCGTCAAGGCACACGTTTTGTAGCGGTCGTCACACGCAACGGAGTCCTACACCACGCAACCAGCGTCACTACTTCCTCTGCCGAGGCGGCTGAAGAGGTGGCCATCGCCCTGGCCACTCTAGATCCCACCTGTAACACCATCGTATGAGACTCTCACTCAGCCGTCACTAACTGCAGCAAAGGCCGCATTTCTCCTCAAGCGCTTCGCCTTCTGTACCAGGCACTACACTCCAAGGAAAGCATGATCACCCTGACATGGATCCGCGCTCACGCGGGCCCAGTCCACCCACGCCTCCCCAATCTCAACGATATCACCCACTCCCTTGCGCGAGGCCTTGTCAACCGCGCTGGAGCTACTGGAGACGAGATGGACACCATGGACAACCTGGCTACCTACAACGATCTGGTTAAGAACTTTTACCACAGACGCTGAGCCTTTGCCCCACGTCACCCCAAGCTCAATCGGGCACAGGCCACCACTTTGCGTCTACTTCAAACAAACACGTATCCCTCACCTGCCCGCTTTCACCTCATAATCCCGGACTTGTACACAATCTCCCACTGCCGGTGCTCCGGCACTCACCCGGCTACGCTTTCCGACATGCTGTGGGAGTGCCCGGCACAGTACTGACACACTAACGCCACGACCCTTTCGTCGAAGCTTCATGAAGCTCTGCGGAGCCCCGCTCTTGACGAAAAAACCTGGGCGATCCAGCAAGCCCGTGAGGTGGTGTCGAGGCAAGCCCTTGGCGTCCCCTCATGGAAGGCCTAGGCCCGGCCACCTAAACCTGCTGGTTTCTTATAATAAGGTTTATTCCTCCTCCTCCAAACTGCGTACAAACCAATATGACTGTATTTTTTCAATATAAACATGACAACCTACCGCAGCCAGTAGAAAGTTAATCGTTAGTTAATTAGGCTGCCGACAGCAATGACTAGCATCTAACTTTTTGTCCCCTTGACCGCTTAACTTGTTTGAACAAGTGGTTCTGACGTGCCTTTGAGCACCTAATATAAAAAAAATCATAAAGCTTGACTTT
Organism: Rhipicephalus annulatus; assembly: GCA_013436015.1. Lineage (NCBI taxonomy): Eukaryota > Metazoa > Arthropoda > Arachnida > Ixodida > Ixodidae > Rhipicephalus > Rhipicephalus annulatus. The sequence continues at coordinate 333,857 of WOVY01003392.1, forward strand.
GTACACCTAGTATGTGCATATGCAGTGATGTTAACTGAAGAGTAACCAATGCATACAGTTAAGTCTCATAATTGTCAATATAATAGTCTACAATCACGTAATCGTTGCCATGTCAAAAAAATGGGAAACAAATGAGTTAATATCGGCCAAGAATGCCACTGTTTTCGAGACACAAATGCGTACTGATTTCGTATCAGAGGGATTGAGAACACTACATGCAATTCGTGCGGAATCGAAAAGACGATGGAAGACGATCTGTGCAACTGCGCTCGCTACCGAGCGATGCCCCCTCAAGATGGTTGTGAGTGAAGTTAACAAAATACCAATTTCCGCAGTCAAGATTCCCGAACTATTGACATGTCCCTTGAAGGCACAGAGCACAGAGAGTTAATGAAATAACTAACCAAGAACTTAAAGTTCAAAAGCTCTGTGAGACGACCTGTAGACTTGATGTGCTCTCACAATTGGGTGCGGTAATCCGCTCATATCTCTCGGTCTTTTCGCCCCTTTATTCCTTCTCCTGGTGCACGGGTAAAACCGGAGGTGTATCTCGTTAACTTCGCTGCATTACCTAGAATATTTTTTATCTTTCTATCTCCCTGGTCCTAGTACACAAATTAGTAAACAATTTCGCAATGCCTTTTGACAAGGATATCTTCGTTTATTTGTAAAAGAAGACATTGGAGTATCATTTGTGCAGTATTCAACACAAGCCTTCGTGAGGCCTCCCATTGCTATTATTTCTGCTGAGCCCAGTAATGAACATTCCGTATTGCTTGAGAGCGCGATTTGTGCGCAATGTGTGTGTGGGAGGGGGGGGGGCTGTATGATGCTGGTGGACGTGGGTATCTGTGTTTTGCAACATGTGACGTCAAAGTCCAAACAGCCGAAGTGACTTTTTCATCGAATCAATGAACCTGAACGTTCTAATGCTACACGCATAGTCTGTTCAGCAACCGATAGTATTGAGAAGTTTTTTAAGCGATCTAGGACGTTATTTCTCGACAAGCATCATCCCGCATCGCGCGTATGCGCCACCAGCACTACAAGTAGAGAACTCAGCTCAATAAAACCTATTTTTGTAGTAAATAACGCATATTTCTTAGAAGAGTAAATGTTTTGAAAGTTTGCCCTAGTACTTGTCTGACTGTCATTGGGTGTCTCTCTTTTTTTCATTCGAGCATTAACCCAGCTCCACACTTACGTCGGGTCCCGCGACTGACAGCAGCTCTTCCCGCACTTTCTCTTGCACTTCTGGGTGGTGCACGAGCATATGCGTCACCAGCGCCATTGTGTTGCTCGTGGTCTCGAACCTGCGGCCAATAGGTAAGGGACAACGTCTAAGGGTGGGGCTCACGAAAAAAAATTTGCCCAGCTAATCTTGACGGACACTCATGAAACAGCTAAGCTGATGACACACAGTCGGGTTGAATGAAGCGGGAATGAAGTGAAGTGGAAAGGACATGGCATGAAAAATGAATGACTGAAGTGGCAGGAGCAGTGGGAGTAGTAGTAGGCCTAATTGAGCTGCTGAAGTTGTGAGTAGTGCGAGTGCGACAGAGTGTCGTACGCTGACGACATGTGAACGCTCTCTGCATATCCTTTGTTACATCATGGTCACTTACCCTCCAACAAGAACGACGAAAGCGTTCTGCGTGATGTCGTCATCGTCCAATACGGCCTTGTTGAACACAGACAGGTCGCGTCTGGCCCCTCCTGCACAAACCGGCGAACGGTTTTATAACTTACGTGCGGAATAGCGAGTATTTCTGCATTATCAGATGTTAAAATAACATCTACATATTCAACACAATAACAGGCTTTTGCAGTGTTCTTTTGCCGCGTTAGTTTCCACAGTCTATATTTCTCGGCGGCTGGTTGCTAGTGCGTGGCCGTGGCGCACGCTTAGAAAGTTACATGTTAGGCGATATTCCAGTCCCGTTTCCTATTCGAAAATAATTCTTTATGCGGAACGTGCGGAAGTGCATCACCTGCATCACCGTTGTGTGTGCTGACGTGGTCAAGAGCTGCACATGCTTGGTGGCGACAGCTGCACCCAGTTTTTAGAACTCTCTCAAACCGAAACTGAAACTGATTGATAATGAGGGTCCTGTATTTATCTCTCGCGTGCTGCAGCAAACGATGTGTCATGTCATGACTAACAGGCCCCCAGCAACGCATTGCAGAAAAAAAAACGCGAGGCCAAGGTTTTTGTGTCAGTACGCCTTTAAGTTGTGGTGCGAGTTATATTGCTGCAGCATGACCACCTACGTAGCTTCAAAAGAGAACCTTTTCTGTGAATATTTAAACTTGCAGACCCGCTGCGGTGGTCTAGTGGCCAATGTACTCGGCTGCTGACCCGCCGGACACGGGATCGAATCCCGGCTGCGGCGGCTTCATGTTCTATGGAGGCGAAAATGCTGTAGGCCTGTGTGCTCAGATTTGGGTGCACGGTAAATAACCCAAACACTGATGCTTCGACAGTTGTCTGTAAGACTTAATTTATAGTAATGGTGTAATGTAATAATTATCTCAAATTACGTGATTCACCTAAAGAGATTAAGAAAGAGACAAGCATTTAAACCATATAATTGTAGATGAGGCATTCTGAGGAGTTAGCTCTTTCCGCGTACGCTTGCCGATAAAGATTGCTGAGGCCGCCGCAAGCTGCGTCGTGGCGGCACCTACAGTTATTAAAGTGTCTGCCAATATACAATATATATATATATATATATATATATATATATATATATATATATATATATGTGTGTGTGTGTGTGTGTGTGTGTGTGTGTGTGTGTGTGTGTGTGTGGAGAGAGAGAGAAGAAGAGGGAATATAGGAAAAGTATGCAGGTATGGGGAGGGACGTAAGGCAATAAGAGAGAGAAAGAAAAAAGTCGCATTTAAAAATGCACACACACAGCGCAGGGTTGCACAGGCGGTCGGTCAATGCTGTTGCCTTAAAGTGATTGATTGATTGATGTGTGGGGTTTAACGTTCCAAAACCACCACACGATTACGAGAGACGCCGTAGTGGAGGGCTCCGGAAATTTTGACCACCTGGGGTTCTTTAACGTGCACCCAAATCTGAGCACACGGGCCTACGACATTTCCGCCTCCATCGGAAATGCAGCCACCGCAGCCGGTATTTGAACCCGCGACCTGCGGGTCAGCAGCCGAGTACCTTAGCCACTAGACCACCGTGGAGGGCTTGCCTTAAAGTGCTGCCTCTCTATAAAAATATCAGGGCCTATTGTAGGTGGAATTAAGGCCGACGTTCTGTAGTCGGGCAAATCCTGTCGTAAAGGGGAACTGTACTCATGCGTGCAACGACCCCAATCAATGAACCACGCCGTACAAATGCCGTTTGGACTGTGGCCTTGGCTAAGGATTATGTGAAAGTGGCTGAAAACAAAATCACATCGACGTGCCCAACGTGATCACAGAGTAATCGATACTGCAGTCACACTAAAGCAATTAAGCGTTACATACACCCTTCAGCACATAGAGAGGCGATTTTCAAGATTCGCCTGATATTGACTTTAGCAGGGCCTGAATTACAAGTAATTTTTTGTTATATGTTCTCACGAAAATGCGTCTCATAAAAGCAGTCAAGCCTTACCTCCAGCACCACTCTTCTGCAATTCCCGGTCGTTGTCTTCTGCGGCTGTTAGCTGGGCTGACGTGACCGCGTCCAGATCAACGTGTGCGTCCTTTGCGTCTATCATTAGCTGCAGCAGATCCTTCTGGCGAAGCTGCTCAGAGCAAAATAAAAAGGTGAATTGCAATGCGTATGATGTCAGGATCTAATGTATAATATATTGTTCAAGAAAACGACGCACGACCATTCAACTAAGTACTTAATGTGATTTTTGTGGTTGAGGCCTGTGAGACCCCACGATTTTTTCACTGTTTTGCTTCCTTTCGAGACGCTTGGCTCACTTGAAACTTCGTCATCCTTAAATATTTTCCAGCAACTGAATTTATGTTTTTACATTGTGCACATGTGGGTGAAAGGTATGCGGTATACGGTAAGTGAAGCATATGTAATTAGTGGCGTTCACTGTCGTACCAAGAATACATTGTCTAAGGATACTGCTATGTTTGTATGCAATTCTGCTATTTTTGTTCTGAAAAAATGATGATATCGACGATCAGTATTTTTTTGCAGCTTAGTTCGTACGGCACCTTGAATATTGAGAACCTGAACAAATATGTAAAGCTACTAATGACAATTGTTAGCAATATCAATGCGTATTCGTATGCATCATTCTCCAGAACAGCGATAGTGCATTCCTACTGTCTCCAACCCTTCGTACCGAGGAGTCCTGTTGGCGTTGTGTGACAATGCGTTTGCACTTCTCTTGCACGTCGATAAAAGGGTGGACACCGCCGTTCTTGTGTCGAAGCCAGTGAGAATTGATGAACCGCAGGCCAGACTCCCATGACGGAAACGCGCCTGAAAGCAAAAAGATAATGTTTTCAGAATCGAAGGCTATCAACCATTTAATATCTGCATTTGTGAATTTGAGGACATGGCTCATATATGAGTGCGTTGTTCATCGAGCTCACAGGGGCCGAACAACGAAAACGTCACAACGCAGCCAAACGTGCATGGCAACCTGCTGCATCGAAGCAGTCTTTGCCAGCTGATTTCCCGACACCACGAAAGACAAAGAGAGCGGCTGCGGAGCGAGCATGACATTGACATTGCGAGCTCCAACGTGGAACCTAACCAGCTGTACAGTCTCGTAGATGACGCAACTTTTTCGCGGTCCACATGCCATGGCTTTCGTATGATGGCGGGGGCTGCACACTATGTCAAGTAACACGTTTTAAATAGACTGTTCGCTGATCTATACTTTGTACTTACTTCGGGGCATGCTTTAGCCCCTAAGTAAAAAAAAAATCATAGCTTCACTGCTGACGTGAACCAATGAATGCGATAGCAACAAATTGTTAAGTTGTGTGAAGCGTTAACAGCTAACTCTTTCACATCCAATCTGACGTAACTCTACAATTTGTGGGCGGCTTTAACTGACACGACGTCGTAGAGGCTAATGCTCAGCGGAGCTGAGGGGAAGCCTCAGCTATCAAAGGCAAGGTCAAGCGAGCATACGCAAAGTCAGACGGACAGGGGCATGGTTTAACAATGAAGGCGCACCCAGCTGCATGGCTTCAACCTTTAACGCAATCGCCTTCACTCAGCTCTGCTACATTATTCTACACTCTTCGTTCTCCTTTCCATCTTACTCTCTACCCTGCCTTTTCCACCCCATACCATACATAACCATGCATACTATTCTTTACTATACATGCCTATTCTACGCATGACATAGTGCGGGTCTCTTTGTTCTGACCTGTTGTCTTCTTCAAGCAGTTTCAATTTGTCTGCTGAATCAGTGGCCCAACTGTACCAACAACATTCTATTCTTCCGCGCTCATTGTGTGTGCGTGCTTCCATCATCGTAGGCCTTTTTCGAGCAGTTTAAATTCATATGCGGGCGATCCTTAGCCCGTTTGAGCGCGACTTTAACAGCTCCGAAGTAAAACTCTCGCGTAAGGAATATGTCCACTCCAGTGAAGGAAGCTGTTTTCGTGTGGTCTGTTCTCTCAATGCGAAGCAGTGCATGTAGTACAGCACGTAGAAGCACGTACATGCCGTTTAGTTGCGTCTGCCGAGATAGCACGTGCGCCAGCGCTCGGGTCCGTGCCCTAATGGTCAAAGTTGACGCTTGCTGCTCGAGCAACGCAGCCCCCCTTCCTTCCTTCTCCGGCGTCCGAGCGCCTTCATATCGGAATGACGGGCACGGCGCATTTTCTCTCTGCTTGAGAAGCAATGGATGGAGGCTTCGCTCGCGCTATTATCTTATCCCAACCGTGCTCCTTGAGGCAGTAATGACCAGTTAATTTGATCTCCAACTCAGCCGCGTTCATCACCCTTTCGCTCGTGCAATTTCACCCATGGTTTAATCATTTTATTGATCTGAACTCTATACACCAAGCAGTATGGTGACGGCAATAACCCATCTAGAGTATCCATGCAAATGCTATCGTTTGCAGAGCTACCGCTCATTTCGGCAGTCTTGGGGGACAACGTGAGAGATCAATAGTCATGCATAAGAGTTTAAATAAATACCCGGAGAATTATCTCTCTTCTAGGCCCTCTATGGGTGTCGTATAGACAGGTAGCGCTGCGTGCCTGCGAACGCGCGGATAAGTTTTGTATCTACAACCTTCTTCGCGGCAGGGCACCTCTTTAGTTGGCAATTGTCATTTGTGTTGCCTTGATCGTTGCCCTTGTGTGCGTATCAGCATCTATACCGTATACCTTAATTTAGGTGAAGACAAGTAATGTTCTCGGATGAAAAAAAAATGGCAGCATATCCACGGAGTGAATGATGGAGAGTGGGGCGAAGCATTCGTCCGCCCATGCGTCCGTCTGTGTGACCATCCATGCGTCTGTTCGTGCGCCCGTCCCTGCGTTCGCTCATGCATCCGCCCCTGCGTCCGTTCATGCGTCCATCCATGCATCTGTCTGTGTGTTCGTTCGTCCATCTATTCAACACTCCAAGTCCCACCATCTCGCATCTTTTTATCATATATTTATTCCCCATACAGAAGCACCACCATTCAGTGAAGATTCCAAGGACTAAACGAGAGGTGGCCCACGCACACTTTCTTACGGCTTGCGCTTCGGGTCTACTTCCCACCTTCAACCACCTTGAGTTCATGGTATATACTAGTTCACTGTATTCATGGCACTGCGGCCCAATGCTCACTAAATCTTTCTAAAACCAATGAGGTTACGCCCAGCGAGTATAACGTAGCAACCTTTTCCTGTCAGATAGTGCTCAATGTACATACCAGTGGCTGCTAATGTGAAATGAGAGACAGGAGGATTCGGCTTTTAATTTCTTACGGCTTGCGCTTCGTATCTGCTTCCCCCCTTTAACCACCTCGAGTTCATTCTTGGTATATACTAGTCCATTGTATTCATGGCACTGCGGCTCAACGCTCGCTAAACCTTTCTAAAGCAAAGGTGGTTACACCCAGCGGGTTTACCGTAGCTTTTCCCTTCATATGGTGCTCAATGTACATGCCAATGGCTGCTTATAGGGATCGCAGCGTGCGCGTTGACTAAAAGCCGAATGCTCCTATCTCTCATTCTCCATTAACAGCCATTGGCATGTACATTGAGAACTATTTTTTATTGTTAAACAATGCACAGAAGAAATCTCTCACCGGCACCACCTTGGAGGTCAAATGTTATACCTCTTTCGGGTATGTGCCACTGGTGGTTACGTACTACGAGAGACGCCCAAGCCACGCCATAAGGAGCTTCGCCCCTAAAATCACATATAAAATTCTGCACGTGCACAATGGGCGCTGGGAACTAAAGCAAAGACAACACTGCGATTTTCAATATGAGCTGCGCTATCGCTGCTTCAAAGCATGTGAAATGTGCTAGACTTCGCAAGCGCAAATGGCAGCTAAATTAAGGCGCACCGTGCTCAATATGGAAAGATATACTGTCTTCTCTGGACCAAAATAAAGTGTTCATCATCATGGTCATCCCCTACACGTACATTTTGTAGGGGCGAAGCTCCTTATAGCGGCACCCGTTTGTCTCATAGTCGTAGTAGTTGTCGTAGTGTGTAACCGGTCTCACATTTCGACCTACAAGGTGGTGCCGGTGAGAGATTTCTTCAGTGCGTTGTTGAACAATAAAAAATTCGCAGCGTGCGCGTTAACTAAAAGCTGAATCCTCCTGTCTCTCATTCCCCCTTAGCAGCAATTGGCATGTACATTGAGCACTATCTGACAAGAAAGGGTTGCTACGTTATACTCGCTGGCATAACCTCCTTGGTTTTAGAAAGGTTTAGCGAGCGTTGGGCCGCAGTGCCATGAATTCATTGAACTATTATATACCATGAACTCGAGGTGGTTAAATCTGGGAAGTAGACACGAAGCGCAAGCCGTAAGTGTGCGTGTGCCACCTCTCGTTTAGTCCTTGGAATGTCCGCTGGATGGCGCTGCATAAGCGGAATAAGGCACTTAAATTAAGTGCCTTATGCACCACATTAGACAAGGATCGATCAAGTGGCACAATGGCTCCATTTTCACAACGAGAGTGGGAAAGGGCTGAGAAGAGGGTTCCTAGTAGTACATCAACAGGCCCAGATGGCATTCCAATTATGCGGCAAGGTTCCTTTTGGCGTTGCACAAATGGTTGCCAGACTGGAAGGGTGGTGGTTGCCAGACTGCCGCTAAATTTGGCTGAAAATGTTTTTCCTGTGGTTGTGGTTTCTCCGTAAGAGTTTGGTGCTATCCGCGGTGCATTTCTTGACTGAAAATTTTTCTTTTGTAGTTGTGGCATCTCCGTAAGAGTTTTGTGCTATCCGCGGTGCACTTCGCGAGTGCATGAGCGATGCTGGCCGTTTTAATTAACGGAATGAACCGAGCTTAGCAGAAGTCGAGTCGAGCGTGGTGCTGCCGTGCAATTAAGAGGCCGTTCTAATTCCGTTTAATTAACGGAATGAACCGCGCATTACAGAATGTGTTTTATTACGGAATGAACCACGCATTACAGAATTCGTTTTATTTACGGAATGAACCGCGCCTAGCAGAAGTCGAGCGCGGCGCTGCTGCGCAATTAAGATGCCGTTTTAGTTAACGGAATGAACCGCCCATTACAGAAGTCGAAGCGCGTTCTCTTACTGTGTGCGCAGCTGTGCGATTAAGATATCGCGTCTCAGTATTAGGGATTACGGGGAAAACTGAATAGAGTCGCAGGAGCTGATGCGCTGCCCCCCTCTGTCACAAAACGAGCGCTCAAAAAGGGCGCGCCGCCAAATTCTCGTGACGAAGCGCCGAGAGATCAACGATAAATAAAGAAAACAAGCATCCAAAGACTCCCCGGGCGTGCGTCCCTCTCCTCTCGGAAGCGTGGGTTCGCCGATGAACCTCCTCGCATCGGCGGCCGAGCAAGCCCTAGAGAGTTGTAGATGGAAAGGGGCGTGGTGATGCAGGTTTGCGTCATCCGTCACGGACGGCCCTCGTACCGTCTCGCGCTTTCCCCAGCCTTCGCTGCGCATCGCGCCGACGAAATGATGAGAATTTTCTGGAATCTCGCGCGGAAGGTATCTAACCGAGCAGCATAGATGGGAGATGAGCAGACGAAGGAAGTTAACGCCGGAGTGCGTAGGTTGTTCCGCCGCGTCAGTCGGTGAAGGTTTTGTCCGTAGTGACAAAGCAGGAGAAGAAGAAAGTATGCGCCAGAGTGCGTAGGGTGTTCCGCCTTGTAGGCGAAGCCTTTTGTCTTCCGTGACAAAGGAGGAGAAGAAGAGGATTTCCACCTGAGGGGTGAAGGCTCGAGCTACAGGCAAGAGTGTGTGTCTACCGCTATCGAGCGAAGACGCGTGGCAACAGCTGCGTGTGTGAAGCCGACGTGTTCCCGGCGAAGAAGTTTGAAGCTTGGAGAGTGGCCAATTGAAGACGCGAGGTTTCCTGGAAGAGAAACTTCGGGGGCAGCGGAACGACAACAACGCTGGACTTTGAGTGAGTGATTCTCGGAAGAGTATCATCCAGACTTGTTCCAAGAACTTTGGACTGAATAAGTTTTCTAACTCTTTAGTCTTTAAGTGTTTTGGTTGTTCGATGCATGCAACTGCATTGTAGTGCATATTGTTGCCTGTGTCCGTTGTTTCGAGTGTGGCTGATTGTATTGTGTAGTACATTGTTTGATTGGTGACATAATGTATTCAACTATTGTCGAGTGTGCATACTTGTGTATCGTTTTGATCTGCCATAACTGAGAATATAATTTTGTTTTGTTTATCAACTCTCGGCTCTGACATGTTCTTTGGACCACAGCCGGCGTCCGCTGGCGCACCAAATAGGACCACTTCTAGATTGTCCACGCTTTCGTGGTGCGGTTCGGGGGGCCGATACTTCGGCCCTTGGAATTAGCCCGGCGATCACCTCCCGAATTAACGGGACCTGTGACACCATCTCCCCTTACTTTTCTTTTTTTTTCTCTCTCAGCTGATCGTGTCGCGTCGACGCTACGCTTTCCCTAGCTGTGTCAGCACAAGACATATCGTTCGGACTCATATATACATGTGATGAATAAGCGTTCCAAGGCTGGTTAATCGGGGTACGTCGGATATGCTACAGCTATGTGCGCCTGGAAGGCTGCTTTAACGAAGCAGATGGAGCGAATTAAGCGCGACTTGCGCGTACCTGTAAATGGGACCCGGCCGACGAGCCACCGTCGCTTACAGGGCCCCACCCACAATAAGCACAAATTGACTCTCAGCTCAAGAGCGCAGTATAAAACAATAGGGTGGGTACATAGGAATAAAATGGCATAATATCCCCCGTATTCGCAAACGCTCTTTCACTCAAGGGCTCTCCTCAACTTGAAAAGTTGATGGAAGCACCGTCTCTTGGCAGACCAAATCACTGCATATCGGCAATATTCTGTAGCGATTCTTGAGAAGCGCAGCGTCAATTTCAGTCGAGCAGTGGCGCACTGCTCAACTCAGTCAAGTGAAGGATGAAATTCGAGTCGAGGAGCGTTTCTGAATAGGGGGGTATGTCTCACTACACGCTCATCACTCACGATAGTTCAGGGATCCCTAAACGGGATATCGGCGAGCGGTCACCTCCATTAATCGAAGGAAAGGGTCTTTCACGTTGAGACGTGCAACGACCAAGTACGTCTCGAGAGGCAAAAAAAAGGAGCCTCGCCCCTGTCTATTCTGCATCGTGAGTGTCCCGCGGAGCTGGGACAGCTAGCTGTTTCCTGCAACCATTGTACCTGAAGTATGGGTCTGCTCGTTTTTTTGCCGGGGCGATTGTACGTGACGACTTACTGCATCCTGGGTCACCATAATTAAGCCGAGGTCCTTGCGAATTCCCTATCACTCGGATGTCGGCGGCCACTTTTGTGCTGTTCCCAACTGTCTGCAGTTCGAACTGCCGCTCGAAGCGATGGCGTCTTCGACAGTTCAATAACGCGACGGCTCCTGAAATGGTGACAATGTACTTTGCACAACTAACGTTAAGGCATTTCATAAGCATCACGATCCTAAAGCTTAGGGATTACGACCGAGATAGGGAGCACCAAATAAGGAAATTTAAGAGGTTTACGTGAGCAAGTTTGGCCATGTCTCGACGCCCAATGCACCGAGGTGGAGTATGTGCCCTGGGTGGAGTACTGTTTACGTGATACGTGGGTCACATCACGTTGCATCACGTAACGTCATTTGCACTCCCACTCAAGTCACCGTTGCTGTGGAGAAGGAGGGGCACCGAAGCGGAGTACGTGACCTAGGTGTTGTACGATTCGAGGCGTCTTCGCCTATCCCGTATTTTCACACATATGCTAGCGTCACGTCGGCGCCGTGACCGACCCCCTCTTTCTCTGCAGACACTTGCGTCGCGTCGGGTCGGTGCCATGTCAACCAACGTTAGAGGTACAAAAAGGTTTTTTATGTTTTTTTTTATTCCAGGCGTCTTTGCCCACCCCCTCTTTCTCCGCAGACACTCGCGTCGCGTCGGGTCGGCGCCATGTCAACCAACGTTAGAGGTCCAAAAAGGTTTTTTTATGTTTTTTTTATTCCAGGCGTCTTTGCCCATCCCGTCTTTCTCCGCAGGTGCTCGCGTGGCGTTAGGGCCGTGGCCGATCCATTTTTTCTCCGCAGATGCTCGCGCCACGTCAGCGCCGTGACCCACCCCCTCTTCCCCCGCTGATGCTGCATCACGTAGGCGCCCTGTCAACGTTAGAGCGCTCTATCCCCCTTTCACCTCATGACCCTTATAAAATGCCGTAACGTTAGCCATGCCAGCTACACTGTTACCAGTTCAGGAATCGAGGTCGCCTGCTGACTGGCGACAGTGTTCCTTCAAGGCGCCGCAACAATTACGGTGACGTTTCTAACAAGGGCCCGTGGATTTTCGGCATGCTGCACGCGTCCACGAAGGAGTTGAGGCTGTTTCAAGTGGATAAAAGGGATGCTGCCACCCTTGATTCACTGATAGCCGAGCACATTCTTCCCGGGACGACGGTGTACAGCGACGAGTGGGCTGCGTACCAGTGCATACCCAGACTTGTGGATGCCTACGGAGCACCGCTAAACTTGGACTGGCACACCGTGAACCACAGTGTCAACTTCGTTGATCCTACGACAGGCGCCAACACGCCAAGGATTGAAAGTGAATGGCAAAAGGCCAAGCGCCGTCTCGTTCGCAACAGCAACAAGACGACTACCTCATTTATGCCGTCTCACCTCGCCTGGCTTTGGTGGAGATCAATTAACGCACGTTGCAACGTGAAAGACCCTTTTCTTCGATTAATGGAGATAATTGCTCGCCGGTATCCAGTTTTTTTGTGATTAGCGTGTAGTGAGACATCTTGTCATTTTATTCTTATGTTTATGTTGTCATTATGTTGTATTAATATTATTGTCATTATTATGTTTATTATGTCATATTATTCTTATTGTTGTATACTAAGCTCTTGAGCTGAGAAACAATACACAATCATTATTTGGAATTTTGGTAGTTTGTGCTTATTGTGGGCGAGTCCTGTAAGCGACGGTGGCTCGTCGGCCGGGTCCCATTTACAGGTACGCGCAAGTCGCGCTTAATTCGCTGCATCTGCTTCGATAAAGCAGCCTTCCAGGTGTACATAGCTGTAGCATATCCGACGTACCCCGATTAACCAGCCTTGGAACGCTTATTCATCACATGTATATATGAGTCCGAACGATGTCTTGTGCTAACACAGCTAGGGGAAGCGTAGCGTCCCCCATCGTAGCGCGCGGTCGACGCGACACGATCAACCGAGAGAGAAAAAAATTGCCCGCAGCTTCCCTCGGGGGAACACTGAGGAGGATGCGGAGCATATAATTGGTTAATGGGGTGTTAAAGTGCGACTTACTTGGGTCGATGGCTAAATTGGTTAACGTGGTTGTGAAATGGGGTGTTAAATTGCGACTTACTTGGGTCGATGGCTAAATTGGTTAACGTGGTTGTAGGAGGGGGGTGTTAAATGAGTGAACACGTACACACATATGCGAAAGGGCGACGCTGGTCGAAGGGACGTCGATCATTGTGTTTGTGGATTCGTTTGAATTCATTTCACCGCGACCTTGGACGTCGACGCGCCGTACAAACCAACCGACGAGCGGCAACTGAGCGAGCGAGCGCCGACCTTGAGTATATATACAGCGCGACGGCGCATGCACTGTCAGCTGTTGAATGTTCTCGAAGCGCGACGGCGCATGCGCGTCCACTGGAGAATCAGGAGAATTGTAGAATGTTCTCGAAGGGGAGAAGCGCGCGCGGCACAGATGGTGGGTGACGGTGCATGCGCGCGTCAGCTGTCGAATGTTCGAGAATGGGGAGAAGCGCAACGGCGCATGCGCGCGCGTCAGCTGCCGATGTTCTCGAAGCGTGACGGCGCTTGCGCGCTACATTATACAGCTAGCGAATGTTCGTGAAGAGGAGAAGCGCACGCGGTGTGTAGAGGAGGAAGGGTGCACAGATGGTGGAGGAGTGAAGCGCGCGCGGTGTGTAGAGGAGGAAGGGATGCACAGATGGTGGAAGAAGGAGGAGAAAGCTTGCGGACGGCGCCGCACTACAAGCCTCGAGTATTAGATGCTCCGCATCTAAAAAAAGAAAAGTAAGTAGAGAGGGGGGCGGCGCATCACCTCCTGTGACTCTATTCAGTTTTCCCCGTCATCTCTAATACTGAGACGCGATATCTTAATCGCACAGCTGCGCACTCAGCAAGAGTACGTGCCTAGACTTTTGCTAGGCTCGGTTAATTTCGTTAATTAAAACGAATTCTGTAATACGCGGTTCAATCCGGGAATTAAAACATCCTCTTATTTGCGCAGCAGCGCCGCGCTCGAATTCTGCTAGGCTCGGTTCATTCCGTTAATTAAAACGGCCAGCCTCGCTCATGCACTCGCGAAATGCACCGCGGATTGCATCGAACTCTTACGGAGAAGCCACAACTACAGAAAAAATTTTTCAGCCAAGAAATGCACCGCGGATAGCACCAAATTCTTACGGAGAAGCCACAACTACAAGAGAAAACTTTTCGGCCAAATTTAGTGGCAGTCTGGCAACAACCACCCCAAAGTCTGGTGACAGATTTATGCAACGCAAAAAGGAACCTTGCCAATTATGCTGATAAAGGCATTAGGTCTTAAGTCTAAGCAGGCTTTGAGAGAGGAAGTGAGCAAAATAAATATCGATGGTTAAGTCCCCGATGGATGGAAACTTAGCAGGATGAGCATGATCTATAAAGGAAAGGGGGAGAAAGCTGACATAAACAACTACCGCCCTATAAAAGTGACATCAGTGGTCTACAGGCTGGCGAAGGAGATTATAAAGGAAAGACTACAGGCATGGATAAAGGATAAGGGGGTGCTGGGGGAACTGCAGAATGGGTTTCGGAAACACAGGAGGTTGGAAGACAGTCTGTTCTAATTGATTCAGTGCATCGAAATAGCAGAAAAGGAACACAGGCCCTGTGGCTAGCATTTTTGTATATGAAGGGAGCGTACGATAGCGTGGTTGAAGAGGACTTGTGGGGAATACTGGACACACTAGGTGTGGAAGATGAAGTCACCAATCTTTTAAAAGATATCTATAAAGGTAACAAGGAAGTTATAAAGTGGGAAAAACAAGTATCCTAGCCTGCAGAGATAAAACGGGGGCTTTGGCAGGGGTGTCCTCTGTCACCCTTGTTATTTATGATGTACCTACAAGGATTAGAGACCAAATCTGAGGCAAGTGGACTGGGCTTCAACCTCTGTTTCGTCAAACAAGAAATAATCAGACACAACTAGCATTGATGTACGCAGATGATATAGTGCTAATGGCCGACAACAAGGAAGATTTGCAGAGATCGATGGACATTTGCGGTAATGAGGGTGATAGGTTAGATTTCAGATTCAGTAAGAAAAAATCAGCAGTCATGATTGTTAATGATAATGAAGGTAGTGAGCTTAGAATACAGAAGGTCACGCTAGAGATAACAGATAAATACAAATATCTGGGCGTATGGATAAGCAATGGGACCGATTACCTAAGGAAACATGAAATATACGTGACGACTAAAGGTAACAGGAATGCAGCGGTGATGAAAAACAGGGCACTGTGGAATTACAATAGGTATGATGTTGTGAGAGGAATATGGAAAGAGGTTATGGATCCTGGTTTGATGTTTGGCAATGCGGTCTTGTGCATGAGATAAGAATTTCAAGCAAGATTGGAAATTAAGCAACGTGGAATAGATAGGCTTGCCTTAGGAGCTCACGGAAGTACACCAAATGAGGGAGTACAAGGTGATATGGGATGGACATCATTTGAGGCAGGGAAGCTAGCAGCAAGATAAAATTTGAGAAGCGATTGAGAAAAATGGGGGAGGAGCGTTGGGCTAGGCAGGTATTGAGCTACTTCTATTTGAAGATTGTCGATACAAAATGGAGGAAGTGAACCAGAAAATCGACTGGTAAATACTTAGAAGACAGCAGGGGGCCAAACCAATAAGAATTATCAGTTAAGAAGAAGGTCAAGGAAGCTGATACCGATAAGTGGAGAATCGGCATGATTAAGAAGTCCGCACTAGAGATCTACAGAACTTTCAAGGTGCAAATGGCCAAGGAAAGGATCTATGATAATACTCGGGGTAGTTCTCTACTGTTTGAGGCCAGGACGGGAGTATTGCGAACCAAAAATATCGGGCCAAATACGAAGGGGTAGACACGGTATACAGTGCATGCGGAGAGGAGGAGGAAACTGCCATACACTTGATAATGTTCTGTAAAGGGCTTCACCCTATAGTTCAGGATGATGGCACAGTTTTTCAAAGCACTGGGGTTTAGGGACAGTGAGGGCAAAATAGACTTTAAGTGGGTAGAATCAACTAGGAGGAGGTTATCTGATTAGTGGCTAAAGTCAAGGCACGAGTGAAAATTAAACCCTTCACTGCAAAGTAAGTGTCCTCAACCTCACTATTTACCGAAAAAAAAGAAATAAATTTAGTTTGTGGTTCACCAAGTATTACGGCTTGGTGGGGTTAGCCACCGCCCGATATAAAGGGTACAGCCATATCAATCCAATCCAATATGATGAAAAGATGCGAGATGGTGGTACTTGGAGTGTTGAATAGATGGACGAACGGACACACATACAGATGCATGAAAGGACTCACGAATGGCTGCACCGACGGATGGACGAATGAACGGACGCCGGGGCGGATGCATAGACGAACGCAGGGACGGACGCACGAACAGACGCACGCACGGACAGGCGAATGGACGCATGGATGGTCACACAGACGGACGCATGGACGGACGGAAGCAAGAACGAATGGACGGACGGATGCTTCGCCCCACTCTTCATTATTTACTCCCTGGATATGCTGCGATTTTTTTATTATTAAGGCAGCGTCCCGGAAGTCCTGCTTAGCGTGAAGGATGGGGGGAGGGGGGGGACTGGGTGGCCTGCATGTTTTGTTTGTTTTTATTTGTCTTTCTTCCTCCCCTTTTTTTCTCTTTTTCTTTCTGTTTTTGTATTTCCTATTTCTACCTGTTTCCATTTTTCGTCTTTTTATGTATATTTCTTTGTTTTATTCCATATTACCACTTTTTGCTCTGTGTTTGATTATTTCCGATTCTTTCTCTTTCGCTCTCTCTTTCTCCTATCTCGTTTTTCTGTCTGTTTCTCTGTATTCCTTTCTCTGCGTGTGGCTTCTCTCTGCGTTTAGTGGCTTTATCTCTTATTCAGTCTTTCTTCCCTGTCTCTCTCTCTTCTGTCTCTCCGCTCGTTCTGTCACCCATGAGATTTTTTCTATCTTCGGCATACGTGGTGGCCAACCGAGCCAAGCTTAATTAACCTTCCTGTCTTTTCTTTCTATTTCTCTCTCTTTCGGCCCACGTGTTCTGGAAACGAAGCTGAAGATGATGAAGAGGGTACGTTCCTATTGCGACAACCAGCGCCCCTTTCAGTAAACCAAACGTAATACCAGTGCGTCTTTTGGCACTGGTTTGCACTGAGAACACTGGCGTCTCTCCTGGCACTTCTGTGAACGCGCTGGGAAAGAGCTGGGCCACACTGTTAGGGGCGCTGGCTTTGTCGCTGAGCACAGCGGTAGATAATGATCACAGTTTTACGATCGCTCCGAAAGTACTATCGGTCGGCTTAAACCCGTCTCCTGCTAAGCTATTATCCGAATAAGCTGAGCAGATATTCTGCTCATGGATCTATTAAGCTCAAGTTGTGCACTTACTTACGATAAATGTAACCTTAACTTATGAAATATCTGCAGTATTTTATTAGCTTTTATGTAATTCACCTGGCTTTTTGTCGTGCACAAACTTTATTTACTATTTGCGAAAAATCAGACATCTGCAGTTTTAATAACGTACATTTTTGGGGTGAAAAGTTTTTACAGGAGGTCTTCCTTTACGTCTGCGACACTCTGACATTCGTCACTATATTACTCCAATAAAAATGTACTCGCACTTCTTGTAGTAAATATTTTTAAAAATGCGGTGAAACAGAAAATTAAAAAAAAAGATAAAACAGCCGCAGTGCGCGGAAGTGCTGACAGGCATTAGAGCAACGCCGCATGGCTACTCCGGAAAAGCAGCTAACATCGAGTCCCTTTTTGTGAAAGTACTTCAAGAAGTAGCGGGTGCGAGCGAACTCACTAAGAATAACAGCAATGAAGGAGAAGGCGCATCCGAACAGCATTCGGCAGAAGATGAGAAAGCCATGACGCGGCTGGTCCTGCAGGTTGTAGTCGATGCCCATGGCGCTTTTGCAAATCACGTCCAACGCGAGGGCGGCGTACATCTCGCCAGCCTCGAACTCTTCTCCGGTTGCCGCCTTGTGGTCCACCTTAGAGACCAGCTTCTCCACAGCCGAGATGACGCCCGGAGACATCTGCGACACCGAGCGGCACCGTCCAAGATCGGCTTACCCTTCCTCAATGACAGGCGTATGCTGAACACTTGACTTGCCACCAGCTTGAAGAATGCAGCAGAAACGCGTTTCAAACGTGGTGCTTTAGGCAGCGCCAAGGTAGCACAAACGCATTTTAAACGCGCTGCATTGAAGGCGGTGGCAAGTCAAGTTCAACTCAAGAAAGGTGTCTGAATACGAGGGTAATTCCACGCAATTTTTGGCCGCAAGTGTGGGTTCGATGAAACATGCAGTGAGAAAAAAGAAAATATATTTTCCTCTGCTATGCTCTGCATTTCTATCTATATCTATCTATCTATCTATCTATCTATCTATCTATCTATCTATCTATCTATCTATCTATCTATCTATCTATCTATCTATCTATCTATCTATCTATCTATCTATCACTATCTATCTGTCTGTCTGTCTGTCTGTCTGTCTGTCTGTCTGTCTGTCGTCTGTCTGTCTGTCTGTCTGTCTGTCTGTCTGTCTCGTCTGTCTGTCTGTCGTGTCTGTCTCTGTTGTCTGTCTGTCTGTCGTCTGTCTGTCTGTCTGTCGGTCTGTCTGTCTGTCTGTCTGTCTGTCTGTCTGTCTGTCTGTATGTCTGTCTGTCTGTCTGTCCTGTCTGTCTGTCTGTCTGTCTGTCTGTCTGTCTGTCTGTATGTCTGTCTGTCTGTCTGTCTGTCTGTCTGTCTGTCTGTCTGTCTGTCTGTCTGTCTGTCTGTCTGTCTGTCTGTCTGTCTGTCTGTCTGTCTGTCTGTCTGTCTGTCTGTCTGTCTGTCTGTCTGTCTGTCTGTCTGTCTGTCTGTCTGTCTGTCTGTCTGTCTGTCTGTCTGTCTGTCTGTCTGTCTGTCTGTCTGTCTGTCTGTCTGTCTGTCTGTCTGTCTGTCTGTCTGTCTGTCTGTCTGTCTGTCTGTCTGTCTGTCTGTCTGTCTGTCTGTCTGTCTGTCTGTCTGTCTGTCTGTCTGTCTGTCTGTCTGTCTGTCTGTCTGTCTGTCTGTCTGTCTGTCTGTCTGTCTGTCTGTCCCAAGCACAAAGTTGAAATGAAGCGAAGGCTGCCTTGATACACTAACGGATTAAAATGTAAAAAAATTAAAAGTTCCGTTCAGCCAAACTAACGAACTTTATAGTTTTTCTAATGTGAATTATGAAAAAATTAGTTCTAATCCGGTAGGCATGTGCTTCTTATACACTGCTTTTCTTGCGTCGCAATGCTTCTCTGCAGACTACTGCACTATTTCCTGTCTCTCTTGTTGTTTTCTTTCAACTTGCGCAAGAAGTCCAGTACTCCTGTGTGCCTGCTTAAGCGTAGCCTAGTGCTTTTTCCTTGGCGTTTTCTTTTTCCCTGTTACGTAAAGCTTCCACTTGTGCTCGTGCTTTCAGGACCACGTCATTGCTTCGTTTTTCTGTTCACTTCTATATTTACTGATTTCTTCACTTCATTGTACAATTCCACCTAGCGCACTAAATTGTCTGTTTAAATATGTATATCTTCTCGTGATCTATAGCGAAGTGGCCAGATGGAAGGCATAAATGCCGTGCGTCGAATCATTACCTATAAATTTAACGTTAGTGAATAAACTTAAATAAAATGTAGCCACTGTCTTTTAGTAATATTTCGCAAGAACGGGTGAACCGATAAACGCTTCCACGCAAAAAAAAAAAGAACGCACCATTTTGAGTTTGCTCGTGGTGAATGAAGGGGTGAGCACGCTGCGAACTTCTTTCCAACGCGTCGAGGTGAGCTGCAGAAGGCCCTTGTTCTGAGGACTGCCCGGTCGCTTAGCCTGAAACAGCAGCTGAGGGAAAAAAAGTGGGAAGGTGGTTTAGACCTGGTCATCACAAACTTTTAATAATGCACCCCCATTTTTTTCCTGTAAGACACCATCAATGGCTTTATGTATGAACCAAGGGCTTCGTCCCATCGCTAACACTGTGACAAACGTGCCTGAATGACATGTGATGTAACCCGAACCAAAACCAACAGTCCATGCGAAGAAGGTGCGTCTTTTAAAGAAAACACAAATTTCAATTTTTTGTTGAAGGCATCAGACTTAAACATTCCATATGTTTTGTTACAAAATTTATACAAGAATCCATACGAATGTCCTATAGGCACCGTACTTTACCATAATACAAAATTACTGTAAGATTGTACGGAACCTCAGCAGAGTTTATTTAACGCGGGAAAAACCACCGTTTAGAGTCTCAGGCGGCTCTTCGGAACAAGATTTACAGCTTGTGTGACTTCCCGAAAAGCATCTAAGCCTAAAGCCGCGCTTCGTGACAGGAAACACGCTACAGAAGCTCCTGGCTAACTTTCCTCGCCTAAATTAACACAATTTATATTTGCTGGGGTATTTCGCAACTATTCAGTGATTCAACGAGAATTATACGAATCGGAAATTTCTAATAGGTTTCACTGTCACTGACGGCTTAAACACCAACAAGATACTGCAAATTTAGAAAATGTTTTTCTCTTTATATAATGATGCTACTTACTGATAATTACAACATGAAATCAAAGCTCCGATTAGCTAATGGGGCCGCTGCGGATTGAGACATTATCGTATTCGTCCACATTGACTGGGCAGATGTGGGTCACAATGATGGGGGTCCACAGGCCGGCACATACGCAGAAAAAGTTCACACCTCTCGCGATCGATCGATTAAAGAATAAATAAAATAATCAATAAGTCAACTAATAAATAAGTAACTGTAAAACTGAACAATTATTTATAACTAACCAAACTATCGATCATCATTTCTTTTATTATCTTATGACCATAGCATTCTAGAGTCACTATTAAGAGCCCACGCGAAAATGAGTTCGGCGCATGCACTACACTTGTACTACTTGTACTTGATGGCGCTCCACTAATCTAAACATTAGCTTAGAAAATTACATATTTGCGAATTCTAGCAGAGAACAAGAACTTAGGGATTGCATACAAGGCAAAAACGGATATGCTGGCTTATGCAAAGTGAGGGCGAACAAGATTGAACTGCCACTACTTTCTGAGACTGTACCAATACTCCTTAAAGGTACTCGTTTTTGAGATACTTGCTTTTCGGGCTAGTTTTTAAACATTGAAAATATCACGCGTGGTTTCAGTTATCCACCGGTGAATTCGCGGTCCACGGTGTGAAGAAACCGAACCTAACGCACTGACTGTACGGGGAGGGTGCTTCCTCTACTAATAGAGGTTTTTTTAACCTCTTTAACTATCACTGGAACAGCTGTTTCTTGCTATTAATATGCCTGCAATTGTATGCGCTTTTAAAGGAACAAACTAACAGAAAAAAAGATCAGATACTTTAGCAAATACGAAGACTAGCGTTAAACATGACCAGAGTTTGGAGACATTTGCTCGTAGCGCCCTTTTTCGTTGGTGATAGCAGGGTCTGTCGTAACTAAATGGAAAATAGACGAAAAAAAATCATATCCGGCACAAAAGGCAGTTAATAAAATGAACAGTCTGGCAAAGTTAGTGTCACACCACAAACTGCGCGTCCACCCAGACTATAGTTATAGCGCCAGAACAGAACGTTCTCGCGCTATAACTATCGTCATGTCATACCAACTAGCCCAAACTTCCACACTTCTAAGCTACCCAGAGTGCTTAATATTTAATAATTGGGTCCCGTTTGTTTCTATTTGTGGCGTTTAGTTGTCCTGGGAAGCCACTCGCCTTATTGTGCGATACTGAAGTTTTACCAAAGTGTAACAGTGGGTCTTCGTTACATAGATTCGGCGGTATTTTTAATTGTAACTTTTTTTCAGGAGAGATGATTTTTCTCTCTGAGTTCCCCTTCTGTTATGACAGGCGGCAGTTACTGCCACTGAGAGATGAAGCCACATCCAGATGTCCCTAGTTCCCGCGAATGACCACGAGAATAATCTTCGCGAGGCTCACAACTCACTGCTCGGTCCGTGAAGTCTTGGAAATCTTTAACCTGAATGTTCTTCAGCAAATCCAGGTCTGCTACGAGCACCACAGGCCTGTAGCCGTTGAAGTACCTGAAATTATAGTGGCATAGGAAATGGACTCTTACCTAGTGTCTGTCCGACAAGCACCAACCATAACAGGCGAAGGACATATGTAGGTGCAGGATTTACGGAGCTGCACATAAAATAGACGAATAGTCTATTATGTACCGCGTTGAAGTGCCTAACAGAGCGATGGGGGAAAACAAGGTGTTCGATAGGCAGTTTTTCTGTTTACTGGCGAATGCCGTCACCAATAAACTGCTTTTTAATATTTTAAGCATGTAAAATATTTAGATGTGCCATAGTCGGGTCATACGTACTAATAACGAATACCCGGCTTTTTTGTCTTGCACTGAAATATTAATACACTTAATCTCATGAGTATGAAATTCTTTTTGGTTCTGGGGTCGGGAAACTTTGTGTAGCCTTTTTTACTTTACGCATTCCTCCATTCGCCTAACATAAACTATACGCCTTCGTCCACAGTCTTAGTTACCGACGTCATACAGCATTACCTACTTGTTCACGACGTCATACTTACCGTATGAGGTCGTGGGCAAGTGCCCTTATACATCACATTCTCCCCCTTTAGTGTCTCTAAAACCAAGCCATTCACATCATAACATTCAGTTCTGTAATTACTAGCGCGTCTCCACAAAGGAACATAGTATAGTAACATTGCGTGATTTATTCCAGTGTGAAAGAACAATTCTTGTTTTAGGTACCTTAATTTACAAAATAGAGCCCTTCGCGCTATTTTAACTGGGCTTGCGACAGTAACATCGCTCACATTCTGCATTGTAACAACATCTGAACGGTTATCAACTTGTTTAGGTATAATTAATTCATGTTTCCGCATAAACAAATAACACTTGAACTTTGTACCAATTCCATTCACTGTGAACTTTTAGTTAATACTAACACTACCAGGTTTGCTGCTAACAACTTCCTGCTCCCTAAGGTTCATACTAACCATGGTAAATCATCTTCACACTTCTCTGTCATCTCATTATGAAACTCCTTACACTCATCACTAAAATGTAAAATTTCACTCATTTTATTTAAAAAGTCATTATAACATTATTTGTTAAATTTATAAAGTTATTTCATTTAGACGTAACAGATTTATTGCTATATATTCTACTAAAGATGTGTGTTTTAGTAACATGTCTTTTCGTTTTTTTAGTTTAGGTATTTCAGGTTTTTTCAGTTGTTCTAGTGTTGTAGTGCTTTTAGGTTTACTCATTATATGGTGTGTTTTTGTTTTTTTTTGTTTTCTATATGCCTTTTGGCTTTTCATATTCGGTTTTTTTTTTTAGTTCTGGCTGCTGCTTTATTTTTATTCAAATGTAACCATAACCGAGGGTCCCGTTGCAGTTGGGTACCTTGGTATCTTCGTCTGAATATTTTATATTATCTATTTACTCGTTTTGTCCTAATGAAACTCATTTGATTTGAAAACTCATTTGAATGGTAGCACCTTAACAACTTACGCTTTAGAGGAAACACTGTTTCTAAACTGTGACCTTATTGGAATTGTTTCAAACAAAATTTTATGACCACATATACCTACAACATATGGCATACGTACAGCCACTCCTGCAGCTATGAGGTTTTGAAGTAAAATATTACTGACTTAGCACTCAACAATGCTGAGTACTAGACAACTACCATGAGGAGCATTAAAAAAGCATATCATTCTACAGTGAATAAACTGCATCTGCCTGATTTTTTTATTTGTACACATCTGAAACTATTCCTCTTTATTTTATGGTCATTGTATTTATTACTCACATGTCCTTGTTCTGTTTGCGGAGTTACCTCTAATTATTCAATGCTGTCTTGTTCCCAGATTTTGTTTTTGTACTTATCAATTTGTATTTTTCTAACGGGTGTCCGCTTTACACATGAGCTTGTTCTTGTTCGGGTGCAGGTGTATCTATCATACTAACTTTACCATGGAGCGAATGGCCAAGATGTATGCAGGCACTATTAGGAGAGCAAATTGCGACTGCGGGACAACCACGCAAAATTGGAGAAAGTGTAGCCTCCAGTGCTCTGCCTATCGCACATAATGCATACCTGAGAAAGGGTAACCTCCCGCCTGCTACCTACCGTATAGGACACGTACCTGATAAAGTGTACCTTCCAGCCCACTTATCATCGCACCAGATACGCAACCATTAACGTGCAGCCTCCGGCCCACTGCCCATTGCACAGGATGCGTACCTGAGAAAGTGTAACTTGCGGCCCACTTCCCATCGTATAGGATGGATACCTGAAAAAAGTGTAGCCTCCGACCGGCTACCGATTGCACAGGATGCGTACCTAAGAAAGTGTAGTCTACGGTCCACTACCCATCGCACAGGATGTGTACCCGAGAAATTGTCACCTGCGGCCTGCTGGCCATCGTGCAGGATGCGTACCTGAGAAAGTTCAGACTCTGGCTCGCTCCCTCTTATAAAGGTTGCGTACCTGCAGAAAGTGTAGCCTCCGGCTGGCTACCCGTCGCACAGGATGCGTGCCTCAGAAAGTCTAGCCTGCAGCCCGCTACCCATCTTACAGGATACGTACAGTAACAGCGCATTATATGCGCTAGTCGCTGATAAAATAAGTTTAAAGAAATAATATCACCTCCACAAATTGAATAATGTTTGAAGAGCTTGCTCGCAGATGATCAGATAACCAGCAAACCCTCCATACATATCTCCTACCATGATACATAGGCGTGACAACGTTGCTATATTTCCTGCTATTTCACCACCGGATCATCGCAGCCAGCCCGCACTCCAGCTACGTTGCGAGCTAACCGCGCTTTTGCCTTGGCTTTTGAGGTGGTCATGCGACGAAGCAGTGCCGTCGTCACAGAGGAAGGAGACGCGGCGCTTGGAGGCCCTTAGCCCCAGAGTCTCACGTAACTCATCAACCCATCATTATTCGTACGTCTGTACCGGCACTCCCCCCCCCCTCTCAGGGTCATGTGAGAGGGAAGATTTGTTTTGGACAGGCGGCCATACCTTGGCTAAAGGGCCACCGTTCGGTGCCAGGCGCCAAACAGACGCGGCCTGCCCCCCGGCGTAAAAGCGAGGGACACTTAACAAAGGGACTACCCATCGGTGCAGTAACTTTCATCACGACGCACAAAGCGAAAGTACCCTGGCAAGGTGGGCAATTGCAGCGTGTGGCACGCGCTGCGATCGCGGTCCGTCTCCTGACCGCTAGGGCCCAGCGAGACGTAATCTGTGCCTTGAGGACTACGGGACTAGCGTTTGGTGCCGCAGCCAATGCCGCTGCACGCAAACCCAACGTATCCCGGTAAACGAGAACGCTAAAAGCCGGCTTACTCCTTCACGAAGAAGGGAGCCACCCTCAGCCTCGGCGAATAGAGTCGCTGGGCACACAGATGCGGCCAACATAGACCTTGTGGGTAAAGCCCGACAAGGTGACAGGATCACCATAACGCATGCAAAACTCAGACGAGCAACCAAACAAGCTACACTCAAGAGAGTGTTCACTGCGTGAGCTCCCGCTGAAGAGAAAAGAAGCGCACGTGCCGAGAGTGGAATGCGTCTCCACGAGAGGCGGCGCGCCATCTAGGGAGCATGGTTGGAATCACCGAACAGCCAATGGATGGATGGATGGATGGATGGATGGATGGATGGATGGATGGATGGATGGATGGATGGATGGATGGATGGATGGATGGATGGATGGATGGACGGACGGACGGATTGATGGATAGATCCATCTGCCCCCTTTAGATCAGGCGGTGGCCCATGCCGCCTAGCCATAAAGTCAAGTACTATAACTACGGGTTGAAGAATTGAATTTCACTCCCACCTTGATTGTAGCCACCAATCAGTTAGTGTCGTCCTGGTGATTTCTACCCGTTTAAAGTCTATTTTGCTATCAGTGTCCCTAAACCTCGATGCTTTGATGAATTCCGCACCATTATCTTGGGCTATAGGGTGATGCCTTCAGCCTAGAGTTGCGGCGCGCCATCTGATGAGCATTTCTGAAATCATTGGAGAGTTGTACGCGCCGCCACCGGACAAAGTGGGAGCATAAAAAGTTTGCCAAACAAACTACTAAAGGATTGCCTTAGAGTTCTTAATGGCTTCTCGCAATCTAGCTGAAAGTGTACTTTCTAGTACGCCGAAGTTCTACTTGCAAGTAAAAACAGTGCTGAAAAGAAATGAAGAGAAAGGACATGGGACCACAGTAACATGTTCTCGTGTTCTTTCTTGTCCCGCCTTCACCCGTAATCGTGAACCAACCAGCTCAACTGCGTGCCGTGCGCTGCTGTAGTTATATCTATCTCCAATCATAAATAGCCAAATTTCAAAGGACACTGTAAGGCATCTTTTCTTTCTCAAAAGGCCAGTGACACACCTCTACTCTTTCAAAGGGTGCAGTAATCTGACATAACCGTGGAGGCAACGGTATCGCGGTACGAATGGCCGGTTGCATCGAGAGATTTCGCCACGGTGCGTCATCATCTTGCAGCTTGTATCGTAGCGGCTATCATTTCGAACCAATATGGTTTACCGGTTCCCGTTTCACGCTTACATCTACTCTCTAGTGTGGGAGAGCCATCCATTTTTAACCGTGTTTAACCCAGCCTTTAAAGCATCGGAGAGTACGATAAACTAACTCTTGAATGCATATATGTGCTACAGAAAGTGGGCTAATCTCACCACTTACCGCTGGCCCATTAAAAATAAAGAAGGCAGCAGACGTGCGGCAAACACCAAATCACATTTCTAGACAGAGAGAAGCCGTTCTTGAGGAAAGAAATAATTAACCGCCGGAATTAAGCCACTGATTAACCACGTCAGCTTCACTGAAGCATCTGTATGCACTGCTTTAGCGGTATATGTATGACGAGGGAATTCAAGAGAACGGAAAGTATGGTGGCTGTGAAAAGGCCCTAAAGTGATGGAATCCCTACGCGAACGATGACGTGACCGGGTTTTGTGGGAGGTGCGAACGCTGGGTTATTGCGCTAGTTTCTGGCCATGAAGTTAGGACATCCGTGATGTGTTTGCGACCGTCTGTGGTTTAGCTCGAAGTCCTCTGCGCAGAGAATCAGCCTGAAAACTACCTGGTATGACCGTGCTAAAGCCAAGGAAAACTTGAAACCAATAAACCAATTTAGTAACGACATAGCATCACCACTATCATCATCAGCCTGACTACGCCCACTACAAGACAAAGGCATCTCCCATGTTCCAGCGGTCAACTTGATCCTGTGCTTACTGGTACCACTTTGTACCCGCAAACTCCCTAATCTCATCCGCCAACCTAACTTTCTGTCTCCTCCTCACCCGCTTGCCTTCTCTAGGAATCCATTCAGTTACCGTCAATGACCAGCGGTTATCCAGCCTACGCGCTACGTGACCGACCCATGTCCATTTGTTCTTCTTGATTTCAACTATGATATCCTTAACCCTGGTTTCTTACCTGACCCACTCTTTTCTCTTTTTATCTCTTAAGGTTACACCTATCATTTTCTTTCCATCACTCACTGCGCCATCCTTAATTTCAGCTGAACCTTCTTTGTAAACCTCCAGGTTTCTGCTCCGTAGGTAAGTACTGGCAAGATACAGCTGTTGCATATATTCCTTTTGAGGGATATATGGCAGTCTACTAGCCATGATTTGAGAATGTGGCCGACCTGGCATCACCTATAGCTAAAACCTAGAAACAACGAAAAACCTGATTACACTTCATAAACGTCCAGCTTTGCTGTTTCCAGACGTGCACAATTCAGAGCCATATTCTTCATTTTTATTTATTTATTTATTTATTTGTTTATTACGCTCCGTTTCTGTCGAAAGGCAACTACGAGGTTTTAATTGCGACAATGAACAGCATTGAAAAATTTTTAGGCAGGTCACTGAAACCAACATCCTGCTGAAAGACATCATTGCGTTCTTTTTTTTTGCTTGTTAGTATTTTAGCCCAACCCATGTCAGCGCTCGAGCAAGCAGAGCTAGCGATCTAGAAGCCGTCAATTTTTGTTTTTTTTGCTCATAAAATGTTTTTCTTTTCCGCGCCTGCAATAGAAGTGATCGTCCGGTTTACGCCACTATCATCTCCTTTTTTCATGCCACACGGACAGCATGCGTTCCGCACATGTGTCTCTTTAGCAGTGTTTTTTTTCATTATAGAGTCCATCCAATCATATGTAAGAAAAAAATCCAAACAATAAAACAATCCACCGTAGTGGAAGTACGAACCCAACGACATCGCCGTATTTCTCGATCCATTCGCGGTAGGCCTTGGTAGGTGACTGCATGAACAAACAAGCAGATAAGTATGACAACTTTGACAGGTTGGTAAAAATGCGCAACCTCGAATGGGTAGCGCGAAGAAAACGAAAACGAAAGACATAGACCTATAGAGAGCACAAGCACTAGCATTCCACAGACTGCGTATAACTCTAGTGTAGACAGTGTAGCCTATAGCATAGAGAGCAGAAGCGCTAGCATAGACAGCAGTGCTGTCTACGCCTCCATTCTTTGTTTCCTTGTCTTTCGCGATACGCATTTGAAGTTGAACGTTCAGAGATAGTGACAGTTGTAAGGGAACAGCTGGATTTAAAAGAAGCGAGAAAATAAAAAAAGTCATCAAAGAAGCTATAGGTCTGTGCCCGGTATTAATCCATATATGCCCAAAATTAGGTAAATTAACAGAACTAATTGATTTCCCCGAAATGATTGCTTCTACGACCTCAAAAAACAGAATTAGGCTTTTATTTAAAAAACTTAAGACAATGATTTTGGGGCCGTCCTGTATGTAGAACATCTATGTTTAACACATCGCGAACAAAAAACATTAGTGCCTATCAGTGTCATACGAAAGTTACCCCACAT
Organism: Rhipicephalus annulatus; assembly: GCA_013436015.1. Lineage (NCBI taxonomy): Eukaryota > Metazoa > Arthropoda > Arachnida > Ixodida > Ixodidae > Rhipicephalus > Rhipicephalus annulatus. Next base: position 362,720 of record WOVY01003392.1, read on the forward strand.
CCAATAACTGACAAACAATCGACAAAAATATCAGCAGCATCAAGAACAATTTGACTCTATAATTACTTATATTTTGTTTTCCCAGTTTGGCACTCAGCTACATGCACGTAAAATAGGCATAGTGTGACTGCAAGCACGGGGCTATTGGTAGCCCAGCGATCACCTAGACTAGCATGTGACGAGGACAGGGCATCATAAACACGCCTTAGGTGGCGCTGCTTTTTTTTACAGAAAAATCATTCGAGTTACTCTGAAGAGTTTCACCGTCCTACATGTAGGACAGTGAGCATATATGGGTTAAGCATTGAGTTCGCGCTACGACTCGTTGTTTAAATTTTTCTTTTGTTTTAGTTCTTCATCGTGTTTAGGAACGAACAAATGGCAAATATTCTACACTTGAATGCCTTTCGTTTCTTACTTTTCTCTTTTCAAGTGCCGACATTCAGTCATCTTTCTTTTTTTTCTTTGGAAATCCCTACATCAAAGTTCGAGCACATTTCAAGTGCATTCCACGGGACTATTGTTGAGCGAAAGCTGTGCTCAACCTAAAATTACTCGCCGTGAACACGACATCACACATGCTGCTCCTTACCTCTGCAGAAGTTCTACCCACTCTGCTTCTAAGTGTAGCTCCTCGTCTTACCCCAAGTTTCAGCTGTGTGAGTCTTTCTTCGTTCAAAGCTTACAAGAATTTATTGTCATACGCTTTTCGTATTCAGTATAAGAACACTTACTTCAAGGTATTCTTTAGTGTTGAGCCAATACGCCCTTTTTCGTAGGGCGCGCTAGCAATGGGTCAAGTACTATATTTTTGGCATCGCGTTATGCCTCATTAGATTTAGATGGGTGCCAGCGTTCTTCAAAAAAGTAAACCCAGAAAATGATCCCACTGAAGCACATTACATGGTGGACTTTCTGGCGATGTGCGTGACCTTTCGCTAAGCGTTATGCAATTTAGGATCTCTCAAACGTTTCTTCAATGTAAAACAAAATTAATCAAAAAAGTAAAGCAGTCATAGGCACAAGTTTTTGTCTTTTTTTACAACTGTAACCAGGATTTGCAGACACAGCAACATCTCTTGCAGGTGGCAGCAGTGGCCGGCTGTAATTGAAAACAATGATACCTCAAGAAATAAGCGTGTCGCCAAAAAGAATTCCAGGCTGCATACAGCAATGACCCCGTGTATTGTTCTGGTAAAATTGCAGTGTCACACAACAAATCGCGGGCTGAGTAATTTACAATGCAGCCCCATATGTTTCCAATGGGCGGTGCTCAACTATCAAGGGTATCGACGCGCTTTTTTGTGCGATACTGCACTTTACCAAACGTTCTGGTGGGATCTCCTCCAATCAAAACAGGGAATCAGTTTCAGTAACTTGTTTTTTGTTTGTCAGATATGATTTTTTTTCGCCATCTAGGAGATGACGCCACCAAGAGATGTCCTTCATTCCGGGAGTTACTACGTGTAGGTTACATGAAGCCCCTTTATCTGAATTAACAGTATGAGGCATAGGAACACGAACTTCCTGTTTCAAGCAATCTTTCTGGTGCTAACGAATGTAACTAAGGTCAGTGCACTTCGTAGGCCCGTCCTTCTTGCCATAAGATTAGCGACTCAATCCTTCTCACCTTTTTGTACATCTCGAGGATGTTGCCGAAGATTATGTTCGGCGGTGGTCCAGGAATGCCGCATTTCTTGAAGAAATTGAAGTGATCTCTTCGTTTCCTGCGACCGTTCGAAGTGAAGTGAATACCAACAAAGTGTTTTATTTTTTCTTATATTACAAGCGCTGAATTTGTTCGAGTGCTGACACAAATTTTAAATATTTTTGGATTGTTGCCTAATAAGAAAACACTAGTGAAGAGAACCTTACACAGGGTATTGTGAGAATGAAACTGCACCGAATATACATTTGTTGAAATACTCTGAATAAACTTTTGGTTTCGGTATCGAGGGGGCAGCTTCTCAATGACGTGCAGCGCGACATCATGTGAAGACAGTGACTAGCAACTTATTAGTGGCAGACACGTGATCTTTTAATGGTAAACGTTAGGAAAAAATGAGTATATTGTCCTCCAGTGACCCCAACAGGAATTTCTGCGACTATGCTTCATGCAGGACACGGAGTTTACCAACTGAGTGCAACGTTGTTCACTCGTCGCGATGTCTCTTACGGCTGGGCTGGCTTGCTGATGGTCCGTGACGAAAACTTTAAAATCAAAGGAAAATATTTTATATGTGTTGTCTCCCTCTGGTGTTCGGATAGCTTTAGCACAGGACACCTAAAAAACAACGAAAAAGACGTCCATTTTGTGACCTCTCAAAATTTTATCAGTACTGCTTTGAAACTTTCGATAGCGTTTGGTCTCTGAATTCACAATTTTAAACGTTAGAATGGTCGAGGAACTGTCTACCTTGAAATCGCGACAAAAAAAAAGCTGGTGGACGATGGACTGGACAGAGAAAGAGATGTGTCGAATGTGAGTCAGTCATTTGTTTGTGGCAGGACGTGCTTGGGTATAAAAGAAGGGGGGCAGGAGGTGGGAGCGCTTCCCCCTAATAACACGTCTTCACCCTGCGTTCTGAATGTAAGATAGAGTTGCTAGATGCTACCGAGCTAACAAGCAAATAGTCCCAATAAACGGAAGCCCAAAGAAGCGGCGTGACTTTCGCAAGGAAGCCGACATGAAGCAAAATTTCAATTAATTTTCTTGTTCATGAAAACGTTCCCAATGAAAATAAAAATACGTCACTTAGACGGAAAGTGCAGTTGGTATAATGACTGATTATTTTTAACAACGAAAATATGCGCAACTATAAACGCAATCAGATATTTATTTTTGAAATTGTCTCCTACTCAAACTACTCAAATTCATTGATGAACATGCTATTTGTGAACGTGATGATCACTAAAATTACTGTACTTGCTGAAGAATAGTAAATAAGCCCAAGACAACGCAACAAGCGATTAGAAAATCCTACCAAGGACCCTGAGAAAAAAGAAAGTTTGAATCCACATTATAAGCGGAACTGGTCACTCTGCTGTAAGGGTCTCAGTGGGAAAGGGTGACGATGAGAGGCTGGACAACGAGGAGGTTGGTGCGCTGCGGCGGAACTTCGCGTCAAGCATTAAGTTGAAACAGTGCACTAATGTCATCGAGGAGGACTATATCTCCTGAAAAAGATGTACTAACGAGAAATATAAGTTAAAAAACATGGACTACGTCTTTTACGAGCTGTTAGTGACTGGTAACTATATTTTGCGGCAATATATTGCAACACTACAATTCATATCACACCCCTTTACACTTCTACGCAGCCGTCGGCTGCTTTTATTTGATCACCAGCGTATCTCTTTCTGCGTGGATTTTCTACTCACACGAGCCAGTGTACGATGAATAGAAGCAAGGCGGCAACGGCAAGCTCCAGCATGTTGCCTTGAATATATGGTGCAATCTGCAGAAAAGTAAGCAAAAGTTAAAGGCATATCACTGGGAGACGTTAAAATGCCCACCAAGAATGAAACAGAACTGAAGGTAATTTCACACAACGCGACAAACGTTCCACTTTAACGATGCAGCACCCGTCAAGCTCACACCTTTTCACCACCTCAGGACTCAAGGAAAATAGCAGGAAAGGAACGGCAGAGAGGTTAACCAGCCTATAGGCAGCCGGTTTGCTACCCTGCGCATGGGAGGGGGGATGGGGGAGATGAAAGATAGAGAGGAGAGAGGGAAGAGAGATAAACACAGCACATTAGGACTCAAAGTGCGTGCCTAAGCACTATGCCTTGTCAACCGCGTTCACTACGTTAGAACAATGTTGATAAGCACCGAGGCTAACATTTTCAATTTCGAACTCATTTTCTCATTGGTCCACGTCAGCGGTATGCCGGTGATCTCTGCGGAAGTGGCCGGCGGATCTCGCCGTCGCCGAGGTTGATTCCGCGCCACTCTGAACGCAGAATGTGTCAATGTGAACGCGGCTTGGTTTCACTTGCCGACTGTAACGTGTGCAAACGTGAACGAAAGAAACCATGAAATACTCCTGTGGCGATGGTCAAGTCGCACTTGCCGGTGTGAACATAGATTACCGTCAGTACACTGCAAGTCGACTGTCGTGGTCTGTCGCGTAGCATCCGACACTACGACAATGCACCCTAATAGATAAGTGGCTGTGCTACTCAAGCAACGAATTTGCGTGCTTTCTTTATAGGAGTATGCTGTCAAATTGCGGCGAACATGTTTTGCTTAAGTACTTCTTGTTGACCGTACGACGTGCACCACAAATCGTGTTTGCTACCGACTACCCTAGGTGGCTCATCAAGTGGCCACTACTGGCTACAGATGCGACTACTCGCTGCTGATGTGGTTAATAAATAATGTAACTATCAGCAAAACGTCTTTTCTCAACTTACCTTTTGCCAGCCTAAAAGGACATGCGTCAACAGGATGATAGTGGCTATGGGAAACTCCACTTATACGCCCATACTGTTACTAATAGACGCTCTCACGCGTCTATAACTAACTCAAATAGGCGTGAACCATTTCAAATGTATTTCATGGGCAACACGGTATAGGTATAGGAAACGCGCCATCAAGAACGTGGTCTTTATAGTGTTCGGTGCAGGTGTGTGGTTTCCGTTTTTTTTAATATACCTGACGAGCAGTGCTTGAAACAAATCAGAAATGCTGACGAGGTGATATGTGCAAGAAAGCATGCCATGGCAGGAAACATTGTAGTGTAGTGTATAATTAGCTCACGAGAGATGCGATGCGGGCTTGTTGCTAGCTCATCTTCAGTAAGTTTCCTTGTAGCGCTCTGTCTGTAGCGCTCTGTCTGTCTGCATGTCTTCATTTCTTCCTGTTGTTTACGTGCGCTACAAGCGCCATGAAGCCGATTCGCATCACATAAGTGCACAATATGACACGCGACGCTGAACTTTCTTGGTGATACGTGCGCGCCCATAGAACATAACGCAGTTTTGAATGCGGGATCACACCGTATCGCTTCATTATTCCTAAATATCCCTAGAAGGTGTTTTAAATGAAAGACGTGCGCACACGGTGGTCTGCTGCTGATTGCAAAGTCACGTGTTCAATCCCGGCAGCGGAAGTCGCATTTCGGTGGAGGCGAGAGGCCCATCTACTGCGCAAAGCCAAAGCACGTTAAAGAAAGCCATATGAACAAAAGTTCCGGAGCACTCCTCTATTTAAGGCGCCCCTTATAATCACAGGATGTAAAACGTCTCATAATATTACCAATCATAAGAGATAGCAGTGTGAAATGAAAATACATTTAATATGTACTCGACAGACATGTCATGCCGTTCATGTCATGATCTCTCCATCATATTCATCATACACTTATCTCTTTTACGAAGCTAAATGGACTCTGGGACATTTCTGATGACTTCTTACAAGCGCATCGAGTCCCAAAGCAATTCGTAAACATCATTTGCAAACCAGTTTAAGTTTTTTGAGTCAAGCGCGTAACTTGTTACAAAGGTTTACACATGCGAATTTCTGCATATCGCAGCGACTCAGCCACGAGTTTTTAATTTCCCTGTTGCATTCTAACTAGAAATGTTCATATATACGTCCCGCCATTTACCTATCTGATTTAATATGTCTATTCTACGTCTCTGAACGTACGGTGGACAGCGGACTCCGTCTGCTTGTGTTACAATGTGATTCATGTCGACATGAGCTGTGCGAAAGTGTGTATCTTAAGTTTCTTTTCTTGGACACCATGAATCGCCCTGGCTGAATTGTGTGCGGAAAATCTAGCAACTGGTGACTTGTAAGCCTGCGGCAGCGTGCAAGGCATGTAAGGCAGTTGGCGAACGGAGTAGCTTCAGCTCGTCTATGCAGTGGGCGTCGGCCTCTCACGATGTTACCAACGCCGTGATCCACGTGTCAGCGGCTTTGACTACTGCCCAGAAAACACAACCGTAACGCGGGAATTTGCGCTTACAAACAATCGCCTTGAAAAACGTTTTGTTTCTTCGTATAAAAATTGGCGTTTTCTAATGCACTGGACCGGCTACTTAGCAGCGATAATAGAACTTCGGAAGCGCAGAGGACTGAATACCGAGGGAAAACTCTGAAATGCTCGCCCCCTGCAGGAAGCAGCGGCACGTCTCTTGCTCCCGAAATACAGAGTGAACAGTCACTTGGAGAAGGCTACAGGCAAGCACCTATACGCTGGATGCGCCACTCCGTATAATGTGTTCCGGCAACATCAATAGATACTGACTGAAGTCTGCTAACATGCACACTGTACGACATGGCGTCGGGAGGCCGAAAAACATGGGGGATCCACTCCACTTTCAAGAGTTTAACGCGATAGCGATATCTTGTCCTTATAAAGCATCCCTCAACTGCTTAGTCCACACTTTGTATTTTATAGTGCTACTTGATAAGCTTAAATTGTGGACTACTGCAGTGAAGGAAATAAGGGTAAATTTAAGTGCTCATTTTTTTGTTAGACACAGTATCAATGAGAACTGACAGACAATTATGCAAAGGAAAGTATAGGAGATGTTATAAGAAGTGAAACGCCCCGCCGCAGTGGTCTAGTGGCTAAGGTACTTGGCTGCTGACCCGCAGGTCGCGGGATCGAATCACAGCTGCAGCGAATGCATTTTAGGTGGTGGCGAAATTGCTGTGGGCCAGTGTGCTCAGATTTCGGTGAACGTTAAAGCCCCAGGTGGTTGAACGTTTTAGAGCTCTTCACTACCGCGTCTGTCATATTCATATGTTGGCTTTGGGACGTTAAACCCCACATATCAATCAAATCAAAATCAATCAGAAGTAATCGTAATGTAATTGTGAAGAAAAAAAAAGCAGATGAAAAGAAATCGTGCTGTAGGCAGAGATCGAACCTGAGGCTTTCGAATAATGGGTCTCATGCTCTATGAACTATTCCCCCGTCCTCTTTATGGAGTATGTATGCAGATTTGCCCGCGGTAGCATCAGTCAGTGCCGCCTGTTGCTATTGCGGCGAGTGTGGGACACTCATTTTTTACCTGTTGGCAGGGTTAGGAAGGATGGTCACTTCTAACGGCACGTAGTTGCCTTCACACATGGCGCGTCACTGAAGTTATCGTGTGGATATTATGACGATATTATAGCCTGAAGGCTAACAAAATTTGGAAACTCATTTCCGGGTCCGTTAAATGAGGTGGCTGTGAGAGCACCCAGAACTGGCTGCAGACAGACAGACAGACAGACAGACAGACAGACAGACAGACAGACAGACAGACAGACAGACAGAC
>WOVY01003392.1:372500-453990 GCA_013436015.1 Rhipicephalus annulatus
CCAGCGTACGAGAACGGGAGGCCGAAGCGGCGCAGCAGCAGCGTGCGGGCCCAACTTCGTTCCACTCTCCATCATTCCCCCGTAGATATGCTGTCATTTGTTTTCTGATAATATTCTTCCTATTGCATAATGACCATCTCTTTAAAAGGACCCTGCAACACTTTCTGAGCCTGGTCAGAAAACTGCCGATTGACGGTAGAAGCTCCCGAAAACACGTGAGCCAAACAATATAGCGCAGCATGCGGCCTGCAATTCACAATAAATTATGAAATTGAGCGAAAATTTGCTTTTTTTCCTGAATAGATGACAGAATAAGCTCAAAAATCCCACGTCACAGCTAATTATCAGCCATTGGATGATGTGACCATGGTGCGCTTGGTCATTACAGGGATCGCCGCCGGAGGCCACTATATGTCCAGGCGTGCGCGTATGATCGCAGCGAAAAAAAGTTTCGTATTCTAATTTAAAAAGAAAGAAAAGGGCTCAAGGTCACGAGGATTGCATGTCGTATTTTTTTCGTCCGTGCAATCCCGGCCGCCGTGATGGTATTTCGGTGGAAGCGAAATTATAGAGGCCCGTCTACTGCCCAATGTCCCAGAACGTTAAGCAACGCTGGATGGTCAGAATTTCCAGAGCTAAGCAGGCTGCCAGCCTGCTATAAGCTTCCAGCGGTTTTGTCGGGAAGAAAGACGAGAGCATGCGATTGCACCGTGCGACATAACATTGTGACTCCGTTCGTAGTGGACAAAGTCTAAAACTTTTTAAGGTGGTGAATACGTGAGACCATATGCTCTTTTGGTGAATGAACTTCATAGCTACTTCAAAAATTGTTGCAGGGCTCCATTAAGTTCGCACTGACGATAAACGAACTCCTACACGTGCTGCATAACTGGCTGCATCACGTGAGCATAAGTTTGTTTTCACAACTGCGGATGTGATGCTAATGAGTTACTTCCTGTCGACGCCTTAGGCACGCGGTGATTATACCTGTCATGATGTTTCCGCAGTTTTAAACGAGGAGGATGTTGCTTTTTCTCGAATAAACCTAGATTTCCGGCAGCTCTATTATTATCGTGGTGGTACGGAAACCTAAAGGGCTTTCTTTTTCACATCAGTGATGCTAAGTGCTGGATGCGAGAGCTTGAACGCAGGCGTAGACACTCAACCTTCTTCATAACAGAAACACGCAGACCAGTCAACAACAACAGAAATTCGAATTTGGATAAGTTGTTAATAAATGACAAAAACAATTATCTCTCGCGCAAACTTTCCATCACCCCAAGGCCGGTAATTATATGATTTCTCTTTAGAGTGACAGCTGTGCTTCTCCCGGTACTAACACAGAAAACGACTTTGTGCATTAGTTCGATCTCGCAGCTCAGCCAACGTCAATTTCTTCTTTCGCCTCCTCCTCACGCGTGCGAGGAGGAGGAGCAATTTAGGAGCCCTAACCGTATCGGAAAAATTATAACAAGGAAAGGTTGATGTGTGTGTGCAAAACGGTAGCACTTTTTATGTGAATTTAATGCGAAGCATTTTTTAGCGAAATTCAGCGGCATGGAGCGTATCTATCTATCTATCTATCTATCTATCTATCTGTCTATCTATCTATCCTTCTATCTAGCCGCTTACGTTTGGGTGCTGTCGTGGTTACCCCCTCAATTAGGCGTGACCCAAAGTTAGCATGGGAGGGTAAGATGGTTTGAGGAGCATGACGCGCTGGTCAAGACAACAATAATCTCACAATCCAGTCGCGTACGTCATCAAACAGTTCCCGTTAGACAGCGGCACATACCCACGGGTGGGTATGGGCCACTCCGGGTATGTGCCACAGGTGATTGACTCTTAGTATCTACCCAGGAACGACGGGAACACACATAGGCAATTTTAACGCGTAAGCAATACTCGACATCGGTAGCGTCGACCAAACGATGGTACATAATAAATGTCAGTGTTAAGAAAAACCTGACATAAGCAGCGTTGACCCCCTATGAATGCAAATAATTAATTTTAGGGTCCCAGCAGGAATCTAACCCAAGCATTTTGCGTAGTAATCAAGTATTCTACCGCAGAGCTACGCCAGCTCTCGGAACTATTTTGCAAATAGACGCTAATCTTGGTGAAACGTCAATAGTGGTTGCAGTGCTGCCCACCTAACTTTAAAAGATACTTATACACTCCTTTGATGCAGCCGTCACGTCGGGGTAATGCCAATTGGGGTTAGTTGCCATGTACTGAGGTCGATTTATGTAGCAGTGCTCAGGGCCAGCATCCTCACGAGCATTAGTGCTTCATATCAGCTTCTGGTGTTGCTAATACGCATGTTCCAGTTGGCATCGTCACGCAAGTGCAAACAACTGGTTATATAAACATCTGGAAATCTTCGACATATGTGTGTGCGTGCAACACTTGTACATCTATTTAGCGTCATTTAATGACGTGTCACTCAATAAAAAATTGCAACTAGGTCATCTTTCCTCCGCATGCTTCGCATAACGTCGATTCCCATGTATACGGGGGTTCTGCCATTTTTCTCTCTTTTTCTTTCCTTCCCTCTTCCTTTTTTCGTTCTCTTTTCGTCTTTTTCTCTTTATTTCTGTATTTCTTTTACACTATCCTTCTTCTTTCTTTCTTTCTAATTTTTCTTTTCGTTCTCTCTATCTTTCTTTGTTTTTACTCTATTTTGCTCCCTTTTTCTTTTCTTTTTTCATTTCCCATTGTGGAATGTCATTTTCCGTTTCCTTCCTCCATATCATAAATTGGGCTTTCATTTGAAACTCAACGCTTGCATTGCTACAGACAGCAACGCCCATCAGGTGATCATATTCAGAGACCTTGATCAAAGGTCCGATTACTATACACGAGCAAGATCGAGAAAAAGGACCAGTTATTGGTAAAACGCGCACACTAATACGCAGGTGACCGGCGCACCTCAGGGGGCGACGTTTCCGTACGTTTACCGGCACCGAGTTTTCTTTAAAAACGATAGTCTTTCTTGGGATGCTTGAACGTAAAAAAATTTGGTCTGTCTGTCACACGATTCAGCCACCCGGCTAGCCACCATAATCCGGCCAAAGTTTAAGCACTTGCTGAACGCCCGGCCATATTGAACTGGCGGCTGCGTTCATGAACTAGTGAACCCAGGTTCGAGGTTCGAACCCCATTCCATCCTGGGTATTTTCAGATGCAAGGCACATTATGGTCCACCTGAATCTGATGTGCGGCGTGACCACCCTTATTGCGCGTGCACGTCCCGTCCACCTCTCTTGCGCCTACCTCTCTCCACACCCCTGTTGCGCAATCACGCCCCCTCTCTCTCCTCGCAACGCCAACGCAGGCAGCATCTGCTAGTCTCCCCTTAGTGCCACCCCTCTCTCCTCTAGACCATAGAGCTCGCGCAATAGCAAAAGCATATTCCGTGCGCTTGACAACGTCTTTGCCAATTGTTTTTTTAACATTCATTTATAAAGGGATACCGGAACTATGCTGTCAATCAGTTCCTTCCTGAAACGCTTCCTTTTTCACAATAGATAAGTAATCCATAGAAAACCTTGCCCTTAGGAATTGATATGACAACGCAACTTCACGGAAAAACGGTGACCAGGAATATCGTTCCCCTCTCTCTGGCGATGCAAAGAAGTCATACATGTGATTAAATAACATTGTTTGAAACAAGCAACAAGAAAACGCATCTCTCTGGTCTCTTAACGGAATGAAGAGAGTTACTACTTGGTTCAGAAACAGGGGACACAAAGAAAGTACGCCTTTTTTAACTGGCCGAAACAAAGTTGTTCTTGATGTTCATCCCCACGTAGAGCTTCAGATGAATGTTGCAAACACCCGGTGAATTTTATGAATGCTTTTATGCATATTTATTTATAAATTTAATTAATTTATTTATACCGTCGATCCCATCAGGGATCATTACAAAAAAGGTATATTTTACTTGTCACAACATGAAATACAAGTAGAAATATTCAATTACACGAAAAGAAGATATTGTCAGTTAACAAGGCAAGTAAAAAAAAACTTAATAGTACATCATATTACATGTTATTACTGAAAAGTAAAAGGTGGTCAAAGAGGCATACAAAAAAGAGAACTGAAGAAAGAATAGGATTATGTAAAATTGAAAATAAAACGAAGTGACAATGTGCACTAAGGGGTGTGGTTTGTGTCGGATAAATGAAATTGTGAGTACAGTATTAAAAAGAAATTATACATAAGTATGGCGATAAAAGTATATTATCACTGTACAGCATGTAGTTGACTTTCACCCAATAATAAGAAGGAGGATAACGTAGTGCTTGTTGTTACATTAGAATACAGCCTTCGTTATCATCATCAGCAGCAGCAACAGCCTGACTACGTCCACTGCAGGACAAAGGCCTCTCCCACGTTCCGCCAGTTAACCCGGTCCTGTGCTTGCTGCTGCCAATTTATACCCGCAAACTTCTTAATCTCATCTGCCCACCTAACCTTCTGTCTCCCCCTAACCCGCTTGCCTTCTCTGGGAATCCAGTTAGTTACCCTTAACGACCAGCGGTTATCCTGTCTACGCGCTACATGCCCGGTCTATGTCCATTTTCTCTTCTTGATTTCAACTATGATATCCGTAACCCCCGTTTGTTCTCTAGTCCACTCTGCTCTCTTCTTGTCTCTTAAGCTTAGACCTACCATTTTTCTTTCTATTGCTCGCTGCGTCGTCCTCAATTTAAGCTGAACCCTCTTCGTAAGTCTTCAGGTTTCTGCTCCGTTGCTAAGTACCGGCAAGATACAGCTGTTATATACCTTCCTTATAGCTATCATTAACGTTTCATTAAAAAATGAGAATGCTTATAAGTTTTCTTATGAATGACGTGTTCGTGTAATGATAATGCGTGTTTAGTGCCGCGTTTGGCGTGTTTGTTCTGAACATAAGTATTTCGAAGTGTAAACCGTTACGACTTTGTGAATCAACTGATACATCGTTTTTAATCGCGCAAGCTTGGCTCGGTTTTGTAAGGTGAGGACACCGACCTGTTTTAGCAATGCTGTAGTTGAATCTTTTTGCCTATATTTATTGTAAATGCATCTTAGTGCCTTTCTTTGAACTGCTTCAAGTTTGTGAATGAGTGGTTTAGTGGAAGAAAACCAAACAACGTTAGCGTATTTTAAAGCTGATCTCATAAAATATTGCTATGCTAATTGCTTTGTGATAGGGGGTGCTAGTCTCAGGCGTCTATTAAAAAACGTTATTTTAATGCAGTTGCGGCGACGTTGTTTACATGGCGTTTTTATATTAAGTCACGGGTGACTGTTAAGTCAAGGTATTTGTACTCATTAATTGCGTTGAGTGCCGCTAACCTACGGTGTACTTAAAATTGGACGTGTGTTTCTTTCTCGTTATTGATAGAACAGCTGATTTTTTAATGTTCAGTGTCATTTGCCATTCTTTGCACAATTTGGATACTAAAGATAAAGGGTTGTTTTATGCAAGATGGTCACTATAAGAATCAATTACTTCGTATAAGACGCAGTCATCAGCGAGGAGTCTGACACTGACAGGATTATTACAAGGTAGGTCATTAATGTATATGAGTAATGGGATCGGAACCAGAATGCTTCCTTGTGGAACTCCGAATCTTACGTTAGATTTATGGGAATGCTGCTGGTTGACTTCTGCGAACTAAGTGCGGTCACTAAGATGATGTTTTATCCAGGTGACGATGGGCCCTTTCGACAAGGTTAGTTCAAGCTTACGAATTATTTTGCCATGTGACACATGGCCGGAAGCTTTCGAGAAGTGTAAAAACATAAGATTGATTTTGAAGAGTATAAAGATAAGATCAAAACATTGACCAGATAGCTGGTCACGAGGTTTTGATTTAGAAGGACCTGCCTGTGGAAGTGTGCCTTCATCATCCATGAAAATAGAGCAGAAGTAGTCATTAAGCAGGTTAGCATACTTTGGGTTGTCTACATTCATGGTTCCTTCATCATAGCGAATTTTCGGGGTTCCTGTGGTTCCAGAATTTCGCTGGGGCTGAATTCAATATGTTTGTGAGTGCATTTTCAAAGTAGAAGTATTTAGCTTTCTCAATTTTTAATTTCATACATTCAATAGCCGTGCTGAGATTGGGATGTGTGTATTGAATGGGTTGACTTTCAATTGTTTTCTCATCCTTTTTTACTTTACGTTTTGCTTGTATACCTTCGCACGTTATCCATTGATTCTACCTAATGGGTTTCTTTTTTTTTTCTAATTGGCACGTACGTACTTATACAATGAGATATGATTGCTTTTAGGGCGAGCCGCAAGGCATCGATGTTGGTGCTGCTGTTACGGAAAAGTTCCACAAACGATTCATACTCATCGGCAAGGTAATTAAGTGTATTGGTGTCCTCAGCTTTGCTGTAGTCTGGGTACGCTGTTATTTCTCGAGGGGTACCAGTGCTGTAAATGGGTATGGTGCAAGGTGCCACCTTGTAATCGCAAATGCTATCTTGTAGACATACATTAGCGTCTTCGCCTATGAAGTGATGGCTGAGAAATGTAAAATCTAAAATAAAAGAGCTGGATACCTATATGCATGTAGGTTCAGTTACTATTTGTGTAAGGTTGAATGATGACATAAAATCAAATAACAAATCAACACAGTGTGAATTATGCTGCATTGTGTGTCACTTGACATCAGGTGCGTTAAAATCACTGGCGACTATTAGTCTGCATGACGACGCACGTCGTTCTGTGTATTTATACAATCGGCATATGATTTTAAAGTCAGACGAAAGACTGCGGTTACGCAACCAATGGCTACATTGATATGAGTCGTAGCTCAGATTGCGAAAGATTGCCTGAGCTTCCGCAACAAGGGGTAAGACAAAAAACGGAATATCTTTTTTTACTATAAAATGACGACACCTCCGCCTCGTGTCGTGCGGTTTTTCTTGATGATAGCGTAGTTGGGCGGCGTTTTCTCTTCATCTTTAATACCACCTGTTAGCCAGGTTTCCGTTAGTGTTATGAAATCTGGTTTGAACGTGAGAAGCAAAGCTTCAACGGAATCTGCTTTTTTTCTTCAATATGGTACGGGTATTCATGTTCAAATAGGATATGTCATACATGAATTTCGGTGGGTGTGAAGGTTTTGAGCGCTTCGCTGTGTGTTTTTGTATCAGTAATGGGAGAGTCAGATTTCAAGGAAACAACAGTATTGTTCTCCTCGACCTACTGGAACATATTTCGATTATATTTATAGTCTATCAAAAATTAGACAGTTCGTCGCCCAATCTTTTTCTTTGATTTGGCAAAACTCGACAAACTTCTTTGCAGATCAAGTACGCGTGGTGAAGTCTTTGGAAATTGAGAATTCCGATTCCTTCAACTGGGAAGAATTTTTCAGAATTATCGTTTTGTTCGATACACACAGTATCAGTTTTGAGGGTGTTTTTGAAAACCTTTTCATTTGCTGTCACTTTTAACGCGTCTTCGCTTTGTAAGGTTTGTTCTAGTATATCATGCACTAATAAACTAGATATTTTGGAGCAGTTTTCAAGATCATTCTCTTAGTTCTAGTGTTGAAATTATTTTCTGTATTAGTGATCATTTCCGTGCAAGACGAAATCATATCTATGGTTATAAGTTGTTCTAATTCGTTGTCTATCGCACTTAGGCGTTGTTCCTTTGTTTCTTTTAAGTCCATCGGAATTTGTTCTAAATACTGTGAAATTTCTGGTACATCGGAACCTGGCTTGGATTCTACATGGCTAGCCGATAGCAATAATTTGGCGAGACGCACAATATCAAAGAGAATTTCACACAGCAGCGCAGGACACGGCAGCACAACTAAACAAGGCTTGTTACTGCATGCGATAAACAAGGCTCGAATGCATGCGATACTGAAAGCGTTTTCTCACCTGCGCAATGAACACAAAGGGGTTATACATGTGCCTTTGCAGCCAGCTGCCGAGCCCTATGGCCGGCGCAAACGTGTCGTTTTTTATCATAGCAAGAATAACTTGGTGCGCCACCAACGCGCAGTTCGAGCCCGAACAGTTGCTCGGTGAGGTCGACGAAGGCAGATCATGATGAAATGTGCTGCTGCTGTGTGATTTCAGTTTTAATGTCTCGGTGAAGCGGCAGACTGAGAGTAGATGCGCAGCATGTGTGTCTTCCATCTGTCGGTTATCTCTCCGAGGCTGAGGCCTCCAGCTATAAGCAGTATCATTTGCGCAATGAACGCAACTGAGTTATTGATGTGCCTTTGCAGCCAGTTGCCGCACTCTATAACTAAGTGATTGTGTTTAGAAGAAGTGGGTAACGATTTAGAGTACTAGGTACTCTACTATGGGAGAGCATATAGCCGTCCCGTGTACTCTACTATAGGAGAGACTAAAGCCGTCCCCGAAAATTAAAGAGAAACATCATTGTAACAGCTAAAAAAACGCTACATATGGCAGACCGAGAAAAAATTGATGATTCCCGGCTACCCATGTCTCAGCTGTGACCCGAAGTTCCTCTGTCTAATCAAAGTGATTGGCTGTCTTTATATCTGTCCAGTGGCAACCCGAGATAACAGCTATGTGTTGTGAGCCAATGAATATTTCCAAAAGAAGCAGGCGTAAGCTCCCAACTGCCATGCCACAAACACACGCTTTTATGCCTATTCATCAAACTGCCGCGTGTATCGCTAAACCTTTCAATTATTCTCAATAACGATGTGACACTCTCCGTATCAACAGCAAATCAGGCAATATCATCAACGTTTGCCTATAACGTAAACCATTTAATTTCATTCCTCTTTAGAAAAAAATTATTTACAGTATGTACAGAACACAAAAGCATCATAACATTCGAGTTATGGGGCACCTGCACTTCGGCACATCTATGTATCACGACCACTATCACTACATTGCAGGGAAGACATCATTGCTCTAATATACATAACAATTTCGGCATACATGTACACAAGAACTCAATGCGGTATCATGATGCAATGAATGGTATAATTATACAACGAATGCAATTAAACATGATTAATAACTAATGAAATCTTGTATAACGACTCAACGGGCGCTACTTAGCACCACGTCGATCGAAAAATGAGTTGTACCCTTTCGTGTTCAACGGTGACGAAAGGGCGTGACCCATGCCACGGAAACTCGTGCTCCCCGAGGAAGAAAATCTCCTCAGAGAGGAATGCGGGGATATCTCGTCTCATTCTCCCCAGTATCGGCCACAAAGCACGCTGGCGGCGATTCGCAGCGACGGCCTCGCATCGGTTTCTCCAAAGGCTGTATACACTCAGAAAAATGGGCTAACAATTTTGAGTACAAGGTATACTCTACTATGGGAGAGCATAAGCCGTCCCGTGCGCAGCCAGAGGAAATTGCTCAAGTGTAGCGCCTACAGCTGGAGGCTGTGCTAACAGCTTTCGTGCAGAGTGAATAAACATGCCCAACAACCACTGCCATGTATATAGGCACTGGATTTTGACATCCAATGTAGTACAGGTGGGCGATTTCTCCTGTGCGTCGTTGAACAGGAAGAAAAAAATTGCACCGTGCGCGTTAATTAAAAACGGACTGCGGGTATCTGCGCACAATCAGAGTCTTCTATTTTTCATTGCCCATTAGCACTGGTTGGCATGTTCCAGTGAGAAACAGCGACCCATCACTGCGTGCTTTGGGCCTCCCCAGGTTTCTTTCCTGGGCAACGCCGCGATGAGCGCTAGCGCCGCCATTGTAAGCGTTAGCGACCGCTGCTTCGCATCTATACATGGTTCCCTTCAGCGGAGATGGGAAATATTTTATGAGCGAAGCTCCCTAAGCCGTTGGTCATGCGTCTACGATGTATATAGTAGTAATAGTCGTCGTCGTAGTATTATTAGTAAGTAGCCACCTTTACGGCCGGACTATAGAGGAGCGACACGCGCGCATCCTTTTGAATTAAGGAGGAAACCCCCGCAGGTTAATCATAAATAAAAAGATACTTGTTTCTGATGAAATCACTTGCAGAGACGAGTGTCGGTGCCTTATTCTCGGATAAAATTTGCCTTGAATTTGATGCTTACTACAAAAAAATTGTAACAGAAGGACGCACTTTGAGCTCTATCTTACAAAGAAAGGTTGCCACGTTAAACTCGCTGGCCGTAACCTCCTTGTGTTTAGGGCATGCACTTACTGTGTACGAAAGCAGCATTGTTTCAAGCGACAAAAAGGAAATAATACCTACAGTTGTACAGCGCTAAGTCGCTACTTGTTCCCACCGCGTGTTGAGAAGACCTACCACCGTGCATGATTAACCCTACTGGAGCACCACGCGCTGTACAGTAAATAGAGGGGTACATTCCCCCACATACATTGTACCTCGGTAGTGGTGCTTTCCTGATTGTACATGCACCCTTTGTAGTCGTGAAGCTCGATGTTTTTGTCATGTACTTTATCCTTGGTTGGAAGTCAATAAACTTCTCTTTGTTGCCTTCCCATAGTAGAGTACCTTGTACTCTATATCGTTAAAAACTTTCTATAAACACACACACCGGTATGGTCTAAAATGTTGTTCTTGTGCGATTTTGTTTCATAAAGAGTGAGGCCCACGGGACGGCTTCATGCTCTCCCATAATAGAGTACCTAGTACTCAGAATAGTTAACCACTTTTTCTCAACAGACTTAGTGCAGCCAACTCTTGGGAAATTTCTCTTAGCGTAGCCACGCGACGGCTTTAAGCTCTCCCCTAGTATAGTAACTAGTACCTTAAATCGTTACCCACTTTTTCTAAACACACGTTCTTTCAGATGACATTACTTTTCAGTAACAGTACTATCTA
Organism: Rhipicephalus annulatus; assembly: GCA_013436015.1. Lineage (NCBI taxonomy): Eukaryota > Metazoa > Arthropoda > Arachnida > Ixodida > Ixodidae > Rhipicephalus > Rhipicephalus annulatus. The sequence goes on from WOVY01003392.1 coordinate 383,311, forward strand.
TATTCTTTTCCAAGGGACGGATTTCAGCTCTCCCATAGTAGAGTACCGAGTACTCTAAATTGTTAACCACTTGTTCTAAACGCACGTTAAATTCGCTGGGCGTAACCCCCTTGGATTTGGCAAGGTTCATCTAGGGTTGGGCCTCAGTGCCATGAACTAGCGGCGCTGAAAGGTGGGAACTATACACGAAGTGGAGGCCGAAAAAGAGTGCGTGCGTGCTGCTCCTCTAGTCCGACCGCACCACCTCTCGTTTAGTCCTTGGATTGTCCGCTGGATGGCGGTATCGAGATTGTGGTACTTGCAGTGTTAACTAGATGGACAGACCGACAAATGCACGGACAGATGAACGTATGTATGGACGGACGGATGGACGCACGGATGGACGGATTAATGGAAGCGTGGACGCTTCGCCCCACTCATCATCTTGCACTCCGTGGATATGCCGTGATTGTTTTTTCTTTATTATTTCAGTTACGGGTGGTTGGAGCAGACAACTACGGCAGTCTTTTTGTTACCTCACAACAGCTTTCGCTGTAATCTCTCATTCACACTGGAGAATCCATCAACCAGTTGTGAGCGCAATTATCATGCTGGCGAAATTTACGTGCGCCCCCTTTCATGCCTCCATCAGGCGCACACATAAAGGGTTCTTACCCCGAAATGACGGGATAGAGTGCCATCTTCCTTGTACAGTGCCAACCAAAGGGAGACGCCGGATATCACGCACGTTTCCGGCTCTCCGCTTGCGTTAGCTTCACATATCGTGGTAGCGTATCATGCAAACATTGCTGTAAGCATCAGCGATCTCTGTAAACTGCTAGGTGACCCGCAAGTCACGGGATGGAATCCCGGGTGCGGCGGTTGCATTTTTGATGGAGGCAAAAATGCTGCAGGTCTGCGTGCTCAGATTTGGGTGCATGTTAAAGAACCACGGGTGGTCAAAATTTCTGGAGCCCTCCATTACGGCGTCTCTCATAGCCACATGATGGTTTGGGACGTTAAACTCCACATATCAATTCACTAATCAGCGAGCTGCTGGGCCTGCTGGCTATCAACTTACTTGTGATGTCTAAGGAGCAGATACACGCATTCACTCAAGAAACGACGTAAGTGGTAGTGGTTGGTTCCAGCGGCATAGCCATATATTTTTAGGGGTGGGGGACCTTTTTGATTTCAGGGGAACACTCCCTCAAAATGGATTGCCCCGCCGCGGTGGTCTAGTGGCTAAGGTAACGGCTGCTGCTCCGCAGGTCGCGGGTTCGAATCCCTACTACGGCGTCTGCATTTCCGATGGAGGCGGAAATGTTGTAGGCCCGTGTGCTCAGATTTGGGTGCACGTTGAAGAACCCCAGGTAGTCGAAATTTCCGGAGCCCTTCACTACGGCGTCTCTCATAATAAAATGGTGGTTTTGGGACGTTAAAGCCCACATATCAATCAATCAATCAATCCCTTAAAATGGTTACTTTTAGAGCTTTTTACCATGTCGAAGAAAATTTTGCGGGAGGGGGAAGCACGGGCCTAGTGTTTTATCTTTTGGCTACGGCACTGGTTGGTTCGTCCTGATTTGCACAACGGGAAAAGCTTGGTTATCCGAGGTAATACTACCCGTTCGGCGAGGTCGCGACCTTGTGTACATGAAAGGGTTAGTCGATATTTATTTCTACTCGTGTGAACAGCTGCTTGGCGCTTGTGGAACAGAAAAAATAGCAGTGTTTACAAACGACTTCACTGTCACTACGGGCTTCGACGACAGCAATATGACGAGCTAACCGCCATAGTTCAAATTTATTACTGCGAATCTTGCGTTAGCTGCCGCGAAAATTGGTCTGAGACAATTCGGTGCGGAGATGGCCTTTCCAGCGGATCTCGCTCAATCTGAAAGGGGCATGAAAGGTGCGGCTCGTTTCATGCCCTTAAAACAGCGGGAGCTGCCCAGTTGAACCTCCTGGAGGCAGCGAGAAACCATGTCATGTACGGAAAGCTTTCGAACGAAAAAAAAAATGTATTTCATTTAACAGTAGTCTTAGGCTTGAGAGACCCTGTCAGTTTTTTACGCCTATGGTCTTTATTGACGAGGTATTTTGCGGCAGGGCGACCGGGTCTTCATGGGTGCTCTTGACTGGGCGTAGCAGTGCGGAGGTCGTTTGACAAGGGCTCGAACAGTCTCGCCTGTCAGCCGTGTTCTTTGAACAAATCAATTTCTCCCTCGCAGCTGTCGGTGCCCGGCAGTGCCGCCCAGTGCTCCGTGCTAATTCCCAATCGCGACAAACGCGGCTCTGGGCTTGAGTTCAAGAAAGCATTTCGCATACAGCGTGCCGACGCAGTGTCGTAATGCTAGAGAGAGGCGAGATTGAGTCACGATTTATGACGTAACGGATGCACATTGGAATGGCTATAGCACTGCGGCACGCAACATTTGCGCCGGCAACAAGGTGGTTGAGCACATACGGTGCCACTGCCTATCATACCACATTCAAAGACGCGGTATGGAAGCCAAGTTTCATCACCTGGATTCAAAACCACTGGCATAAAAGATCCTGGGACTTTGGCATGCGGTGTTGCATATGCGCAAGGCCACGGAAGCTCTCTTGTGCTTCTTTAGGACTACCGGCGCGGTTCGTTCAGGAGCACCTGTGAACGAACAGCGCGAGACCGTTTTGTATAGTTTAAGGCTAACTTTATCTTTCTTACTCTTCGTTTTTAAAGACGACAGTCCTTCTTGGGGACCTTCGACGGAAAAAATCTGTCTGTCTGTCTGTCTGTCTGTCTGTCTGTCTGTCTGTCTGTCTGTCTGTCTGTCTGTCTGTCTGTCTGTCTTTCCGCCCTTAACAATACCTCAAACGGCCGCCCCCATCCACAGCGCTCACCAATATTGCTCAAGCTCCAGCGTTCATACTTGTGCGATCGTCAAATAAAAAGCAATCATTGCGCATATCTGAGGTATTGTAAAAACACATCGATGCTTTGTATGTGTGCCTTTATACTAGAGATGGTGCACACGAGTAATACTAAGGACTGTAGCCTTAAACACACTGCGCTGACAGTGCAACGTGGTGCTTAAAAATTGGCTCATTCTACGTACAGAGAAAATCGATGATAAGGGAAGCACGGATGAGAAATGTTGATATTTCACTTTCAAATCAGCACAACGTTACGAAGAGGAGGTAAATGATGCTGTACATGACTTCTGTGTCATGACTATTATGTTTGGATGTGTTGTTTACCTTCGTCATCTATTCAAGTCACGTGATACCAAATTTAGTATATGGGGAGCTAGCGAAATGGCCACGAGCACTCTATAAGCGAAGTTTGTTGTCATGTTCTTACATGACACGCTTGTAAGGATTATCATGTTTGCACCAGTCATATATTTCGTTGTCCAACGACGTCACATAACACCAAATTTGGTATATGTGGAGCTAGCAAAACGGCCGCGACAGCATCACGAAGGACCCAATATACTCCAAGGTAGCGTTGACGCGCGCACGCTGGGCACAGCGACGCAACGTTACCAAAACGCGAGGCACTCCATAGTGTGACGCTAAGTGCGACCAGCGTTCGTCGGCGGGCCCAACGGCAACCGGCGAGAAATGCGACATACGACATTTCTTGCCCCCAGCTTATCAACAAGTTCTCCTGAGGTCCTCCCAGCTTATCAACAAGTTCTCCTAAGGTCCTCCGGGAGCAGTGGCGACTTGTGCTGTTCAGCTCAACTTGTGCTGTTCAAGACCAAGAATGGGCTATCCAGCAGGCCAGGGAGGCTGTACAGAGACAAGGTCTCCCGGTACCTCCTTGTGTGGTCTAGCCCGGACCACAAACATGCCGGATACGAAAATAAAATTTATTCATTCACATTTCTTGCTGATGCGTTACACAGACAACACTGCGTCTCCCTATTTTCGAGATGGAGGGGCACCGGATGCGCTGAAACGCGCAAGTGTCAAAGCAACGCGGCGCCGCGCGCGTTTGCGAGTATAAAGCAAGACCGGCGCCTGGCGTGGCAACGCCGACGGGATGCCACGAATTGAACGCCGGTGAGCACGCGCACCACGTCACGTCGAAATGTATTGGCGCCTTGACTGTGGCATGTACTCATGTTCTCACATGATCATCATCTCATGATTACCATCTTTGCACCAGTCACAAACCTTCGTCATCTATTGGCGTCACGTAATACCAAATTTGGCATATGTGAAGCTATCGAAACGGCCACGAGCGCATCATCAGTGTGGCATGTAGTCATGTTACATGACACGCATCTCAAGTTCATCATGTTTGGATGTGTCATTTATCTATGTCATCCGTTCGCGTAGCATAATACCGAGTTTGGTACATTTGAAGCTAGAGAAACGGCTGCGAGTCCATCATGAGCGTAGCAAGTTGTCATGTTGTTACATGACACGCATCTCTTGTTTATCGTGTTTGCACCAGTACCATACCTTCTTTATCCATTCACGTCCATTAATACCAAATTTGGTATATGTGACGCTAGCGAAACGGCCGCGAGTGCCTCATGAGCGTGGCATGTAGTCATGTTGTCACATGACACGTATATCATGATTTTCATGTTAGGGTCTGTCGTTTGTGTTCGTCAAGCAATCATGCCATACCATAACAGTTTCTGAACATGCTCTGCAAACGAAACCACCGCAAGAGCTGCAGAACAATGAAATGTAAATTATGACATTCGTGAGACACATGTCATGATTTTGATGTTATGACTTGTCAAATATGTTCTTCATACAGTCATGGTATGCCATACCAAGTTCGGTATTGATACCATTATCGAAATGGCCAGGAGAGCTAAAACTTGTAGGTGGCTAGATAGATAGATAGATAGATAGATAGATAGATAGATAGATAGATAGATAGATAGATAGATAGATAGATAGATAGATAGATAGATAGATAGATAGATAGATAGATAGATAGATAGATAGATAGATAGATAGATAGATACGCTCAATGTAGCTGAAGTTCGCTAAGAAAAGCTTCGCATTGAAAAGGCCAGTGTTACTAACGCTTTGCTAAAACGACGCGGTGGTGGTACCTGCCCGTCGCTTTGCGTTCTACACCTTAACGCCTCCGAGAACGGCATGCATCTTTCTCCACAGGCGCGCACGCCGTCCTTCGTTTTCGAAGATAACTGCCAGGTGGCGCTCGTGTCTAACGTGCCTCGATGCGCCTCCCCTGCATGCTCGAGGTACTCTAACGCAGCGTCTCCAGAATATCATTCCCCGATTTTCATTGTTTTGTTCAATTTTTCCAGACGCAACACTATCGTCTTTCGACGGCATTTGCAATGTAACTTGCAGATCCGGGGCCATTATTTTTCTCTTGTTCTCTTCTTCATTTATTCTCTATTTTATTCCCCCCTCTCACCCCCAAGCGTAGAGTAAGCTAAAGCTTCTTTAACCTCCTTGCCTTTTCTCCCTGTTTCAATCTTTCTTTGTACAGTACTGAAGAATTCACCTTCTCCTAAACGCCTCCCTGGGTGCCGCCATAGCCCTCCTTGGGCTGTGCAAATTGGCGTGTCCCCTCAAAAATGCACTGGAAACGCTGCGCCCTTAGCCTTTGTACTCCCGCGCACAGCCCATCATGGCGGTGTTTTTTTCCTCCCTGTGAAAAGGTGTATAGCAGATAACCGAACCTGCAGGTTCGGTTTCTGCAGGCGGAAGGTTGTGTTTTCGCACACTTGCTCGCTTGAAACAGAATAATTAGCGTTTCTTGCAATTTGCTTGCTAAGCTTCAGTATCTGTTGGTTTTTATTAAGGTAGAGTAAATGTAAACAAGCCCTCAAGATATTCCCCTTTTTCATTCTCAAAACACCATGCCACACAAGTCATGGCGTCCATTAAGGTGACGGTTCCACTCCCTCCTTCTCGCAATAGTTCGAAAGAAGACACCAGACGACGCCACTCTTGCACGCTTGCAAAACGTGAGAAAATTGCTCGCGCAACTACGGTCAGTATGTACCTTGAGGCGGCGGAAATCGGCCGATGAGGGCCAGTGAGCACAAATGCAGATGGCATCTTTCACTTACAACCCGCCAACTGTGGCTGTCGTTTCAACGAAACCACGAAAGGTGCCCCCAGTGACAGCTGGCAGACTGAAACTCGCATCGTTTCACTAAAGTGTACACACACGCGCGTACCCACAATAATACACAAACACACACTTTATCTGTCTATCTGACTCACTCACGTCCATGGAACAACGATTGAACATGACGTCAACCAACCGCTTTGAAGCGTTGGAGTGCACTGGCATCACCGCTACCTTCTTTTTGATGTAGCGACCTCGGCCTGGCTTGATGTAGCGTCGCGTGAGCGCGTCCTTTGTTTTTCTTTTTTTTCTTGTCACGCGACACTGCTCAACATCAGTCAATGTAGCTTACGCTACAAAAATGGACAGATCCCACGTACAGTGGGAATCGATGATATGCGAAGCACGAATGACAGAAGTTGATAAGTCACTTTAAAATCAGCAAAACGTTACGAGGTGGAGGTAGATATTGCCCTACATGACTTCCGTATCATGATTTTTCATGATTATCATGTTTGGATGTGTCGTTCACCTTCGTCATCTATCCACGTCACGTGATACCAAATTTAGTATATGGGGAGCTAGCGAAACGGCCGCGAGCACTCTATAAGCGAAGTTTGTTGTCATGTTCTTACATGACACGCTTGTAAGGATTATCATGTTTGCACCAGTCATATATTTCGTTGTCCAACGACGTCACATAACACCAAATTTGGTATATGTGGAGCTAGCAAAACGGCCACGAGTGCATCACGAAGGACCCAATATACTCCCATGTAGCGTTGACGCACGCTGGGCACAGCGACGCTACGTTAGCAAAACGCTAGCACCCTGTAGTCTGACGCCAGACGTGACGGGCGCAACCAGCCTCCGTCGAGGCGGCCTGACGGCGATCGGCGCGAAATGCGACGTGCCGCATTTCATGCCGACGTGTTATCCAGACAACACTGCGTTTCTCTCTTTTTCGTGACGGAGGGACGCCTGAAACGTGCATGCGTCAAAGCAACGCAGCGCGGCGTGCGCCTGCGAGTATATGGCAAGACCTGCGCATGGCGTGGCAATTCCGGCGTGATGCGACGAAATGAACGCCGTCGAGCACGCGCACAGCGTCACGTCGAAATGTATTGGCACCTTGACTGCATGTAGTCATGTTCTCACATGACACGCATCTCATGAGTATTATGTTTGCACTAGTCACATACGTTCGTCATTCATTGGCGTCACGTAATACCAAATTTGGCATATGTGAAGCTAGCGAAACGGCCGCGAGCGCATCATGAGCGTGGCATGTAGTCATGCTGTTACATGGCACGCATCTCATGATTATCATGTTTGCACCAGTCACATACCTTCGTCATCCATTCACGTAATCTAATACCAAATTTGGTAAATGCGACGCTAGCGAAACAGCCGCGAGCGCATCATGAGCGTGGAATGTAGTCATATTGTTACACGGCACATATGCCATGATTTTCAAGTTAGGGTCTGTCGCTTTTGTTCGCCGTGCAATCATGCCATGTGAACGAAACTACCACAAGAGCTGCAGAACCATGAAATGTAAATCATGACATTCATGACACACATATCATGATTTTCATGTTATGACAAGTCAAGTATGTTCTTCATTCAGTCATGTTATGCCACACCAAGTTTGGTGTCGATATCATTATCGAAATGGCCAGGAGAGCTAAATTTCGTAGGCGGATAGATAGATAGATAGATAGATAGATAGATAGATAGATAGATAGATAGATAGATAGATAGATAGATAGATAGATAGATAGATAGATAGATAGATAGATAGATAGATAGATAGATAGATAGATAGATAGATAGATAGATAGATAGATAGATAGATAGATAGATAGATAGATAGATAGATAGATAGATAGATAGATAGATAGATAGATAGATAGATAGATAGATAGATAGATAGATAGATAGATACGCTCAAAGTCGCCTAAGTTCGCTAAGAAATGCTTCGCATTGAAAATAGGGTAGGCAGCACTGGAAGAACAATTGACGTTTTGACGTTTCACGAAGATTAGCGTCTATTTGAAAAGTAGTTCTGAGACCTGGCGAAGCTCTGTGGTAAAATGCTTCATTGCCACGCAGAATGCTTGGGTTTGATTCCAGCTGGCACCCAGACATTTAATGTTTGCATTCGTAGGGTTGGCGCTACCGATGTCGGGTATTTGTTAACGCTCGCACGTTAAATTACCCATGTGTGTTCTCATCGTTCGTATAGGTAGAGACTAAGTGTCAATCACCTGTGGCACATACTCGCATACCAGTGGCCCATAAGCGCCCCATAAGCGCCCAACACATCCCGCCACTGCCTGGCGGGATGTGTTGGGCGACGTGACCAAGTACGGCCATAAACTGCCCCATCGACACAATAATAATTCATCAAGTTTTTGTCAGAGCATTAAGCGACTTCGCATGGAAAATAAGTCAGATGTAGTCTACATATCCACTAAATATTATGGCTGTGCTATGTAAAGAATAAAAGATATTCCTACATAAACCCTCATTATTTTGCCCATTTTCATTGAAACGTAAATGAATTTCTAATTAGTTTATTTTCAATATCCCGTTATAAAAACCTTGAATGGTACTTCGTCTAAAGGTACAGTAAATTCCGCTTTGTTACGTTGAATTGTTTTCCCGTACTCGCAGTACAACTGAGGCGTGTACAGCAAAAATGCTTTTGTTGCTCACACTATTTTCATTGCTACAAGTAACGCTTCCGACCAGGCATTAAAATCAGATGTCATTGAAAAGAGGGGATAAGAAGCTTTCTGAAGTAGCCGAATTCAGTTTTCTTTGTGAAGCGCAGCGAGCCCAGTGCATCCGCAAACAATGCCTGAAAGGCGGGGTGCTTACGGTCGGAATGGGGCCACCACCTTAATAAAAAGAGTCGAGATGAACCACGTATACAATTGTGCGAGTGGTCACAATTGACAATGTGTTCAATGATTGCTCGCGGCTTTTTTTTTTCTTTTCTCCTGGACCATCGAGGTTAGGAGGCGTTGGGCAAGGGGTAGCATAGAAACTCTGCCAAAGTAGGCAGTTCCTGCGCTTATAAAAACATGTCTTCTCACAACTTTGGCTTCAGCAAGAGCGCCTTTTCAAAGATTTCTCTCCACTTCGAGCCTCCATCTTTGCCTGAGCTTCTGTCTTGAAATGACTCGCAACTCCATTATATAAACGTACCACAAACGACAGGAACAGTACAGATCATCTCGGTGCATTGTCGTGTTCAAAGTCAAATTTATCGTGACTGCAGGGCTCAGGCAATGGGTTCTCATAGCGCATACATCATTCATTGTCTTTTGAGAGAGGAGCCTATCAAGTTTTTTGTTGCTCCGGGTAGTGAGAACATGAATTATCATCATCCCGAACTCGAACGTGCTCGCTTCGTCCTCTTATTTGTCTTCTCCTTCACTCCCGCAACACGCGCGCCAATACTTCCGGCGTGGAATGCAATAAATATGATGAACGTGTCTATTACAGTTATGCTTTATCACTTATCAACAAATGAAGGGACTTAAGTAACGTAAACAACATTCCCGGGACTGAAGATTATGTAACTACTATAGTAAGCTGACTAAAATTCACGTAACATCACGCAACAACTAGTCACGTAAATAAAATACTTAACATTGCTCACAAGTATAGGCGCGTCTAAAATCACCCTACATCGCGCAATTGTCACGTGGTCACGTGACACCTTTCCGCTAAGCCACGTAAAAGCTAGTCATGTGACATGCGCACATCAGAATCACAGGACACATGCGTAGTGTGGCGAACCAACTGAAACACTAGAATAACCAAGTCTAATCATAATAATACTACTTGCGAAAACTAAGCATCTCATTGAAAAGCTTGGCATTACTATCAAAGCTTAGGAGGGTCGAACAGTAGCTTCACTGCTTAATCCATCCTTGTACCAGTAGTGTAAGATGCGCACATTGTTTTTCTGTGCTGTTCGTCCTGTCATGCATATGCTGATTATAGTCAAGCTTAGATTTGCTCTCGTAGCCAAAACGCAGAGGAGTCCTCACCCCTTTACCCCGTCGACGATTTGCGATGCTCTGCAACGAAGGTTCTGTGGTGCGCATACATAAACGCAGAATCACTCACATTATAGGAGCACGTACCTTCGTCAAGCGTCTCTTCTGTGAAACGGAGCAATAACTGGTCTTGCCCGAGACGGTTCACGGCCCACTTGTGGATGACCACTCGGCCGTTATGGCGAATGGGCCTATTCAAGCTAAGACCGGTGAGCGAAGCGCTGCGGGTGCATCTTTTGACTGATACATGTGGATGAGACTCTTTCACAGGCACCGACGGGGCCGCGTCAGCGGTAAAAGGGCACGCCGACACTCGTACGATATGTCATTATTTGCACGTGTTTGCAAGACCGCCGGATAAGCTACGTGTCTCGCTGTCGGAAATGTGATCAACGACGTTGATCACCTCTCCGGAAGTCATAAGTGCTCCGTAGAAAATATCATCCCGACATGGCCGGTAAAACTGACTGCCGGATGCGAAGACTTTGAAAAGCGATGCTGAAACTGTAGGTTATCGCAATGGCAGACTGATTGACAGGTTTTTGTGGGCAAAGTTTTATCTTAAAGTAATGAAAACAAAACAACAGTGCCATGAGGCCCTTGTCTGCTGCTCGGAGTTATTTCAGGCTACCGTATTAAAAAATGAATAGGAGAAATGTCAAATGTTAATTTCGAAGAAGAGAAGAAAGAGAGAAAAGAAATTGGGAAAACCTTAAGCTTCTGCTTTAAAAGTTGAACGCGATAGTGAAATCCGGCTTTTAGTGCGCCCTTCAACAGCCAAGTGCATAATTATTAATATGTTTTGTTACATACACACACGCACGCACACACACGCGCGCACACAGTAGATTGTACCTGCGCGCGCGCGGAATCGGTACATACAGGTTTTTGATCTAAAGCGAAAATCGCATGACCTCCGAGAGATACACCGCACGCTCGCCATCTCGGAGGCCATAAAGAGTCTCACAATGCCTCCCAGATGGCAGCACATTATCTACCGTTTGCTGTTTGCTTGATCAACGCCTCTGGAAAGGCATGATACGTTTTCTACTAGATGGACATAGTTGTCTATTTTAGAGCTGTTTGAAAGTTTCTGTGCATATTTAGTTACGATGGCTGCACTATCACGGCCTTCTTCGACGTAATTTGAATCCTCCCAAATGCGCCTACAAATCGACGAATGGTATCATTTTCATCGTGACACCTGTCGATGAAACTGCGTTAAAGGGGCCCTGAAACACATTTTCAAGTAACCATGAAATGAATTCACTGGAAGAGCCTATTGCCCCAAAAATTCAACGCCACAAAAGTTTTATGAATCTGTCCAGTGCGAGTGGAGTTACAAAGATTTGTCGCATGCTGCAATAGCATTCTTTCTTCTCTCGTCCCGACGAAAGCACTGGAAGCTAAGGAGGGAGGGGTTGGAAGGGCAAAGAAATCACTTCACCCGCGCCTCGTGACCTTGAGCACTCCTTTATCTTTTTTTTTCTTCGAATGCGTGGCTTTCTCAGTATGATCGTGCGTGCACGCGTGGACAAGTAGCGGCATCCAGCGGCGATCTCTGTAACGAGCTTTTTCGCGGATGGACGATTTTTCGCTCACAACCATGGGGCCTACGCCGATGGCAGAATTCCTGGGACACGAGCTCTCTGTTACAATCACGCTATATCACTTATAAACTAGTGAAGGGACTAAAGTAACGTAAACAATATTCCCGGGACTAAAGATTATGTAACTACTATAGTAAGGTGACTAAACATCACGTAACATCACGCAACGACTAGTCACGTGAATGAAATACTTAACATTGCTCACAAGTATTGGTGCGGCTAAAATCACCCTACATCACGTACAACGTGATGTAGGGTAAACACTATCGAGTTAAAAATTAGGGAGTGCGACCACAAGTGCTAACCACCTCAATTGGAACAAGTGACGACTCAGCGATATACTGTACAAAACCAACTAATACACAGATATTCGGATCAAGTCTTGACTTACAAATTCTTGACCTACAAGTACAATTTTTTTCACTCGTTTTGTTTTTACTCTTGGCTTCAATCTTTCATCTTCCCTGTCAAATCCTTCATCTTGTTTGTCTTTTCCCTCTATGTTCTTCACTCCACGCTCTTGTGTATCACCGTCCGGGCTGGCATCAGTTGGTTTAGGCCTCCTGATTTTTTCAGTTCGTTCTTGTTTTTCCTGTTTTTCTTATTTACTTTGCTCTTGCATGGTGTAAAAAAGAGGCGCGTTAATTAGTCAATGCATCTTTCCAGCCAGGTTGTGAAAGTTTACTGTGAAAAAATATTTTGTGGGTGTTCTGATTGTTAGTTATTTCCTTATGTTCGTGCTTTGAAAAAAGGCTGCGACGCTAGTGGGCGTGCTAGCGCAAATCACTTGAGACGAATTCGGACACGTTGACTTATGCACCATAGTGAGTGATATGCTTGAATGCAATCAGTACGTATGGTTGAATAAAAAAAAAGATGTTTCATTTCGAGGGGCTCGTTCCTTTGTCAGATGGAATTAAATTAACCCTAACAAATCAACACAGAACAATTAGGCCATGAAAGGTACATGGGGCCCTATTTATTGTGATTTTTAACTGCAGTGTAACAATCATCACGACGTATTGGCATGAATGACAAGTTTACGAAAAAAACACCCTTTCCGATGATGGGATCCGAACCAACAACCTTCGAACTGCTTGTACGCTCAAACATATCCTTCACATTTAGTAATATGAGTAATCACTTATTGATCTAGTTGAAAATAATGCACATAACTTTGCTTTTGTAGCCGTAAGACAAAAAGTCTCCTAAGTTCGTTGCAGGGCTAGTTGAAGCGTTTCACCTTGTGTGATGTGCTTCGATGCTCCACTGCAAAACGTTCCGCTACTTAGCCTGTTAATACACTTCACCATATGGCAGTACTGTACTATAATAAAGCTTACTAAAGCATTCATTGATATGTCGGGTTTGACGCCCAAAAAAAACACCATATGATTATGAGAGACGCCGTAGTGGAGGGCTCCGAAAATTTCAACCACCCGGGGTTCTTTAATTATATAACGTGGACCCAAGTCTGAGCACACGGGCTTACAGCAATTCGGCTTGCATTTAAAGTGCAGCTGCTGCGAGGGGGATTCAATCCCGCGACCTGCGGGTCAGAAGCTGAGTACGTTAGCCACTATAGACCACCACGGCGGGGCGAACCTACCAAAGCAAACTTCTTTCTTCTATAGGCACTAATATTTTGATACGCCAGCTGTTCTCCTGCGTTTAGCGATATCAGCGTCGCCGTAACCAGCTGACAGAATGAAGATGAAAGAGGGCGAACGTGGAGTGTAGTGGAGGATAAAAGACGATGATAGCGATGAGAGTACGAAGAGGAGGGAACGACAGCGGTGAGACGATATGTACCACAATGACCACCCGTGGCGCCACAGTAGTGCGCACAGCTGTGCGGTCCCCGATGACGTCATCGATAAAATATGTGGCAAGGGCTTCCACCGATACCATACAAGAAAATGGAGCGCTGCAATAACGGACGCCTGACCACGACAGCTGTCGAGTTGCACGCTACTATAGTGTACTAGAATATTCTCTAGTACACTATAACGCTACCTTCCGCATTCTCCCGGTTAGCGAGCCAGTTACGCTCCGCCTCGTCCACGGTGGTTGTGTCGAAATGGGCTGCACAAAATTTTCCGCACCAGTCACGCTATTCGTGGCGTGGTAGGCAACTGTACATACTTGTCTCTTCTCAGTTATTTTCTTTAAGATATCGCAAAAGAAAAGTGGGGAAGTCTCAAGCTTCGCCTTTAAGAGTTGAGCGTGATTGCGATATCCTGTAGTGCGTACTTCAACCACTTATCGCATAATTTGTTTTGTATGAGGTTACTCAATATGTTCGAATTGTGAATTACTACAACTCAATTGATAAAGTTAAAAGTGGCTTTTGTAAGAGTAGATTTTGTATGTGGCTGTATTTTGTGTAATGGGTAGCATGTTTTAAACCACGAGCAATTATAGGTGTGAACTTTGTTTTAGAACTTTGCTATGCCCTCACTACGGGGTATTAGGGAAATACGCGCAGTAATACGTCTGCCGTTTGTTTTGGGTGGCCGACTTTAAACCTCGAAGTCATTATGATAATCACATGTTATGACGCCCGATCGCATTGTATACTTGCACCACGCACTATTCCTGCAATATTGTATAATATATTGCGAAGCTTGTAGCTTGTATACAGGACGCGTGTGTTTGCAAAGCATGAGCGTCATATCCAGTGCAGTTTCAAGCCAAAGTTATTTCCACAGTGTTTTCAAGCAGACGCGTTGCTGTGTGGTAGAACACCTGCTTGCCACGCAAACGGCGTCGATATTCACGCATAACCCGGAATATTTCCGTACTTCTTTTGCATCTTCCTTCATTTTTTCAGTCATGAGCAACACCATTTCTCGCTCACAACTTACGACACCGACAGCGGTGCCGACATCGAATTTATGCGAAAAGAGCTTTTAGTGCTGTCGCCTTGAAATCAAAACATCTATATACAGCTGCGATCAGAATTCCCGTCAGGCGGCGTCCTAATCGTCGGTGGCTTTTCGTCTGTAGTTTTGACTGCCCTCGATCTTTAGTGTTCTCTTTAGAAGCATCTGGTGATACAGCGTCGTTTCATCGCGATGAGCGTTTCCTGTGATTCGTTGTTAGAGTCCTTCAGTCTGGAGCTAGAAATATGCGTGCACGGCGAAGTGTGGCGCAGCGTTTATTTAATGTGAACCGTTTCTCAGTGAACATCGTCCATATTCAGCGTATCTAGCTTTAGTTTAACAAAACGTGATATTCGGAAAGGTGGTTCATAACTTCTGGGAACACTAAAGTGCAAAAAATAGACATTTACATTCTTCGACAGCGCCTCTCCTGTGTCTCTGAATCTATGTGAATGACTATTTTTATGCAGTGCTACAGTAAAAATTCCGCCTACGACATTTTCTGTCGTAGCCATCCGGTTAAGCTGACGTTAGATCCTTGCACGGGCATACCTGAAAACCAAAGCATGAGAGCCATGCAGGGCAAACTTTTTCGCAGGGTGGGCCCAGGCTGTGCTTGTGTCTGAAGTTGTGCCAAGGAGCTAGCTCGGGTTGGACCAGTCTTGGACCTATTTTATCTCGAAAGAGAAAAAAAAAACGTTTCCATGTCTGACAACCACAATACCATGGCGGTCTACTGATTGTAGTGCTCGACTGCTGACGCTAAGGTCACGGGATCAAATCCCGGCGCGACGGCCGCATTACGATAAGGGCGAAATGCTAGAAGCCAGTTGGCTTAGTTTTTCGCGCATGTTAAAGAACAACAGATGGTCCGAATTTCTGGAGCCCTCCACTACGGAGTCAATCATAATCAAACTGTGGTTTCGGAAAGTTAAAACCCAAAATGAGTGATAATTTGGAGAGGTCTTGTGAGAGATAAGTGCTCATCTTCTGTTTATTACATACGGAACAACTTTATCGATGGGAAACTAATGGTGAATCAATAGGCCTGTAGGTGACGATTTTACCTTTTATCAGTGTTCGTTCTTCTCTTATATCATAATTCTTATTTTGCAGTCATAGTTACATGTGTAACCTAATAAGTTATGCTTATATCTTATCATCACCAGAGCATTGGCAGAGCTCCAAAGGGGAGCTTTTTTTGTATAATCACTATAAAGACACATTCTTCTTTGGCTCCATCACGGCTCCCAGTGGTCATGCGAGGCCACATAGACATGTACGATTTGTGCACCCGCATTGGATATGAGTGAGCCTTAGTTTTTTTTTCACGTTATGATGTGAAAGCTGCATGATACTGCCACAAAAGCGTCAGAATGCGCAGGTATTCTTCGAAAGCGTCGGCGATGACCACGATTACTGATGATGACGCTGATGACCACGATTGCTGATGATGATGATTCCACCCGGCTCGGTTGTATAAGGTGGCTGCAACCGCTGCCTCGGCGTTCAAATATTGAAGTTCGAAGTGGAGCTTGAAGCTTTGGAGCGGGACTTTGCTGGTTTGGTTGACTAAGTACCGGGTAGTCTTTTTTTGTTCTCGAGGATCTGTAGCGCATCTTTCTTTATTTATAGCTGGACCAGGTTCTTTTTCTAGTTTGGCTTTATTTGAAGGCGCACTGATGTCCAGCAATTCTCCGGTCAAAAGCATTCCCCCTGAACGGCCTCTCTGCAGCATGATGACCTTACCCTTGACCTGTTTCTCCACAGTGGTGAGAGCAGCATTCCCGTGGCGTTTGTTTCTTCGGTGGTCTCTTCATTAAATTGAATGACTCGCTGGCGATTCAAGGACATCTGCATTCAGTGTCTCCAAACTATCACAGAATTATTGACGTGCGGCTGTTTGGTCGAGGTGGGATAGTATCCAGATCACCTGACAAGTACTGCGCAAGAGGCCTTCTAAAATTTTCGTCCTCTGCATCAATTCCGCTGAGAGCGTTTCTTCCACCTCTTCTGGCTTGCACTAAAGGTATCGTATGAGGTATACACACGCCACTGAGCCCCACTAAAACTCTTGAGAAGCTTTCTATAGCAGGCGTGGAGGTGGTTTATTGCGGCAATAGAGTTGCGGACAACAAGCGCGTCCCTAGAGAGAGTCTGCGATTGCGACTTTTGCTGGCACTTCATGTCCTTTTGGGATTAAAGAGCGGCCTCTAGTTTTTTAGAGTAGATCAAATTGCATCTCGTTCATTATAATGCCGGAACTGCTGGAGACTTGGTCTTATAGTGCGGGTGGCTGCAAGTCAGAGGGGTGATGTAGCAGGTGTAGATAATAAGATCATGCAAATCGAGAACATACGGCACAGGATGACATGCGTTGTTAGTGTCGTGGGCAATATGCCACTGACTACTCATGTTGTCCAATCAGACAAGAAATTCAAGTTCTTGAAGTCATTGATAAAAGAACATGCTCTAGGAGGGAGGCGATGACAATTGTTATGTGGTTCTTGAAGGGAAAAGAAGAGAAAAGTGAGCCCCGTAACTGTTTGAATCAGAGTGCGACACTTAACAGTAGATCACAAGGGATGTGGGCAAGGAGGGATTAAAATGATAGGATTAAAAGGTATATATAGAAAGAGCAAGGCGCAGGAATAGCGAATGACGGAAGTAAAGAGAAGATAGGAAATATGGACATGGTCGTAGGAGTTCGAGGACGGGGCACCACTCGGCGAGAGCTCTTGTCGGCGTCAGGACATGGCATAGGGGGAGCCTAGTCGGCCACAGCTGCGCTGTCATCGGAGATCGCGGGGGCACAACCGGTCGCCACAAAATCCAGCGAGCAAGCCCGCGATGGCGATTGTTAAGGGAAGAGCGTGTGGTTATGGTGGCGTTACCGCTCGTGAAACGTTCACGGCGATGACTCATGCATAAACAGTCGAGGTACGTATAGGAAAATCTGTGGCTTCGGCAGTGCAAACGAGGTGCTGACTAGTGTGATGGATCAGCTAGTTGACAGCATTTGCGAGTGGATTGCTCAAGTTGTAAGTATTAAAATCGCTAAGCTTATAACCATGAAACCAACCAGTCCACGAAACCAACCAGCTGCCAATGGCCGATGAAGTGAATACGATAAGTACAAGGTACACGCCTTTGATAACTGGCGTCGGTTCTCCGATTTATCATCGCCTAATGGTCAGGAACGCGTGCTTGACTTGAACGTATATACTGATGCTGAAATTGATGCCCATGCTCAGAAACGTAGCCGGTACCCGTTGAATCGTGGTAAACCTGCGTCCTCACTGGCTAAATAAACAAAGCGTCTGACTAGTAAATTTTTGAAGGAGAGTATTTTGGGTAAAGTTGTCCTCGCAATGATTACTTCATCAAAATAGCATCTCAGAGTTTTACAGTGGAACGGTTGTATATATTAGCTGCAAATACTGATTTGCACTGTCTCAGATCTCATGCTAAATCCCGATTTTGTTTTGTTGCAAGATTCCTTAATGCATATAAACATGTCTATGTTAAGAATTATTTTCGTTTAAGTTATACCATCCTTCGAGAGGTGGTGGAGTAATTCTTATCAAATATCTTTTGCCTAAAGCAAAGATGGCGTTAAAACTGCTGTCCCCGGAATGTGAAATTTTAGTTTTAATGATAGCTATGCCTTCCCAACATACATTTCTAAAAGGTATTGTTTACTTTCTTTCAGGCCTTCATGATAGCCGGCCATTGGACACCCTACTTGGCACGTGTAGAAAAAAATTTGGCAGATCCCACGTACCTGGGAATCAACGTTACGCGAAGCTTGCGGAGGGAAGGTGAGCGTGCTGCAATTTGTTTTATTGAGAACACGTCATGAAATGACGCTAAATACATGTATAAATGTTGCAAATACAGACATATGGGGAAGAGTAGCAGTTGCTTATATAACCAGTAGTTTGCACTTGCGCAACGATGCCAACTGCCACATGTGTATTAGCAACACCAGAAGCTGATATGAGGTGCTGATGCTCGCGAGGATGCAGGCTCTGGACACTGCTACATAAATCAACTTCAGCGCATGACAACTAACCACAATTGACGTTAACTCGACGTGGCAGCTGTATCAAAGGAGTACAAATGTAATATTCATAAAATTGGGTAGGCAGCATTGCAACCAATATTGATGTTTTACGAAGATTCGCGTCTATTTGGAAAGTATATAGTTCTGAGACCTGGCATAGCTCTTGGGTAAAATGCTTCACTGCCATGCAGTATGCTTGGGTTCGATTCCAGCTGGGACGCTCACATTTATTCTTCGCATTCGTCGGGTCGACGCTTACGATGTCGGGTATTTCTTGAATGCTCGCGTGTTAAAATTGCCTATGTGTGTTCTCGTCGTTCCTGAGTACATACTAAGTGTCAATCACCTATGGCACATACCCGCATACCAGCGGCACATACCCGCCCGTGGGTATGTGCCACTGTTTGGTGGGAAGTGTTTGACGACGTACGCGACGGGATTGTGACATTATTCATGCCTTGACCAGTGCGTCATACTCGTCAAACCATCTTACCCTCTTATGCTAATTTTGGTTCACGCCAAGTTAAGTATGTGACCATGAGAGCACCCAAACGTAAGTGGCTAGATAGATAGATAGATAGATAGATAGATAGATAGATAGATAGATAGATAGATAGATAGATAGATAGATAGATAGATAGATAGATAGATAGATAGATAGATAGATAGATAGATAGATAGATAGATAGATAGATAGATAGATAGATAGATAGATAGATAGATAGATAGATAGATAGATAGATAGATACTCTCAAAGTTGCCGAAGCTCTCTAAGAAATTCTTCGAATTTAAAATGTTTTATTATCAGGAGATTTAAATGCCCAATACGTCACATGGGGTGTAAAAACTTACGCGTGCGGTAACTGTTCGCGGGGCTGGTCCCAAGATGACAATCTTACATGTTTAAATTCAAGTTGCCGAACGTACTTGAGAGGTCAAACATGTTCTTCATTGGATCTGACATTGGCAAGCTCCACCCTTAACATTTCTGGTTGGTCCATAGTTAACTGTGCTACAAACAGCGATCACATGCCGATTACTTATAAAATACGAAGTCCGGTAGTCTCAGTTGTTTCTGATGCACGTACGTTTATAAATTACACTGAACTGAAAGAGTGTTCGCTTTCTTCACTAACTTCCCTATCAGATACAAGCACGAAGATAAAAGTTATGAGTATCTGTTCATTTCCAGAAAATTCCCACGAAAAATCTGAATTTATGATCTCATCCGTGAAGCAGAATGGTAATTCACCATGGTGGAATGATGAATGTTTCGGGGACAGCAGGCGCTGAAAAGCGGCCTTCAAAAAGATGTTGTACAGCCAGTGCCCTCCAAACTGGAAGGTCTACCAATTTTTAGCTGGAATTTTGAAAAAAGCAGTTTCGCAAGCAAAAGAAAATCACGACATTCGAACGTTGGAGTATCTATCTAAATAAAACAATAAACGCACGCTCTACAGATTTCTTCGTAAAAATAGAATGGTACCGCGAGCTATGAGCACAGAGTCTATTATATTGGCTCAGGGGGAAAGAAAAGATTCGTTAGATATTATTGGTAGGGGGTTAGAGCAGCGCTTTTTTTCCTGGTCGGAATCAACTTAGGTAGCAGATAGCATTCTACCTGTAGCTCCGAGCCCTGACATAGTCACGTCGGCCATGTTTAAGATGTTAAATAAGGAATCTAAAGAGGTTTGGTTAGAGAGAGAGAGAGAGAGAGCATAAATAGAAAGGCGGCAGGGAGGTTAACCAGGGTTGAGCCCCGGTAGGCTACCCTCCACTGGGGAAGGGAAGAGGGGGAAGGAAAGTTATTAAGGAGAAGAAAAAATGTCACTCACTGGGCTGACGCGTAACATTTTCATATCTGAAACGATGAAACAGGCCGGTGTCTTTGAGAAATAGCAACAGCGCTTTCGTTGCCTTTCGGAATTGGGATGGGCAGTGCCATGATCCCAACACTTTCTCGACAGTGAAATCACTTCTGTCCAGTTGATTTAAGACACTGCGTAGGTGAAGCCCCTCGGTTGTGTATGCCGGGCAGTAACATAAGAGGTGCTCAATAGTCTCATCGACGGCGCAGTCGTTGCACTCCGCACTGTCGGCCATCCCAATTTTAAATGAGTAGGCATTGGTGAAGGTTACACCCAAACGCAGACGTCACAGCACTGTACCTTCCTTCCTAGAAAGACCAGAGGGTAGCTGGAGTCGTAGAGATGGATCGAGAGAATATAGTCGATGATGTGTGAACTGTGATGACTGCCACTTCAGGAGTGTCATGTTCTGCGTCAGCTTACTTGGCTATCTAGCCGAGTCAATCCTAGATAAAGGTACGGAAACAGGGTTTGTTTGTACATGTGCATTTCTGGCTGCTTCATCTGCGAGG
The DNA here is from genome assembly GCA_013436015.1 of Rhipicephalus annulatus. Classification (NCBI taxonomy): domain Eukaryota; kingdom Metazoa; phylum Arthropoda; class Arachnida; order Ixodida; family Ixodidae; genus Rhipicephalus; species Rhipicephalus annulatus. The sequence goes on from WOVY01003392.1 coordinate 404,374, forward strand.
TCGTTGCCGGAGATACCGCAATGACTTGGTATCCACTGGAACACAACGTTGTGTCTTTGTCCGGTCGACTTGTGCATCATTTCTCTGATCTCCAACACCAGCAGTTCGTACGACCCGCGACGAAGTGCCAACGAAAGACATTGTAGAGCCGCCTTGGAGTCGCAGAATACTGCCCAACGATTAGCCGGTTGTTGCTTGATAAAATCGATGGGACAACAATTTCCCAATCAGTCGATGTGCTCACATCACAAAGTTTGTACGTGATGTTGATGTGTCGCGATCGGATGACGGTGGCGCCGATAGATCTAGTCTGGGTGGTAGATCTATCCGTGTATACGTGGATACTGTCAGCGCAGAAGGTGTGTAAACGGTCCAGAGTTGGTTGCTTCAAGGCCAAGGTAGAAATAACTTTTCTATTTCTTATTCCTGGGACACAAAGGCGCTCGTCAGGTTGTCGTAGGCTCCACAAGGCGAACGGTGGATGCGCCAAGGGTATAAAACCGGATGGTAGCAAAGCGCGGTGGGAGCTGACGACTTTAGAGAACAGTGCCTCGGTCGTTGTTCTGGCAGAAATGTCAAACGGCTTGATACCATCCGTGAAATGTGCTGAATATGTGCTCTCAGCACGTCGGTTGTCGTAACCGGATGATCCCGAGCCAATATGGCTGTTCCAGCGGTTGAGGGAGTTCGTGGTAGGCCAAGACAAACACGTAGTGCCTGTGCTTGCACACTCTGAAGTGCTCGAATGCTTGCGACGCTGCCTTCTGTATCCTTGCTCAAACTTGTAGGCGTGTCAATGCAGATGCCCGTTGTACGTTGCAGATGTACGTTGTCATATGCACCTTTCACATGCACCTTAGCACAAGTGCTAGTCGTTTCCTAAATTTTTGCTGTTCTATTGATGATACCAAATTGATGACGTTTTCAATCGATGAACGGCCTCCTCGAAATTCTTGTCTTGCAATTTTAGTAAGCAGAGGAGAACTGTAGCACCGTACACCAATAAGAAGTGATTGGTATAGCTGTAGCGTGGAACTCAATGACGGACTCCATCGTTTTCCAGCGATGACTTTCAGGACGTGGGCAATAGATACCGGTTTCGCTTTCAAGCTAGTCACGTGAGGGCTCCAAGAGAGGTCGTGGTCAACAATGACATGTAGAAAACGATGGCTACGCTTGTAAGAGATGGGCTGGCCATTAATGCTTATCGGGTAACTTGTCATCGCCTTGCGCACGAAGGCCACCAGTGCACATTTTTCTGTTGAGATTGTTAGACCTTGCGTGCGAAGATAGTCAGATGCTTGCGACGCTGCCTTATGTATCCTTGCTCAAACTTGTAGGCGTGTCAATGCAGATACCCAGACACAGATGTCTTCAGTGTAAATTGAAACACTGACTGTTTCCGGCAGAGCTTCCGCCAGGCCAAGCAAGGCAAGATTGAAAAAAACATCACCTTGCGGACGCCATGGCACGTGTAGTGGTCTGAGGTCGGGCCATCTTCAGTATATACAAAAAGAGATTTTCGTGTCAGGTAGCTTCGGATTCATCGAAACATGCGCCCTCCCAGTTCAATTAACAGCAGTGTGTCTAGTAAAGCTTGATGGGAAACGTTGTGATATGCACCTTTCACATCAAGAAAGAGCGCAAGTGCTAGTCGTTTCCTAAATTTTTGCTGTTTTATTGATGACACCAAATCGGTGACGTTGTCAATCGATGAACGACCTCATCTAAATCCCGCCATGGAGCCGCATAAGAGTGTTTCACACTCGTTGTTTGGCTTATAGATGGCGCTGACTGTCACTCCTACTTCTAAATTCACAGATAAACCCAAAAAAGTGGATGGAGGGAGGGCCGCTGTGATAGCTCAGTGGTTAGAGCATCGAACGCGTAATTCGAAGGTCGTAGGTTCGATTCCTGCTCACAGTTGGTAATTTTTTCATCCACTTTTCTTTCTTCTTATTTACATTCCATTGGTTTTAATAACTTCCCCTGTACATTCCTTGGCATTACTGTCTGTTATATCTCATTAATATTGTGTTAAAACACGGAAAAACGAGCCCTTAGGTATACACTTCTTTCCCTTATTATATATATATATATATATATATATATATATATATATATATATATATATATATGTGTGTGTGTGTGTGTGTGTGTGTGTGTGTGTGTGTGTGTGTGTGTGACGTAAGAAGGCAGGGATGGTTAGGAGAAGCAGAGAAGGAAGAAGTCAGAACGGAATAAACATGGGGTATGCGCCAGGCCACGTCGCCCATTCTTCATAGCGTCACACAAGTCGACAGGATGAAGACCTGCATGCCCCTTCATCAGTCACTCATCATCGACGCAGTTCCCCAGAAGACACCCTGACCATACACTGACTACCGAATCATCACCTAGAAGGACAACGACCAGCACCATGACAGAACCATCAGCTGGCCTCGACATCCCCAAGTACACTGGATCAGCGGACGACGGACCCGTACAGGACTGGTTCAACCTATTCGAGGTCCACGCCGCCGCTGCATCCTGGTCGGAACGGGAGATGATCATCAACTTCACTGACTACACCTCAGGTGAGGCATTCAAATTTTGCCTCACCCACATATTCGAGAACGACGAGTCATGGCGAAAAATCAAAGAGGAGATAATTACCCGTTTTAACGACTATGACCAAGACCTACTCATTGCCAACCATCTAGAGACAACCGCACACTATCGTCAATTCCTTAAGCAGTCCTCAACCAATCGAAAGTCCAGCGCGAATCGACAACTGCCTCAAGACGAAGTGGCACATGAGTTAACTTACAGAAGGCCATGCGTATATTGGGAAAAACCTAACCGTCAAGCGCGCCTCCCTTCTGCGCAAAAGTCATCGCTTCAGCATATGACCCGAGACGTTGCTCAACCACCTGATGCCCTTCACTCTTCGTCTCGCATACGTGGTCCACCACCTGGGTTTTCGTCATGCGGTTCTTTAAGCGCTCCTAGCGCTCACCATTTGCCTTGTAAGGACGCCGTATTCATGGTAGATGACCTGGCGCATCAGAAAAATACCCTGTCAAGCCATTCTTCTTCCGTACGGTTTCATGCATCACCGTCCGGCGCACACACTCTCGAGAGTCTAAACAAAACAGAAGGCTCAGACGCATCGAACGTCGCACGCCACCAGGCACAGGAACTACTCGCAGTGAACAGCGAAAAAGAAGCCCCTGAAGAGCTTCGTGTCATTTCTATGGCACCGCAGACTTGCCAAAATCTGCAGTTCAAACCTAGTAATGCCATGACACCTGTGGTGCCCACATGCCTCATGAATCGAACAAATTCAGAAGTGCATGATACATCAAACCTCGCACACAGTTGTCTTTCGGAAGCGCCCTTAATGAACCCCGTCACCGAAGCCTCTGGAGAGCACGCTAGCAATGATGACGCATTGCCAACTATGCCCGACAAGCAAGACACTAGTTCACCATTCATCAGCTGCCTACAGGCCACGTCAAACACCGAAGGAAATGAATGCCCCATTCCGGAACGGGTTGTGTGACGCTATGAAGAATGAGCGACGTGGCCTGGTGCATACCCCATGTTTATTCCGTTCTGACTTCTTCCTTCTCTGCTTCTCCTAACCGTCCCTGCCTTCTTACGTCACACACACACACACACACACACACATATATATATATATATATATATATATATATATATATATATATATATTGTGAGCATTATCCATGCGCGTCATCTTGTCATATGTACATACTCATCATCATCAGTCTGACCTGTCTTGTGGGGCAGAGGCTCGGCTAGTAAAAGAAGTGTCTTGCAGAAAAAACGTTGCCATACAAGTGGTGGAGAGTGCTTTCTGGTCCCCTGGTCCTCTCCCTGCAGCGCTTTTTCGTTATCTTCGACTAACAACCATCCCTGGAGCTCCGGTCGGGTCGCCGTTTGCGCAGTGAGCCCACGTTCATGTTGCAAGACGAGCACAACAACAACACGGCTTCATCCACCCCTGGGCATGCCTTCATGGACTGTCACCGCCCCTCCAAAAGATCCCCCGATGTTCGCTGGCCTTCGCGGTGAAGACGTTGAAGACTGATTGGATTAGTACGACCGTGTGAGTGCGCTTAACTGTTTGCATGATTCTGTGAAGCCGTCCCGCGTGCCGTTCTATCTGACGGAGGTCGCTAAGACATGGTTTCTCAACCATCAGCTGGATTTCCCAGACTGGCCTACCTTTAAGCAGCAGCTCCGTCAAATATTTTCCAACCCTTCTGTACGTGCAGACATCGCCAAACGGAAGCTTGCTGAACGTGTCCAGCACTGCGGCGAGTCCTATACTTCGTACATTGAAGATGTCCTCGCCCTATGCCGTCGCGTCGGCAGCTCGATGGCAGAAGATGACCGCGTTCGCCACCTATTCAAGGGCATAGGCGACGTCGCATTTAACGCTTTGGCGGCAAAGAACCCCACCACGGTCGCGGATATCATCAGTACGTGTCAGCGACTCGACGACCTTCAACTTATACGTTTACAACCTGACACAGGAGGTCTCAGGCCCACGCATGACAATGAGCTCCGTGCGCTGATACGGTCCATGATTCGCGAGGAGCGGCAACTCCAGGCCACCTCGTCGTCTTGTGAGCTCCGCATAACATCTTCTGCAGGCAGCCTCCGCAATATCGTCAGGGAGGAACTGGCATCCATGACGTGTTAGCAAGTTCCGAGCTCGCATACCACTCCAAAGCCGACATACGCTCAGGTGATTGCAGCGTCACCTTCTCAGCAATCACCGCAGTACGTGTCAACTACGCAGCCCTCCCTAAATGTCCTCGCCCCAAGGGCACCGCCTCCTTTTTTCCATGCCTGGCGTCCATCTCGACACATTTGCTATTATTGCGGAATACGTGGCCACATCTCACGGTTCTGTCGTCGACGTCAACAAGACGAAAGGCGGGGCTATGATGACTACGAGAGGGATGACTTTTCCCCTGCTCCACAACATCGCCACCCATACCAACTGTACCAACGCCGCTCACCATCTTTACTGCACTTCGATGCAGCCAGTACCTTCCGCTCCTCGCGCCGTCGTTCCCCGTCGACTATGCGCCGTTCCTCGTCACTACTTCGTCCGGCTACCACGGCGTTTGATCATCGCCCGGAAAACTAAACAGTGCAGCTTCAGGAGGGAAAGCTGCATTTGGCGGACTGCATCGAACTCCTCCGGAACGCCCTTCAAACGTACTTTCAGTGTGTGTTGAGGGTATATGGAGTGAAGCCTTGGTGGACACAGGTGCATCGCACTCAGTTATTAGCGTGGACTTGTTCTCCCGTTTGCGCAATGGGAAGACACCGTATAATGGCCCTCCCCTTCACTGTGCTAATGCGGTTTTCGTTCAGCCTTCTGGTGTTTGCACACCACGAGTTTTTATTGAGGGAATCCTTCACCATATACAGTTCCTCGATCTGTCATCGTGTACCAATGCGCTCATTTTAGGGTGGTACTTTCTCTCCTCAGCTTCAGCCGTGATATCTTGCCGTCAGAGGGTCATTCGCATGTCAGATACTGCGCTTTTGTCCGATAAAGATGCTCATAGCCAGCGCTTCGTCACCGCTGATGACTGTTTTATTCCTCCAGGTAATGAGCATATTCTGACCCTGACATCAGATAAGATCAGTACTGGTGATGTGTTCCTGGCACCGTGTGGACGCTACATCTCTGGTGGGCTTACTATCGCTTCTAGCCTGGTTCGCTTTCATGATGGCAGAGCATTAGTTACGGCAGTTAACCCTACTTCTTTGCCTGTTGCACTGCCCCAGGGCACCAGTGTGGTTTGCTTCACAGATACCAAACCACATTCTTTGGTGCCCCTTCACGCAGACGCGCCATCTTTCTCTACGAGTAATGATGACGATGCTACAACGGCTGCTTTAACAGCCACAATAAGTCCCGATCTCACGTCAGCGCAAAAGCAAGAACTTTTGGGTATCCTTCAAAAACACAGTGCTTCATTTGATGTCAATTTTAAGCTTTTGGGTCGCACTTCCATCGCCGTACATCGAATTGAAACGGAAGGCAATACAATTGTACGCCGCCGCCCATATCGAGTATCATCCGCAGAGCGGAAAATAATCGAGAACAACGTTGCTGATATGCTTAAACGAGATGTTATCCGGCCTTCGTCCAGCCCGTGGTCATCACCTGTAGTGCTAGTCCAAAAGAAGGATGGTTCGGTTCGATTCTGCGTCGATTATCGACCACTTAATAAGATCACGCGCAAAGACGTGTACCCGATTCCACGAGTCAACGACGCACTTGACTCTCTGCAAGGCGCTGAATTTTTCTCCAGCCTAAATCTATGGTATGGTTATTGGCAATAACCTATGCACGAAGCGGACAAAGAAAAAACTGCCTTTGCAATACCAGACGGGCTGTATGAATTCAACGTGATGCCATTCGGTTTATGTAATGCTCCTGCCACGTTTGAACGCATGATTGACACAGTTCTACGCGGCCTTAAGTGGAAAACAAGTCTCTGCTATCTAGATGACATGGTAATTTTTTCCTCTTCTTTTCGTCAGCATCTTGATTGTTTGGATGAAATTTTGACGTGTATTGCCAATGCCGAACTTCAGCAATCACAAAGAAATGCCATTTCGCCAACAAGAACATCAAGGTGTTGGGCCACCTTGTCAGCAAAGATGGCGTTCGGTCGGATCCTGACAAGCTTGCTGTCGTGATAGGCTTTCCTCGGCCAGAAAATCAGAAACAACTACGAAGTTTCCTGGGCCTGGCATTCTACTTCCGCCCTTTCATCAGTCATTTTGCTGCCATCGCGTCGCCACTGCACAAGCTGCTGACATCCGAATCAACTTTCGCTTGGAATTACGACTGTGAGCGTGCCTTTCAAGCCTTCAAGCATGCTTTAACATCCGACCCTGTTCTGTGCCAGTTCGACGAGAACGCACCTACATGTTTGCACACCGACGCGAGCGGCTATGGCGTTGGTGCAGTTCTTCTACAGCGAGATGCCACTTAACAGGAAAGATTTATTGCGTATGCTAGTGATGCTCTAACAGCTGCTGAACAGAACTACTCCAGAACTGAGCAAGAGTGCCTAGCTGTCCTTTGGGCCATACAAAAATGTCCACAGTATCTTTACGGACGCCACTTCATTGTTATTACAGACTATCACGCCTTATGCTGGCTATCAACACTGCGAATTTTGTCTGGTGGCCTCGGTCGTTGGGTGCTCCGCCTACAAGAGTACGACTTTGACGTCATCTACATGTCTGGCAAAAGACACCAAGATGCAGACGCTCTCTCTCGCTGCCCTCTTTCGCTGTCATCATCGAGTACGTCTGCTGATTGCTCGTCTCGTGGTCAAAACACTGCGTCACCCCTTACATTATCACACCTTGCGGTTATCGACACGCCGGCCTCAAATCCCTACACCGAGTTCACCACACGCCAGCGTAATGATTCATATTGAAATCGCATTATTCGATGCCTAAGTGGCATATTACCTGCTCCTAATGCTAGATTAGACCGACAACTACGACAATTTAAGCTCGATAACAATGTGCTCCATCGTTACGTTTGTACTACTGATAGACACTGCTGGGTTCCAGTACTTCCACGTTCTCCACGTCACCGAGTCCTCGAAGCCTTTCATGACGACCCGTGTGCTTGGGTCACTAGGGCTTTCACAAAACACAAGGCCGCATCAGGAAACGTCTTTTGGCCTGGCATCTTTACCTATGTGACCAAGTACCTTGCATCTTGTCTTCTGTGTCAACGGCAGAAGTGACCAACTTGGTCTCCTGCTGGCCTTCTGCAACCCATCCCATGTACCCAGACTCCTTTCACCATCGTTGGCATAGAACTATTTGGACCTCTCTCTATCACGCCAGCAGGTAATCGTTAGATTGTGACTGCTGTCGATCACCTGACACGGTACGCAGAGACTGCTGGACTACGCACAAGTTCTGCTTCAGACGTCGCAGACTTATTTCTCAACGCCATTGTACTGCGTCACGGTGCACCTCGCAACCTCCTGAGTGATCGCAGCAAGACGTTCCTGTCCACTATAATCGAAATTTGTTCACAACCTGTGGCACAGTACATAAGATGACGTCAGCCTACCACCCCCAAACTAATGGGCTGACAGAGAGATTTCATCGGACACTAAAAGACATGCTATCAAGGTATATCGCACAAAACCACGGCAACTGGGATACAATTTCGCTTTTTGTGACGTTTGCCCATAACACCGCTGTTCAAAAAAACTACTGGCTACTCTCCTTTCTACCTCGTGTACGGCCGTACACAGACATTCGCCATCGACGTCTGCTTCCTAAATGTTCCAATTGACACCTTATCAACCATGTGAGGGCAGTTCATCTCAAGGCTCGAGGAATGTCGGCAACGAGCTCGCCTTAATACAGAAGCCATTCAAATCAGCAAGATCGCAAGCAGCGCTACGACAGCTCTCATCGCGACGGCTCCTTCCGTCCAGGGGATAAAGTGTTGCTTAGGACGCCAATTCTTACTCCAGGATTGTGAGACAAGTTTCAGTCACGCTTCGTTGGACCCTATCCAATCAATGAACAAACGTCACCAGTGAACTATCGTGCCACACCCAGCGACCTTTCTTCGTATCGTCGCTGTCGTGGTTCGAATATTGTCCACGTATCGCGCCTGTAGCCATTCGTTCGACGTTCCGTTTCCGTCTAAGACGCGTCCAGGCTGGCAGCTCACGCGTGGGGGGAAATAAGCCTGACCATTAGTTATACGCGTCATATTATCATATGTACATATCATAATCGGTCTGACCTGTGTTGTGGGGCATAAGCTCGGCGAGTAGAAGAAGTGTCTTGCAACCATAACATTGCCTTACAATATATACAGTGTTTGTCACGTCTTTGATGATAGAGTGGGCGATATTCATGGATAGTTCACGGTTTAGTAATGAAACCCTCCAGCGCTTCGCCGCACTCATCACCATTCACTCCATACATATGCTGTGATTTTTTTTCTCAAATAAAGTTCTATCGATTACAGTTCAATTTTGGTGACATACTGTAATCACTAAGGATGACTACCAGTTGGGCGTGTTGGTGAAGGTTCGTGATGAAATACGCGCTAAAATTTACACACACACTAAGAGAGGACACAGACGAGCACTTATACTAGCAACTGAATATTTTATTTTGAAGCGAACAATAATAAATACCTCACACGCATGTACGTCATTCCCAACTTTCCCCTGCAATCATCAACAGCGCGATATACCAAAATAATCACTCCTATAATCACTAAATCATCATGTCAGAACAAAAGATGGTTGACTTTTGAAGCTGCGGCTTTTGAAGAATCAAATGCGATCAGCAAACCTTCTATATTAACACTATCCACACAGGACCTACCACTCTTGCAGTGAGCGAACGTCATTGCACGCTTTTCTTATCTTGCAGTAAAATATCACGTGTTATACCCCTGTCACACGTGGCAACTTAGTTCACTTTGAACAAGTGTACATACGCTCACGAAGTGTCATTTTGGCGGTTCGCTGCTACATGAGAAAGCGAAGTGTACTTTGCAAAGGATGGCACGGGCGATTGACGGATTTGTAGCACAACAAATATTTGTTATTCTCGCGCTTATGTCTCATCCTCAGACCACGTTGTATTCGTGGAAGTAGCACCTGTGGCACATGCCAGCTCGCCTACACACGTTCAAGTATATCTGGAAGAAAAAATTGGCAGATCCCACGTACACTGGGAACCAATGTTTTGCGAAGAACAAATGAGAAAGGTTGATACGTCATTTTAAAATCAGCACAACGTTACGAGGTGGAGGTGAATGATGCCGTACATGAATTCCGTGTCATTATTATCATATTTGCATATGTGGTTTACCTTCATAATCTATTCACGTCACGTGATACCGAATTGAGTATATGTGGAGCTATCGAAACTACCACGAGCACACTATGAGCGTGGTATGTTGTCATGTTCTTACATAATGCGCGTGTCAGAATTATCATGTTGCACCAGTCGTATACTTTCGTCATACATTGACGTCGATTAACACCAAATTTAATATATGTGGAGCTAGCAAAACGGCCGCGAGCGCATCATGAAAGGCCCAATATACTCCACTGTAGCGTTGACGCAGCGCGCACGCTTGGCACAGCGACGCTACGTCAGCAAAACGCGGGCACTCTATAGTCTGACTCCAGGCGTGACCAGTGTCCGTCGGCGTGGTCCGACGGCAACCGGCGATGCGTTACCTAGACAACACTGCGTCTCCCTCTTTTCGTGATGGAGGGTCGCCGGACGCGCTGAAACGCGCATGCGTCAAAGCAACGCAGCGCCGCACGCGCCTGCGCGTATACGGCAGGACCGGCGCCTGGCGTGGCAACGCCGGCGTTACGCGACAAAATGAACGCCGGCGAGCACGCGCACCGCGTCACATCGAATTGTATTGGCGCCTTGACTGTGGCATGTAGTGATGTTCTCACATGGCACACAACTCATGATTATCAAGTTTGCAGCAGTCACATACCTTCGTCACCCATTGGCGGCATGTAATAACAAATTTGGCGTATGTAAAGCTAGCGAAAAGGCTGCGAGCGCAACATGAGTGTGGCATGTAGGCGTGTTTTTACATGACACGCATGTCGTTACTATCATGTTTGGATGTGTCATGCACCTATGTCGTGTGTTCGCGTCGCGTAATACCGAGTTTGGTACATGTGAAGCTAGCGAAACGGCCGCGAGCGCATCATGCGCGTGGCATGTTGTTGCATGACACGCATGTCATGACTTTCATGTTAGGGTCTGTCGCTTGTGTTCGTCATGCAATCATGTCATACCATACCAGTTTTGCAACATGCCATGTGAACAAAACCACCGCAAGAGCTGCAGGACCATGAAATGTAAATCGTAACATTCATGACATACTAGTCTTGATTTTCATGTTATGACTACTCAAATACGTTCTTCATACAGTCGTGTTATGCCATACCAAGTTTGGCATCGATACCATTAACGAAGCGGTCAGGAGAGCTAAAAGTCATAGATAGATAGATAGATAGATAGATAGATAGATAGATAGATAGATAGATAGATAGATAGATAGATAGATAGATAGATAGATAGATAGATAGATAGATAGATAGATAGATAGATACGCGCAAAGTCGCCGAAGTTCGCTAAAAGCGTAAAGCCGTCCGCGTGGCGTGAACAAAGTTCAACGTTAACTCCCCGTTGTATCAATGGGAATGTGCTTAGAAAAAAATTGGCAGATCTCACGTACAGTGGCAACCGAGCATATGCGAAGCACGAGTGAGGAAGGAAGGCTGATAGGTCTGAAGGTGATAGACTGATGTTAGGGTCGGTCACTTGTGTTCGCCATGCAGTCATGTCGTACCATACCAGTTTCGCAACATGTCATGTGAAAAAAACCACCACAAGAGCAGTAAGATCATGAAATGTAAATCATGACATTCATGACATAAATTGCAAGATTTTCTTGTAACGACTAGTCGGTTATGTTCGTGATACAGTTATGTTATGTCATACCAACTTTGGTATCGATACCATTATCCAAGTAGTCAGGAGAGCTAAAAGTCGTAAGCGGATAGATAGATAGATAGATAGATAGATAGATAGATAGATAGATAGATAGATAGATACGCTCGAAGTCACTGAGGTTCGCCAAGAAATGCTTCGCATTTAAAATGGATAACGATTTAGAGTACCAGGTACTCTACTATGAAAGAGCATTAAGCCGTCCCCGGACCTACGCCCTTGACGGTACCGTAAACGACACAGAGGGTGGGGGGTAGAAAAAGTGGGTGACATTTTGGAGTACAGAGTACTCTACCATGGGAAAGCTTAAAACCGTCCCGGAAACGATAGAACCATGAAGAGACAGCGATATGAGCGGGTGTCAGTTTGCTTAGAAAACATGTTTGAGGATTTCGAGTACTTAGTACTCCACAATGGGAGAGCAGTAAGCCGTCCCGTATTTGCTGTAAGGGCAGTTTCAACATGCATAAATCCAGGCGTATAAATAAAGTTATTTCTTTCTTTGATTGGGGGGAAGCGGTGTGCATTGAATCATGAATCCTGGCCTCCTTTTGTGCGCTGTTTAAAAAGCTTATGTTTTGTTCCGGTTAACCTTTTCTTTTGTCACATGCTTTGATTAATGGGTGGGTAAATGTGGGTGTTTTTACGATGTTGCTACCTTTAATTGTCTTTTCATGTTAACAAGTTTTTGATTTTGTTAATACATGTTTAGTTCTGTACCTGCGCTACATCTGCTGTATACACCGGACGGTATATAGTAAAGCGGACAAGACATTGTGGGGTATAAAAATGCTTCGACCCCCCCTTCCAAAAAAAAAACTGCCACCCGTATCTTCTCTTGGGGGAACTCGAGTAAAGACATTGCAGACTGGTGGGGGTAACGCGTCAATGTTCGCAATCGTGTATGGTTTGGGAATGCTTAATAGTTATTAAATGCGAAGCATTTCTTAGCGAACTTCGGTGACTTTGAGCGTATCTATCTATCTATCTATCTAGCCGCCTACGACTTTTAGCTCTCCTGGCCGTTTCGATAATGGTATCGATACCAAACTTGGTATGACATAACATGACTGTATGAAGAACATATTTGACTTGTCATAGAATGAAAATCATGACATGTATGGCATGAATGTCATAATTTACATTTCCTGGTCCTGCAGTTCTTGCGGTGGCTTTGTTCACATGGCATGTTGCAAAACTGGTATGATATGAAATGATTGCATGGCCAACACAATCGACAGACCCCAACATGAAAATCATGGCATGCATGTCATGTAACAACATGACTACATGTCATGCTTGTGATGCACCAGAGGCCGTTTCGCGAGTGTCACATATACCAAATTTGGTATTACTATACGTGAATGGATGACGAAGGTGTGTGACTAGTGCCAACATGATAATCATGACTTCGTGTCATGTAACAACATGACTACATGCCACGCTCATGATGTGCTGGCGGCCATTTCGCTAGCTTCACTTATACCTAATTTGGTATTACGGGACGTGAATGGATGATAAAGTATGATACTGGTGCAAACTTGATAAATATGAGATGCATGTCATGTAACAACATGATTACATGCTACGCTCATGATGCGCTCACGGCTGTTTCACAAGCTTCACGTGTACTAAACACGGTATTACGCGACGCGAACGGACGTCGTAGGTAAATGACACATCCAAATATGATAATCACTACATGCGTGCCATGTAACAACATGACTAAATGCCACACTCATGATGCACTCACGGCCGTATCGCTAGCTTCACATATGCGAAATTTGGTATTACGTGACGTCAATGGATAACGAAGGTTTGTGACTGGTGCAAACATGATAATGATGAGATGTGTGGCATGTGAGAACATGACTACATGCCACAGTCAAGGCGCCAGTACGTTTCGACGTGACGCGGTGTGCGTGCTCGTTGGCGTTCATTTCGTTGCGTCATGCCAGCGTCGCCACGCAGGGCGCGGGTCCTGTCATATATTCGCAGACGCGCGCCGCGCTGCGTTGCTTTGACGAATGCGCGTTTCAGTGCGTCCGCCATTCCTCCGTCACGAAAAGAGGGAGACGCAGTGTTGTCTGGGTAGCGCATCGACACGAAATGCAGCATGTCGCATTTCGCGCCGGTTGCCGTCGGGCCGCGCCTACGGACGAAGGGCGCGCCTGTCGCGCCTGGCGTCAGACTATAGAGTGCTCGCGTTTTGCAGTATATTGGGCCCTTGATGATGCGCTGGCGGCCGTTTTGCTAGCTCTACATAAACGAAATTTGGTATAACGTGACGTGAATAGATGACGAAATATATGACTGGTGAAAATATGACAATCCTTACACGCGAGTCATATAAGAACATGACAACATTCCACGCTCATAGCGTGGTCACGGGCGTTTCGCTAGCTCCACATATACGAAATTCGGTATCACGTGACGTGAGTTGATGACGTAGGTAAATGACACATCTAAACATGATAATTACGACACGGAAGTCATGTACGGCATGATTTACTCCCACCTCGTAATGTTGTGCTGGTTTTAAAGTGACATATCAACTCTTCTCGTTCGTGCTTCGCATATCATCGATTCTCACTGTATGTGGGATCTGCCATTTTTCTGTGCCATTGTTATTCTTATTTATTGAATGAAGTACTAGCGTTACCTTCAATGTCAAGCGAAAGCCAAGTTAAGACCCCCTTGACCGACGGTTGTACAGCACCAGCAGTCGTTTTTAAATGTGGAGCTTTTCTTGTAGTCGCCTGATGTCACACTTCGGCGTCGGCGGTAGCGCCGTCCACACTCCCACAGTGCATGCTCGCGTCTCGTGCCGGCGCAGGAGGACACCAGGACATCTGAACTGTACAATCGGAAAGTTGAAAGCCGTCCCTTGGGCCTCACACTTGATGAGAAGGCGAGGTTCTTAAGGTTAAGGTCACGTACTTAGGCATATTGAATTTCCTTTACTGCCATTTTAAAACTCGCTAGCAAGGACAAAAATAAAAACCTTGCTTTTCTTCGCACAAATGTGATTATGTTCAAACTTAGTGCTTTTTGGGTTTCCTTTTATCTTTGCTTCTTTCAGTGATCTGTGAGAGTACTGCAGTGCTGTAAGTTGCATCGTGTCTATGTTCTCTTGTTTGTACATGCCACTAAAGTGATATTGTAACACAAGACAGTTGTACTCACTTGAAGTGCTGTTACTAGTTTGCAATAAAGTTCCCTGTTTCGACCTTACATTGTTTGTAGGGACGGCTTTCTGCTCTCCCATAGTAAAGAACCATGTGCTCTAAATCATTAAACAGTTTCGCTAAGCACACCATAGGTTATTGTAATCCCCTAAATCGTAACGCTTTATTAGGCGCAAAGACGCTGCAATCTTTTTGGTTAATCCCGACTGCGTTCTCATATTACCACGCGCGTTTCTTATTTTCAATTTTGTTTCACTCTGTTCACCGCTATCAGTGCCAGTGCACATCACTGTAATCTGATATGTTGGGTTTAACGTCCCAAGACCACCATATGATTATGAGAACTGGCTAACCTCCCTATCCTTCCTCTTTCATTCCTCCTCCTCCTCCTATGAAAGACGCCGTAGTGGAGGGCTCAGGAAATTTTGACCACCCGGGGTTCTTTAAAGTGCACCGAAATCTAGCACACGGGCCTACAGCATTTCCGCCACCATCTGAAATGCAGCCGCCGCAGCCGGGACTCGATCCCGCGACCTGCGGGTCAGCAGCCGAGCACCTTAGCTACTAGACCACCACGGCAGGGCGTATCACCGTAATCTAACTTTGCGTTTACCAGCTCGGCCAAATAAACAGTTTCATTTTTCGACAAGCCGTTTCTGCCTTCGTCAGCGTCACCACATGGTGACAATAGCGAAAGAAACATCCGAACTCATTATTATTATACGATGGCCACATCATGTGACGAGCGAGAACATGCACTCACAGACAGTTTCACTTTCTCGGCAGCACTGCCGTCGGTGGCAACGGCGTGCTCGTCGGCCATCGGGGATATTTCTCGGCACTGCCGTCGGGGTCCCAACTAAAACAGCTTCATAATTGCACTCGAAAACATTCGTTGCAGGCGCTAGTTGACCCTCGCGAGGCAGTTGATTCGACTAAGTTCCCGCCAGAATCAGATGATCTGCGCACATGAGCAGCGGCTGCTGCAGCGTGGTTGACGTCAGCACGAGCGGAGTGGTTGACGTCAGCAGCGTCAGCACGAGCGGAGTCCTCGTGCTGACGTTACACAACAGAGGGCGCCACTTCACGATGTCGAGTTCAATAGCGCGCACTGCCCCATTTCCTGTGGCGTGTTTTTTAAACGGTAAACGGTTGCGTGCCAGCCTTCTATGTTTACTCGCGTACAGCCTTAACTTGTCAATGGAACAGTAAAAATATGGCTATTGCATGTTAACTTACATTTTCAAATACTGCTTAAGACTGGTTAGATATGACTAGGTGATTGCTACTTTCAACTAGCGTTTACTTACTTTTAACAAACACCGACCACTTTTGCCACGTGATCGGTGGTGACTGAACAACAGTAAACGTTAACATTTGGCTCATTTTGATTATCTACTGTGCATATTGGATTGGGTTGGATAAACATGGGGTCCTCCAAAACACAGATCACTCTGTTGCGGGAAGCTCCCACATGGGGACTGAGATGCCGAGCTCCTCAGCCACATCACGGGCTTGGTCGACAGCCCAGAGCTGATCTGCCAAGGACGAGATGTGATCACTATTTCTCACGCGCGTTTGTTTATATTGTCACGGGGTCGTGACGTGGCCGAAGACAGGAGACTTCGTGTTGGGATTTAACTGTTTATTTGGGCGAACCTGTGCCCGGTACAGGAAAGTCCAATTACAGCAGCAGTCTCGCACAGATAGCAGTCTCGGACTGATAGCGGCGAACGGAGCGTCGGCCTTCGATCAACAACTGCGGCGAAGCGCGTCGGCATTTATACTCTTGCCGTCGAATGTTCTAGCGTTATCGCTGGCGATGGCGTAGGTTCCAGAACAATCTGTACCGTTCGCACAGTGGGTGTGATCTTATCGAAATGATCTACTACAGTCCCGAACCTTCGAAAACTGCAGGCGCGGTTTGCGCTGAGAATCGTGTGGTGTTTTTGGGACGATAACAAAAACTTGGAAAATGGAACGTGGCATTGCCCCCCTCTGAAAAAAGGCATCGTCCCGATGCTTTAACTAAAGATGAAAGTACAATAATAATGCAAGAAAGTACAATGAATAAATTACGATACAAGAATAATACAAAAAATGGCAGCATATCCACGGAGTGAATGATGGAGAGTGGGGCGAAGCATTCGTCCGTCCATGCGTCCGTCTGTGTGACCGTCCATGCGTCTGTTTGTGCGCCCGTCCCTGCGTTCTTTCGTGCATCCGCCCCTGCGTCCGTTCATGCGTCCATCCATGCATCTGTTTGTGTGTCCGTTCGTTCATCTATTCAACCCTCCAAGTCCCACCATCTCGCATCAATTTATCATATATTCCCCATATAGAAGCACCGCCATCCAGCGGACATTCCAAGGACTAAACGAGAGGTGGCACACGCACACTTTCTTACGGCCTGCGCTTTGGGTCCACTTCCCACCTTTAACCACCTCGAGTTCATGGTACATTCTAGTTCACTGTAGTCATGGCACTGCGACCAAACGCTCGCTAAACCTTTCGAAAACCAAGGAGGTTACGCCCAGCGAGTATAACGTAGCAACCTTTCCCTGTCAGATAGGGCTCAATTTACATGCCAATGGCTGCTAATGAGAAATGAGAGACAGGAGAATTCGGCTTTTACTTTCTTACGGCTTGCGCTTCGTATCTACTTCTCATTTTTAACCACCTTGAGTTCATTCATGGTATATACAAGTTCATTGTATTCATGGCACTGCGGCTCAACGCTCGCTAAACCTTTCTAAAGCTAAGGAGGTTACACCCAGCGAGTATAATGTAGCATCCCTTTCTTGTCCGATAGTGCTCAATGTACATGCCAATGGCTGCTAATGGGGATCGCAGCGTGCGCGTTGACTAAAAGCCAAATGCTCATGTCTCTCATTCCCCATTAGCAGCCATTGGCATGTACACTGAGCACTATTTTTTATTGTTAAACAACGCACAGAAGAAATCTGTCACTGGCACCACCTCGGAGGTCAAGTGTTATACCTATTTCGGGTATGTGCCACTGGTGGTTACATACGAGGGACGCCCAAGCCACGCCATAAGGAGCTTCGCCCCTAAAAACACTGGTTCAGTTTGTTAACGCGCATGAAACGGCTTGAGGCGCGTGACTTGGACGACTTCAGGTCGCGATCGGCGTCGTTGAGAGTTCGTGATGCCGTCGGGAACAACCTCGTAATCAAGTGGGCCGAGACGTCGAACCACCCTGTACGGTCCGAAGTACCGTCGCAGAAGCTTTTCACTTAGTCCACGTCGGCGTATCGGCGTCCTCACCCAAACACGTTCACCGGGCTGGTATTCCACGAAGCGTCGTCGAAGGTTGTAACGGTGACTGTCGGTCGTCTGTTGATTCTTGATACGGAGACGCGCAAGTTGTCGGGCTTCTTCGGCGCGTTGAAGGTACTCGCTCACATCGAGGTTTTCTTCGTCGGTGACGTTGGGTAACATAGCATCGAGCGTCGTTGCCGGGCTCCTTCCGTAGACCAATTTGTATGGAGATATCTGCGTCGTCTCCTGCACCACCGTGTTGTATGCGAAGGTCACATACCGAAGAATGGCGTCCCACGTCTTGTGTTCGACATCAACGTACATTGACAGCATGTCGGCGATCGTCTTGTTAAGCCGCTCGGTGAGGCCGTTGGTCTGTGGGTGGTACGCTGTCGTCCGGCGGTGGTTTGTTCGGCTGTATGCCAAGATCGCTTGAGTTAAGTCGGCAGTGAATGTCGTTCCTCTGTCGGTGATAAGGACCTCCGGGGCGCCGTGACGTAGGACGATATTTTCGACGAAGAACTTAGCTACCTCGGATGCACTGTCTTTTGGCAGGGCTTTTGTCTCGGCGTAGCGGGTGAGGTAGTCGGTAGCTACCACGATCCACTTGTTTCCGAAAGCCGACATCGGGAACGGCCCCAGTAGGTCCATACCAATCTCCTGGAAAGGTCGGCAAGGTGGATCAATTGGCTGCAGAAGTCCCGCTGGCCTTGTCGGCGGTGTCTTGCGTCGCTGACAGTCCCGGCATGTTCTCACATAACGAGTGACGTCGGTCGTAAGACGTGGCCAGTAGTACCTTTCTTGTATCCTCGCGAGCGTGCGAGAGACACCGAGGTGCCCTGCCGTCGGATCGTCGTGCAGGGCCTGCAGGAGTTCTGGTCGGAGAGCTGAAGCCACCACAAGGAGGTGCTTAGCTCGAAGCGGTGAAAAGTTTTTCTTTTGTAGAAGACCGTTTCGTAGAAAGAACGACGTAAGTGCGCGCTTGTATACCTTCGGGACTTCGGCGGTCCTGCTTTCGAGGTATTCTATTAGAGCCTTAAGTTCCGGGTCGGCCCGCTGTCGTTCAGCGAAGTCGTCGGAAGTTATCGTTCCTAAGAAGTAGTCGTCATCCGGGTCGTCGGGTAGCGGTTGGTCGACAGGCGCACGAGAGAGACAGTCGGCGTCGGAGTGTTTTTTGCCGGACTTGTAAATGACAGTAATGTCATATTCTTGAAGTCTCAGGCTCCATCGTGCGAGGCGACCGGAAGGGTCCTTCAAGGTGGCTAGCCAACACAATGCGTGGTGGTCGTTCACAACTTTGAAGGGCCTGCAGTAGAGGTAGGGGCTAAATTTCAACGTAGCCCAGATGATGGCGAGGCACTCCTTTTCTGTTGTGGAATAATTTGCTTCTGCTTTGGATAGCGATCGGCTGGCGTAACTAATAACCCTTTCAAGTCCGTCAGCCCTCTGCACAAGAACGGCGCCAAGACCTACGCTGCTTGCGTCAGTATGTATTTCTGTCTCGGTGAATTCGTCGAAATGGGCAAGTAATGGAGGCGTCTGGAGGCGATGTTTAAGCTCCTGGAAAGCGTGTTCCTGCGGCGTTTCCCACCTAAACTCCACGTCGGCCTTGGTAACTTAGTGAGAGGATCGGCGATGCGGGCGAAGTTTTTCACGAACCGCCTCTAACATGCGCACAGGCCCAGAAATCGGCGCACGGTCTTCTTGTCAGTGGGCGGCGGGAAGTCGGCGATGGCAGCTGTTTTCCATGGATCGGGAGGAACTCCAGACTTGCTGATAACGTGCCCCAGAAACAAGAGCTCCTCATACGCAAATCTGCACTTTTCTGGCTTCAGTGTGAGTCCGGAAGTCTTGATGGCTTGAAGCACAGCTTCAAGGCGCCGAAGATGCTCGTCGAAACTCGAGGAAAACACGACGACGTCGTCCAAGTACACAAGGCAAGTTTGCCACTTCAATCCTGCCAGTACTGTATCCATAACGCGTTGAAAAGTTGCAGGCGCTGAGCAAAGGCCGAAGGGCATCACCTTAAACTCGAAGAGGCCGTCTGGTGTTATAAACGCCGTCTTCTCTCGGTCTCTTTCGTCGACTTCGATTTGCGAATAGCCAGTCTTGAGGTCCATTGACGAAAAGTACTTGGCGTTATGGAGCCGATCAAGTGCGTCGTCTATTCGTGGGAGAGGATACACGTCCTTTCTTGCGATTTTGTTCAGGCGGCGATAATCGACGCAGAAACGTAGGGTCCCAACCTTTTTCTTCACTAACACCACGGGGGATGCCCATGGACTCTTGGACGGCTGGATAATGTCATCCCGCAGCATTTCATCAACCTGTCTCTTCATGGCCTCACGTTCTCGCGTCGAAACCCTGTACGGACTCTGACGGAGTGGTCTGGCATTTTCTTCGGTTATGATGCGATGTTTCGTGATTGGGGTCTGCCGAATTTTCGATGACGACGAAAAGCAATCTTCGTATTGCAGGAGCAGGGCCTTGAGCTGTTCTTGCTTATCGTTCGGAAGTCTGGGATTGACGTCGAAAGCTATGGGAGGGGCTTGGTTCCTCTGAACAGGTTCCGCAGAATCGGCGAGGGCGAAGGCACTGGTGGCTTCGACAATTTCTTCGACGTATGCGACCGTTGTTCCTTTGTTCACATGTTTGTACTCATTGCTGAAATTCGCGAGCATAACCGTTGCTTTGCCTCCCCGCAGCTCTGCAATTCCTCTTGCGACGCAAATATTTCGGGTGACCAACAGATGCTGACTGCCTTCAACGACGCCTTCCAAGTCAGGTGATTTAGGAGCGCCGAATGAAATAATGACGCTTGAGCGAGGCGGAATGGTGACTTGTTCTTCCAGCACATTCAAGGCATGGTGTCCTGACGGCGTGCGCGGCGGTAGTGCTTCTTCTGTGGATAACGTTATCGACTTTGTTTTTAGGTTGATGACAGCACCATGGAGGCATAAGAAGTCCATGCCAAGGATGACATCTCTCGAGCAACGCTGTAAGACTACGAAGTCTGTAGGATAAATACGGCCGTTAATGGTGACTCTCGCTCTGGATATTCCTGCAGGCGTTACGAGATGACCTCCGGCTGTGCGGATTTCAGGGCCTTTCCAAGCTGTCCTAACTTTCTTTAACTTCGCGGCGAACGACCCACTGATGACAGAATAGTCGGCTCCAGTATCGACGAGAGCGGTCCCACTGTGACCGTCGATAAGAACGTCGAGGTCGCTAGTTCGCCGTCTCGCATTACAGTTAGGGCGTGGCGTCGGGTCACGGCTGCGTCGGCTAGTTCCGCTGCTTCCATGTTGCGTCGTCAGGCCACCTTCAGTAAGTGAGCTTTCGCCGTCAGGTCTTTGCCTGTTTGGCGTTGTGTTCGGAAAGCTCCGTCGCGGCGTCGTCGTCGGAGAGGATCTTCGGTAGTTCGTCGCACAGCAACCGCACCTCCACCGGTTGCTGTCCTTAGTTTCCCGGATACGGGCTAGGAGACCGGACCCGCGTTGAGCCAGAGTACTGCCGGTGGTGCGGGGACGTGCGGCGGCTGGGCGACGGCGAACGCGAAGGGCTTCGTGGTGTCCACCGAGTTCCTGTCAGGTAGTCGGCGATGTCACGTGGTCGTTCTCCTGGCTGTGGACGCGGTGCATTGACGGCGAAGCCACGCAGTCCCATTTGTCGGTACTGGCAACGGCGGTATGTGTGTCCGGCCTCGCCGCAGTGGTAGCAGAGCGGGCAATGGTCAGGGGTGTGCCAGACGTCAGTCTTCCTCAGTGCACTGCGCTGGGCCGCTGGCGAACGGTATGACGTCGGTGGGGGTGGTGGCGGCGGTGGCGTCTGTCGACGGAAGTGCGATGGGGCGGCAATTTGGCGTGGACGGGGAGGAGCGTTGTGGCGCAGTGCAGCGGCGTAGCTCATAGCTTCCAGCTCGGGCAGCGGTGCGTGGGGAATTTGAAGTGATTGCCGAACTTCTTCACTCACAATGTCGGCGATTGAATCCACTTGAGGCTGTGCCGAAGGCAACAGCTTGCGCAGCTCTTCCCGCACGATCGCTCGGATCGTTTCACGCATGTCTCCGGAGTTACTGGCTTGAGCAGCAGCGCAGTCTGCAGTCAGGCGACGATTATACTGTCTGGTGCGCATGTCCAGGGTCTTTTCGATGGTGGTCGCCTCGGATACAAATTCTTGGACGGTGTTCGGTGGATTCCTCATCAGTCCCGCGAAGAGCTCCTGTTTGACCCCTCGCATGAGGAAACGAACTTTCTTTTCCTCAGGCATGTCTGGGTCAGCGTGACGGAATAGTCGGGTCATTTCTTCTGTGAAAATGGCGACATTTTCATTTGGTAGCTGAACCCGGGTCTCTAATAAAGCAGCGGCCCTCTCTTCGAGCGACGCTCGCGAACGTTTGCAGGAATGCGCCGCAGAAAACATCCCACGTTCGGAGCGTGGACTCTCGAATTTCGAGCCAGGTCCTTGCGGTGTCTTCCAAATAGAAGAACACACGACGCAGCTTTTCGTCATGGTCCCAGTGTTTGAGGGCGGCCACACGGTCGTATGTTTCCAGCCAGGACTCCGGGTCTTCGAACGATGACCCATGGAAAATTGGTGGTTCCCTGGGTTGATGCATGACCATCGTGGGCTGGGACGCTGCGGTTGTCATTGTCGCTGCAGTCGCGGTCATGGCCTTGGTCTTCCGCGCCTTGTCTTGTAGAAGCCCGTACTCCGGTGGTAGCCCTTGCTGTCGGCGGCTTGTCCGCTGCTCCTGGTGGGCGTCGGTGTCTTCTCCGCGACGTGGGCTGGGTTCACGGCTTGACGGGGGCGTCCGGTACATGAACGGAGCAGCACCTCCACCAGATGTCACGGGGTCGTGACGTGGCCTAAAACAGGAGACTTCGTGTTGGGATTTAACTGTTTATTTGGGCGAACCTGTGCCTGGTAAAGGAAAGTCCAATTACAGCAGCAGTCTCGCACAGATAGCAGTCTCGGACTGATAGCGGCGAACGGAGCGTCGGCCTTCGATCAACAACTGGCAAGCGGCGAAGCGCGTCGGCATTTATACTCTTGCCGTCGAATGTTCTAGCGTTATCGCTGGCGATGGCGTAGGTTCCAGAACAATCTGTACCGTTCGCACAGTGGGCGTGATCTTATCGAAATGATCTACTACAGTCCCGAACCTTCGAAAACTGCAGGCGCGGTTTGCGCTGAGAATCGTGTGGTGTCTTTGGGACGATAACAAAAACTTGGGAAATGGAACGTGGCAATATAGAACAAAATGTGGATCATTTTTGCCACATGGTCAGAGGTGGTTTTGCTATAGTAAGCGTTGCCTAATTCTGAATATCTACTGTTATAACAGCAGTAATGTCTCCATTCTTTATCCAGTTCAATGACTTAGCTGTCTGCTTATTTCACACGTAGTTGCTGTCTTTCACATTCGTCTCATTCACGAGCGTTCATGGTGCGATTCTGGCATTCACAACAGCGGCAAATGATGCATGCTGAAAAATCATATCAATATAAAGAAGTATGTATGCCATATTAAATGTCGCAGTTCCTATGCCCTCGTGGATTCAGAAAAAGTAAACTGAGGTCATTGACACGTGATTTCTCAGAGTTTTTTCTTAAGCTCCAAGCAGTTATTAGATGATTTACGCTTAAAATATAACAGGGAAATCGCGTGTACAAGCATTTGTTTCTACTCATATCTACATTTGGGAATTTACGTGGCGAAAGCGAAATATCATTACGAGGCAAGCCATAGTGAAGAATTTTATATATTTAATCATTACTATCATAAATTTCACGCCCTGGAACGACAATTTTATTAGATGCCGTAGCAGAGTGCTGTGGAAATGTCAAACATCCGGTGTTCTGTGAAGTGCACTGGCATTGCGCAGTATATACACCTCTGTACCATTTAGCCTTCATCGCAGTGGTCACCTAATTGAACGATTCGCGTGTTTAGCGTGTTTTTGGAATTTAAAAAGTCTCAGTATAATATAACCTCGCAAATAGAAGATTTCATTCATAGATATCAGCATTACATCTCCGTCTGTCCTTGGCCTCCTTAACTGGGAAGTTACTGGGAATTCATATGGAGTGATGACTTCCCAATAATTTTAAGCCCACCTATAGCGAATTCATGTCCTCCACACGTTCCCAAATGGCAGACTGATGGAGTCGATCGAAAACAGTTTTGAAACCTCACTCTCTCAAGATGGACTGACCTGTGCACTTTAAGCATAGAAGCGGCTGTCGACTTCTTTACAGCTTTTCGGATCAACGCTGCAACCAAGAGCATTCTACAAACAAAGAGAAAGTACAGAAAACGGCGTTTTTCATCGTAGAATAACGACTGTATACAAACGCACGCAAAAAGCAAAACAAAAACTGGAGGTTGCTGAGGGACTCTCCTACAACAGGGAACCTCACCAACATTCAAAGCATAAAGTTGAAGGGCAGACACACGCTGACGAGCGAGACGGCAAAGTTCGCAGAAGTTTCTATCAGGCATATCTTCATATACTCATGAGACTAAGGTGTGGAACAGGGTCAGTAGGGTAATAAGCAGACTGGCATATTCACCCCTTCCGGTAAACACGCCAGACGAAAGCTTGCAAGACCAGGCGAGCTTCCTGGGCGAACACTTCCAACAGGTGTCGAGCTCGATGAATTACTCGGAGGCCTTTCATCGCTACAAAACAAGAATAGAGAAACAAGAACTGGAGTGAAAATGTACAAAATATGAAGCATACAACGAACCTTTTTGTTTACCTGAGCTACGGGCCTCTTTAAACTGTTGCAATAAATCCTCCCTAGGCTCAGACCGTCTAGTAAATCAAATGCTACAAAAACCTATCTCTCGTAACTCAAAAGGCCTTACTTTCCTTGTACATTGGTATCTGGTTTTCCGGCGAGAAGCCTACTTCATGGAAAGAGGCTATTGTCATCCCCATTTTGAAACAGGGCAAGAACGCTTCTCCAGTCGACGGGCCCATCGCATGTAGCCCTCGCAAGTGCGATGGGCTACATCAGCTACAGGCCCATCGCATCAAAACGCTGCCTATGCAAACGTTTTTGAAACGGTGGTAAACCGCACATTTATCTATTTCTTTGGAACAAGCAACCTGTTTGACTAATTGCAGTGTGGTTTTGGAGGAGATTTATCCGCCTTGGACCACTTGGTATGTATCGATTCAAAATTCCGAGACGCTTTCGTACACAATCTGCGCGTGACCTTCCAATTTTTAGCTATCACGTTAATAGCTTCGAATTTGTGGCAAAGTGGTGACTTTTTTGTACGTCACACAGATAGAACTATTTAGCATCCATCGTAACTTAAATATCACATTTCACTTTCCCAATACCACATTGTGCATCAGCAACATGGTAGACGAAGAACGTGCTTAACAGCGCAAACGACAGGAGGGGATAGAAGAGACCAGAACAGAGCGCTCTGTTCTCGTCTCTTCTATCCCCTCCTGTCGTTTGCGCTGTTGAGCACTTTCTTCGTCTACTATGCAGTACCAGCCAGCCCAATCAAGCACCTTGTTAAAGTGCATCAGCTACTTTCTGCGCAAGAAGTTTCGTAGTTGAACAGTTGGCCTATGCTGTTAAAGTTTAGGTATGTCCATCTTCGACTAAGTTACGCTGCTCAGCTCTCATCCCAGGAAAGAAATTTTATTGTGTAGAATTGTTCATGTCACATCGACTTCCAATGTGTCAAATTAACCACTTCGTATCTTCTAACACTATAATATGTGGACCTTTACGTCCTAAAACCAAGCTATGGGTTACAAGGATGCCGTAGTGGAGGGCTCCGAAAATTTTGAAATGGTGTTCTTTAACGAGCACTGACTACACAGCCTCTATAGCATTTCGCCTACACCGGAAGGCAACCCCCGAGGCCAGCATCGAACCCGCCAAGTTTGGGTCAGCACCGAGCACCATAATCGCTATAGTCCACCACGGCTGAGTGATTTTCTCTTGTTTAAGAGTCTTTTCTTTTCAATCCTTGGTGTTATATTTGCACTTCCATTTGGTTTAATGCCATGCACGAACCGCACCGCTTTCACCGTCGCCGCACAGGCCCAGGACAGCGATACTTTTGCAGCAGTGATTTTCATTGCAAAACACATCACGGCATAACCTTATTCCCTTCAGCCCGTGCACGAGGTTTGTGAAGAACGGTGACCAATGTCATGACACCAACATATTTATTCGCACACTGCAAGTACTGTTTAGCCCGACCTTAAATCGGACAAATTGTATTCAAAGTCAGTTGGTGTTGCCTAAGTAATGGTTAATCCCGGCTTACTACATATGTACTGTCGGCTCTGCTGTTGCCGCGAGTTGGGTAAGTGGTAACTATTGTCAACTAAATGATGGAAGACGTTCACCAGTATTGTAAATATCCCGTAAAGCCGACTCGCGTAACCTAATCGCTAGTTTAAAAGCAGCATCGTCTTCGTACAGCCTACACGTGATTCGACCCTCGCATATTATAGACAAACACGCGAGGTGGTTGCGCCTGACTCATTCTGTCCCAGGCCTATCGCTGCGAGCGATAAATGTCGAGCGGGGCACGTCGCACTAGACAGTGTCTCGCGCGGCGTACGCCCGCGAGGACACGCGCATGCGCAGAGTTCTATGCACGCTTTGTGTATTACTGGGCTCCCGCGGTCGACCCATCCTTCCTATAAGTCGGTAGTCATCAAGACAACAACTCGGCCGGTCGCCGAGCTGAATGACTGCGACACGCGGACCAAAAGGGGGACATCATACGCACGCGCCTCGCGATGTCTTTTATTTCCTTATTTTCACGTCGCCGACGCCTCCATTGTGGCTGCCATTGTGTGGCCCTTTCTTTTTCTTTTTTTTCGCACCGTCCTCCGGCGCGTAATGAGGAAGCGACGCGCGACGACGGGGCGTGAAGGCAAGTGCCGACGTCTCCTCCAACATGGCGGCCGCCTGAGGAGAGAGTAGACGAGATCTCGCAAGACGCGACAGATTGTGCGCGAGCGTTAAGCGCGTTCACGCGCACCCAGGTGGTTTCTCGATTGGTGCTTTTGTTTTCGCTCTTATTTCTCACCTTGTTTCCTGTTTTTCTGGACTCACTCTCCGGTCGGGTGGTCGTTGAATGTCCTTAAGTCATCCGAGGAGCAAGCGCGAAGGTACAAGAATTGAGGTACGTGATTACCTAATTTCCCGTATCCGTGCCCTCACTCGACTGTAGTCCGATCTTTTTTTTTAATCTTTCCTTAATGGGGCTTCGGCGGGTTTGGTTGTTGTTTTACGATTATGCACGGAGGCGGAAAGTTCATTACGGAGAAAACGTCCTTGTACGGAAGCAACCGCAAGTTTAACCTTCTCTCTTCTTTCACTCTTGCATCTTAATATGAAAGGGTGCCACGCTTTCGAAGCGTGTACCCTGCGCGTGCATTCATTCAGGTTAGGACATTGTTTCGAGAATCTCCCTTTGTCCTAAATCAAGAACAAGTAACAGTGGCGCATAAGGTTTAACGTAGGCATTGCTAAGAGCTTTCAGATTCGCGATAACGTTGAAGGAAAAGAAAACAAAGGTCTGAAATCCTAAATGCATGCGCGCCTAATCGCGCGATAACTTTCGTGCGCGTGCACTACGTGCGATGGCAAGACGGGCCTCGTCCTGCATGGTCACACCAGGTTAGGCTTACCTTGACACTGAATATGTTCCTCGGAGCGTGGAGAATCAGCCAGCCCTTGTGTCTCCGTGAGAGCATACCTAATGAGTTCCGCTACCTGATTTTACGTACACCACTTCTCACGTACCGTACGCTAGCCGCAACTACCGTCACCGAGCGTCCCGGCGCGTATCGAGGTGCTGAGATTTCAAAGCACGATTTGGATGTCCTTATAGGCTCTTGTTAAAGCATCTTCAAAAGTTTCTCAGTATTCTTTTCCCTTACTTCGGACGGTAAAGCACTGCACGAGAGCACTGAGTGACCTTTGTGCTAAAAAGAGTATCTGAAGTACAGTAGGTGGTGTCCGTCTTTCGTCCCACTGCCTGCGGAAAATGCATGTGTGAGTCGATATTCCATGGAGCCAAGATTCTAGGAAGAATCCGGAAGAGAAGTCAGCTCATGAAATCTGGAAGGCATACCATATAAATAAAGTAAATAAGTATTTGTGTTAGTTATACGTCCCCGACTGTATAGAGTTACACGCCTGTACAAAAGTGTAATTGGTTTTTCTGATGTCACACATCCTTAGCTGCAGCATGAGTGATAAGTGGTGTTGCCTTGATACGTTCCCACTATGTCTGTGCGCCTCTCAGTTTATATATTTCATTAAAACATATGCAATAAAGCTGTTCTTAGCGGCTGTCCTGTACTCGCCAGTGTTCTTTTGTAGCGCAAAAAAAAACCATATGTACTCACCCAACCCAATTAGCAGCACGTTCATACAAGGTAATTAGGGTGCATACAAATCAGCCACACGTTTGGCACGCTTGCGTAGGGTGAGATCAATCCTTTTGGTTGAAGCTTACAAGCTATGTGCGTGTGCTTCAACACTAATATCAGGGCGTCCTACAAAAATAAACGTTAATGACTCTGTGTAACTCGGTACGGATACGCTTAGGGAAGATAGAAAAACTTTATTCGTGACCGTTTCTCGGTCTCAATCGTCTGCTCTGGGAATGTTTTGTCGAGCTGAGCCTTGGGCTTGGGCATTTCCTGCGGTGGTACCAAATGTGTGGCAAGAAGATATCTTTAAAGTACGCGGTAATAAGTTTTGTAACAAAAAAACCTCATATGCGGTCAAAAGTATTACATCTGCGGTTTTTCCCCCGTTGCTGTGTAATAGCAATAAATAATCATAGAACATTTGAGTACATCACGAAATGAAGTACGCTATCTCTTTCTTCTCATCAATATTGAATTGTTAGGCGACTTCAACTTTTATTTTTGGTATTTGTCCTGACAGAGAAAGAGAATCGTTATTAGAAAACACGGATATTTGCCTCCTTGGCTTATGCCAGGCTATATATGTGCCACTGGCTTCCTACTCTGTATAAACGGTTTCGAAATTGCAAGCGTTGTAGTAAAAAAAAAAAGAAAAAAACTTCCGGTCACCTCATTTGCCAGTTTCTACCGTCGAAACTGAAAGCACATTTTCCATTTCTCGGTAAGGAAAATCTCTCTTTCGTTTTTCACATAAAATAAAATGTGTAAAACACAAGGAATGTCAAACAACTTTTACGCAGCTCAAAACAACATTTTTGGAATACATTTCGCCAAATAGAGGAAAGAAACTGTAAAAAATCAATGGGCGATTTTCGAAAGCTTTTGTTGTCTACCGATGCTATTAAGGCATATCGGTGGACGAAACCAGATGTCTTCAAGGGCGTGTGTTTGCAAACAATGCAAGAAAATGACTAAAATATTTCAGAAGAGAGGGAAGCAAGTAGTGACAAAAACTAATATGTACAAATGTGAAATGTGGAATGGAACCTTATAAAGTACTTACAGTTAATGCCAGGCAACTGGAGATTTTCTTATGTGAATTCTTTTATCATTAGGGCCTCCCAACCAGGCCGATTTCGGGCAGGTGATTGACTAATGACTGTGCAACCCGATGCAGCTTTGACGTTCCGGGCACTGGGCCTAATATGTTGCGCAACGGCAGCTGGTTGTGCAAATTATGTCCAGTTGCCATTCAAACACTTTCTTCTCGTCGCGGTACGCGGAGCATTCGCTTTGATATCGGACAGCAAAGCCTCATTGCGGTGGAGGAGAAGGAGGCAACTTGAGGTTCAAGTGTTAAAATCGTAGGTCGCCCAACTGACTCATGAGCCTTGATTCGACTCACTCACACTCACTCTCTGGATTTCGTGCCGACCGGTTGTGCCCCCGCGATCTCCGACGACAGCGCACTCTGGCCGACTGGGCTCGCCCTATGCCATCTCCTGCCGCTGACATGAGCTCTCGCTGAGTGGTTCCCCGTCCTCGGACTCTTGCGACCGTGTTCATCTTTCCTATCTCCTCTTTATTTCCATAGCTTTCTGTCGTTCGCTGTCCCTACACCTCGCTCTCTCCTTCTCTCTCTATCTATTTACCTTTTCATCCTATTCTATCAATCCCTCATATCCCCCATCCCTCGTGAGCTACTGCTGAGGTGTCGCACTGTGATGCACAAAGTTACGGGGCTCACTTTTATCTTCCTTTCTCTTTAAGAATCACATAGGAAAAAGACTCACTCAGGGCCACATGTTTGAGTGAGTTCGTGCGAGCACTACTTTGTTTAGTCTGAGTGAGTCCGGTTGAGCAAAACTTTTGTGAGCCTCAGGCCGAGAGAGCCCTAGAGACACAACATAATTTTTCATAAGTGACTACGAGATAGCACCACAATTTTTGCAAACGTTTGGTCAAAACTAAACGTTTGCAAAATCACAGCTTCGGGAAAACACCAGATTACCCAGGTATGGCCCGAAGAAAATCATAGTTTCCTGCTTATATGTAGACTTCTGCGTGGGACATGACAGATCAAAGACGTTGCATTACGATGTTTATTGTATATTTGACTTTCAATATTGTTGCTTCTGTAGTTCAATTAAAGCCGATTAAATCGTTATTTTTATAGCTTTTGGTTTTGTTTTAAAGTAATTTCGCGTGATTGCAGCAAAAGCTCCAGCCACTTGCTATTTTCCTATCAATGTTGCTCAACGTACGTGTGTGTCTATATAAGGCAATCGAAGCACAGTCACCCGAGCGCCGACGTCATATAAATCACGCATAGACGTGACATCGGAAAAATCGTGCGTTCTGGAAAGGACTTCTTTTTGTCTATGTGTGAACACGTGGCCAAGATTTCCAATCACCTTCAAACACTCAGAATCGCCCTTTGCCTCTGCAAACTCACTTTGTGTCCATTCAGGCAATTATCAGGAAACCTCGTCGCATACAATATCGCATCCACAGCGTAAATGCTCAAACATCTGCATTTGTAAATCGCATTCATCTGCGCCTTACGCCCATTCATTTGCCCACCGTCCGTCCACTTCTTTATCAGCGTTCCAGCCATGAACACTCGGCCATTGTGCCGTTTTTCTTTTTTTTAGGGGCGAAGCTCCTTAAGGTCGAGCCATGTCCGCTGTACGTCGTCCCTCAATGACGATGACCCTGATGACGATAAAAAACAAAAGCACGTTCCAGACCACACATTGCCTCTCTGCCATCACCGCACAACACATACTACGCACCCACTATACGTCATGAAGATGGCGATGTCATTCATCATCATGGTAATAAGCGAGGTACCCACCACATATCTTTAAGGTCTTTTGTGTAGCAGTAGCACAGATAATTGGGCTGGTTGGTATTGGCACATCTTTTAACTGAATAAGGATGCACACATAGACACGGACACTAGAAAAGGAAATTGCACAGACCAAGAGCGCCTAAACGCGACTAATGTTTATTCGAAAGAAAGGTAGGTACGTGTATATCACTTCTGTCACATGACCTGGCAGGTGAAACAACAAAAACAAAGAATGGGGGTATAAAACACGTGGCTAGATACGAATTTTTTTCTGTTAACGTGATGGAGGGTGCGCTTACGCATTTCTTCCTACTTCTCCTAATGTGAAACGCCTCTATCAACTCTCTGGTGGTCCGATCTAGGTGTTTTGATAAAACAATAGCATCACGAGAAAGGGGTTGCAAACGCACGAGCTGCAATGCTTGGGCAAGTCTCAACGATCTGTGTTCAACGATCTCCCATGTTCTTGAAACCTGGTGTTGACACATCTTCCCGTCTGGCCTATGTATATGAGACGACAGGACAATGGTATCAAATATACAACACATGATTCACACATAGCATACGTCTGCCTATGATACACATCATATCCTCCCCGTTTTCGACCCTTAGCGTTTTGCGCTAGTTTTCTATCTATTCTGCTACATAGCTTCTTTAATTGGTTAGGGGGCGATAAATTTGTTTGGGGCTAAAGTTCTGCGTAGAATCTGTGCTGACCCCCCCCCCCCCCCCCCCGGAAAAGCTTGCACTATCCAGGTCTGTCTCGTGGCGCGTGGAGGAGACCGAACGCACGCGATTGATCACGGACCCGGCGGAAGTGGTCACAAAACCGCAAGGTAACAAAAAATGTTTTCTGCGTCTGAACGACCTAGTCACGTGGGCAAGTAGGTAACCAATGACACCTAATGGCCGCTGACAAGGAAGCTTTCTTTGTTGTAGCACCGCAGCAAACTTTCTCTCAAAAAGCACTGGAAGCAGTGGCAAAAAACTTCAATCCTGTAGCCATTAACCCCGAAAAAGTAAAGCAAAGAGCCTTGAACATGCTAGGGGAAAACAACCTTGAGAACCTTGCCAAAGCCATTAAAAAATCAAAAAAACCTTCGTTTGGAAATTTCCTTCGTGGCAAAAACCCACAAAACAGACACTCTTTTTCGTGCAATTGTCGCCGAACGAGGCACCTGGCAACGAGACGCGTCTACCTTTCCGCAAGCACATCTACAGGAACTGTCTATCCGTGACCCGTTCAGCATAGCGAATTCGCATGAACTGGTCAGTTTCCTAAACGTGTTGAACCCTAGTTTTACTGCGTTTTTTTTTTTCAGTGTAAATGTACAGGACTTGTATTGTTCGATGCCGT
Organism: Rhipicephalus annulatus; assembly: GCA_013436015.1. Lineage (NCBI taxonomy): Eukaryota > Metazoa > Arthropoda > Arachnida > Ixodida > Ixodidae > Rhipicephalus > Rhipicephalus annulatus. Next base: position 437,086 of record WOVY01003392.1, read on the forward strand.
TTGATGAACTTATGAAGAGTATTAGGTTGTGTATTATGGAAGACAATGACGAGCAAAAGTTGACGAGTGATTGTGGAGTGTAAGTTGGCACTTTTGTAGAACTCCTATCGTTCTATATGAGGTCAACTTTTGTTCGATGGAATGGGCAGCTATATCTTCAAAAAAGAGGAGTCTGCATAGGTTCCAGAGTTGCCCCTATTCTGAGCAACAATTTTCTTAGAAGGTTTGACATGCAATTGGCCTAAAGTTTAGGGTGCTTAGCCACGAAAATTGTTTGGTACGTTGATGACTTCCTAATGTTCATCAGACCAAATCCCCGTGAGAAAAGTGTGAACGAAGTTATGAAGGTGCTAACCAATTTGAGTGTGGGCTTAACTTTACAGTTGAACTTCCGTAGGATGACAAAATTCAGTTTTTAGACTTAAAATTACACCATGAACCTAACCACATAAGCTGGACATACATGCCACGGTCAAAAAAGCCCTCACTAAACTTTGACTTAGGGCCTTCTCAAACCATTAATATGGGAATAGCTATGTCTGCTCTGAGTTCCGTCATTAGAAAATCGTGTTCCAATAAAACTACATAAAGTTTCTCAAATCAGCTTGAAAGAATGAGCAGCGCTGGCTTCCCTCAGACCGCCCTACGCAAAGCTGTGCAGAAGCCACTTAAAAAAAGTAAGAACGGAGGACTAAGAAAATTGTAAAATAAAAAAAAGCTAAAACGCGCTCTGTCCCCTACATGCACAAGCTGTCACATATGGTATAAAAACGTTGCAAATCAATATGACGTTAGGGTAGATTTCTCGGCCCAAAACAAATTAAACAAGCTATGTAGCAGAATAGATAGAAAACCAGCGCAAAACGCTAAGGGTCGAAAACGAGGAGGATGCGACGCGAATTATAGGCAGACATATGTTAAGTGTGAAACAGGTGTTGTATATTTCGTACCAATATACTGTGGTATCATCTACATAGGCCAGACGGGAAGATGTGTCAACACCGGGTTCCAAGAACATAAGAGATGGTTAGACACAAAAGATAGTTCAGACCTGCCCATACATTGCAGCTTGTGTGGGTGCAACCCCTTTTTTTATGCTATTGTTTTATCTCAAATATCGAATATCATCTTTGCCAGATGGGAGGCAGCAATCTGCAGCTTGTCCTTGGCAGATCAGCTCTGCGCTGTCAACCACGCCTGCGAGGCGGCTGAGGAGCTCGGAATCTCAGTCCCCACGTGCATGGAGCGACCCGTGACTTGGTGATCTGTGCTTTGGAGGACCAAATAAAAGTTTATCCAATCCAATCAAAACACCAAGATCGGACCCCCAGTGAGCTTGTAGAGGCGTTTCACATAAGGAGAAGTGGGAAGAAATACGTAAATCCTCCATCCCATTAACAGAAAAATTGCCCGCAGCTTCCCTCGGGGGAACACTGAGGAGGATGCGGGGCATATAATTGGTTAACGGGCTGTTAAAGTGCGACTTACTTGGGTCAATGGCTAAATTGGTTAACGTGGTTGTGAAATGGGGTGTTAAATTGCGACTTACTTGGGTCGATGGCTAAATTGGTTAACGTGGTTGTAGGAGGGGGTGTTAAATGAGTGAACACGTACACACGTATGCGAAAGGGCGGCGCTGGTCGAAGGGACGTCGATCATTGTGTTTGTGGATTCGTTGGAATTCATTTCACCGCGACCTTGGACGTCGACACGCCGTACAAACCAACCGACGAGCGGCAACTGAGCGAGCGAGCGCCGACCTTGAGTATATATACAGCGCGACGGCGCATGCACTGTCAGCTGTCGAATGTTCTCGAAGGAGAAGCGCGCGCGGCACAGATGGTGGGCGATGGCGCGACGGCGCATGCGCGCGCGTCAGCTGTCGAATGTTCGAGAAGCGGTGCGGACGGCGCGGACGGCGCGGACGGCGCACTACAAGGCGCGAGTATAAGATGCTTCCGCATCTAAAAGAATTTTCATATCTCCTCATCACCCTGAGGACCTGATCTGAGCCACGTGTTTTATATCCCCACTTTATATGCGAAGCATTTTTAGCAAACTTCGGTGACTTTCAAAGTATCTATCTATCTATCTATGTATCTATCTATCTATCTATCTATCTATCTATCTATCTATCTATCTATCTATCTGTCTGTCTGTCTGTCTGTCTGTCTGTCTGTCTGTCTGTCTGTCTGTCTGTCTGTCTGTCTGTCTGTCTGTCTGTCTGTCTGTCTGTCTAGCCGCTTACGGCTTTTCGCCCTCCTGGCCATTTCGATAACGGTAGCGATAGCAAACCTAATTTCCCGTAACATGACTGTATGGCGAGCATGAGTGACTAGTCATAACATCAAAATCATGTCATTTATATGTCATGAATGTCATGATTTACATTTCATGGTCTTGATGCTCTTGCGGTGGTCTCGTTCACATGACATGTTGCGAAATTGGCATGGTATGACATGGCAACATAATGAACATAAGTGACACACCTTAACGTGAAAATAATGACACGCATGTCATGATTTTCTTGTTATGACTAGTCATGACTACATGCCACGTTCAAGATGCACTCGCAACCGTTTCGTTATAGCTTCGCTTCTACCAAATTTGGTATTACGGGACGTGAAGACACGACGAAGGTATGTGACTGGTGCAAACATGATAATCTTAGTGCAGGGGTTTGTCGTGTAGCGACATGACAACATACAACGCTCATGATGCGCTCGCAGCCGTTTCACTAGCCTCACATATACCAGGTTTGGTATTACGGGACGTGAATGGATGACGTATGTATGAGACTGGTGCCAACATGATAATCATGAGATGCGTGTCATGTAACAACATGACTACATGCCACACTCAAGGTGCCAATAGACTTCGACGTGAACGCGGCGGCGTTCGTTTTGTCGCGTCACGCCGGTGATGCCACGCCAGGCGCCGATCTGCCTGTCATATACGTTCAGACACGCGCCGCGCTGCGTTGCTCTGACGCGTGCGCGTTTGATCGCGTCCGGCGTCCTTCAATCACGAAGAGAGGTAGACGCAGTGCTGTCTGTGTAGATCTGGGTAACGTCAGTGGCGCGAAATGCAACATGTGGCGTTTCGCGCTGGTTGCCGCCGGGCCGCGCTGACGGACGCTGGTCGCGCCAGTCACGCCTGGTGCCCGTTTCGCTAGCGCAGCGTTGCTGCGCCCAGCGTGCGCGCTCGTCAGCGTTAGGTCGGAGTATATTGGGTTCTTCATTATGCGCTCGCGGCCATTTCGCTTGCTCCATGTATGCCAAATTTGGTGTTACGTGACGTCAATGAATGACGAAGGCATATGAATGGTGCAAGCATGATCACGCGTGCCATGTAACATGAGAACATACCACACTCATGATGCGCTCGCCGCCGTCTCACTAGCTCCACACACACCAAATTTAGTATCACATGATGTGAATAGTCATCGAAAGTAAATGACACGTCGAAACATGATATATAACCATGATATGCGCGTCATCTAAAGCATTACTACATGCTACGCTCATAGCGTGCTCGCGGCTGTTCCACTAGCTCCACATACACCAAATGTGGTAATACGTGACGCGAATGGACGAAGAATCTAAATGACAAGTGCAAACATGATAATCATGATATGGTTGTCATGTAAAACATGACTACACAGTACGATCATAGCGCGCTCGTGGACGTTTAGCTAGCACCACGTATACTAAATTTAGTATAAAGTGACATAAATAGATGACGAAAGTAAGGACACGTGCAAATATGATAATCATGATAAGAAAGTCATGAGCAGCATAATTCACCTCCGCCTCGTGACGTTGTGCTGATTTTAAAGTGAGGTAATGCGGATGTACTATTGGTGCTGCCAAGTACTAGAAGAGAACCAAGTACTCTAAATCGTCAACTACTTTTTCTGAACACACATATCAACCTTTCCCATTCGTGCTGCGCATATCACCGGTTCCCACTGTACGTGATATCTGCCAATTTTTTTGTTTTTTGTTGTTTGATTTGCCAGGTCCTGCGACAGAAGTGATATATATGCACCTACTTTTCTTTCGAATGAACTTTAGTTGCGAGTAGGCGCTCTTGGTCTATGCAATTTCCTGTTCTAGTATCCGCGTCTGTGTGCGTGCCCTTATTCAGTTAAAACGTGAGTCTTATATGTAGTTTGTGCTGTGGCTCATGACGATGGAGAATAAGCGCGTTCCAGGCAACACATTCTCTTTCTGCTATGAACATGAATGCCGGATTCAATTATGACAATTTCGACATAAAAATTTTAGGCACTGACTGTAATGCGGGCGCCTGGTATGTACCTGGCCCCAAATCTGCTTCGAGGCAGCCTAGAAAAATATATCAATATAGCGATGCGAGACCATGATACAAAATAGGAGAACGACCCCTTCATACTAGCTGGCGACTTTGTATACTGGCTGGTGACGACTAGCTTGTGCAGCATAAGACATGGCGATATGGTCTGTGATGCAGTTTATATGGCTGTAAACAACCAACAACAACCAGGGGGAATGTATATTCCTTGAACTTACTAAGTTCGGATTATATTCCATCCAAGAACCCTTGGTTCTTCATTTCTCTGAACATAAAGCAATCCTAATGAAGAGAAAACGAATTCCGCATTTCAATGCTATATATAACCAATAAAACAACACTGTATACTAACTAGTACACACTTGTACCCTCATTTGCAAGTTCGAATGTGCAATGTACAGGGGAGATTCACGGTTACCCGAATGATCTCTCGGAGCTTCCCCAACTCACCGTCGTTCACTTCGTGGACACGCAATGATAATTTTTTTCGAACACTCTCTCGCTTTGGGGATTTGCGAATATGAGGTATTTGCGAGAGGTATTTGCGAATATTAAAAGAAAAATCTTTTTTCTCTTAGTGTGCTCTACCTCAGAGCAATCCGTTCCGCAAATAAAGAGGGCTGCCCTCATCGGCCGCGCGTCGTTACCACGGCATACACGTCGTGACCAGCCACCGCCGTACGCTCACGACGGCATGTGCATAGTGACGCGCCGAGACTTTGGACGGCAATAAACAAGAGACGATGTAAATTTGCTTACGGAACGACCCTGGCTGCCCAGTTTGCCAGCTGCACCTAAGAGAGGCTCTTGCCGCGTACGCTCGTCGATTGGCAACGCGCCGTGGCGGAAACCTGCGACGCCCAGAGAGCTGGACCACGCTCGGACGCGTGAGTTTTCGGGGATAATTTATTCGACGCGCCTCGCCGGACCAGCGACGGCCGAGTTGCGAAGCGGCGCGCACGTTCAACCGACGCTGAGGCAGCCCCGCGTCCCGCGCGTGTAGGTGACGGCGACGAATTAAGTTTGACGACGATGGCGCGAAGTTCCGTTATTCACAGTTACACGAATCAACGGATCTTCAGTGTCTCGCGGGTTTCAGACTTTCTGCAGTAACTAATTGTCATTGTTTTCTGTACTTTGTTGATCGCCACCATTAATTCACTTTCGCCGCCTGCCAAAACCATCGAGTCACTCACGCTTGTTCATCTAATCTCTTTCTCCCTAATCGAAACACTCAAGTCAAGGCGTTTCTTGTTGAATCACATCTAGTCTTTAATTTTGTATGTACCCATACTCTTAACCAAGGTCTATTCGCCAAAATGCATTTTGGTGTGTGGTTTTAGCGCCCAGCAAAGGTGGTGAGTAAATTAAACCTAACATGCAATTTTAGGGCGAGGTTTGATCGCTGAAGGTCAGCCAGTATCGACGATGTTCATCTTATAACTTCATGGAGAGTATACGGTTCAGTTGGTGTATAAGATGACGATTCTGTTTTCTTGAAAACAATCTATATTTTTGGCGCCAAACGTCTAAAGGCATCAAGAGACAATAAAAACCTAATATTTACGCTGCTTCGGCACGCATCCTTCAATTTATACTTCCAGCATGGTATGAAACGCGCTAGCAACATGTACTCTGAAGTTAAACGAAATACAGTGAAAATGTGGGGAAATTTTGTTACTCTTAGAGACCTATAGTGCTCTGTTAACTTCTGCCGCTGACTGCACATTCGTTAAGTGTCATACAGACATTTCTATTCTTGAATCAATGCTACTTCTATAGTCTTGCATAAAACCTTGTATCATCATCCCAACCGCTTTTGAAATTGGCTCATTTCCATCATGAATATGAAAAAAAAAATTTATTCAAAGTTGGCCAAATTTATAACCAAAATACAGCCAAAAATACCTGTTAAAAATGCTCATAGCGAACAAATAAATGGTCAGGTAGAGAAGCAATTTTAACCGGTGCGTCGTAGGACTCCTGTAAAGTAAATAAGTAAACTGGATGATTATGTGGAATAATATGCAAATAACACAGAGACAACCCGAGCGTTATCCCTTGCTATGATTTCCTGTTTGTTGCGATGGTAGCGGTAGCCGAAAGCGGCGAGCAGTCGAACGGACTTCGCTGAAGCCTACGCTCAGAGGCGGAATAGAGAGGCAATCAGTTTTGAAAACAGCAACAAGAAGGAGCGTTTACTATAGCAGGTTGTCGTTTGTACAGAGCCGGCCAGCACGACCATGTCGGCTGGGGCGAAATCCCTCTAAACACGGGGCCGGCACGGCCTTAAATAACGTTTTGGACTCTTGTGCGAGATCAGTTCCCCGGTGCCGATTCCGTGCCGACCAGTTGCGTCCTCGCGATCTCCAACGTCAGCGTAGCTCTGGCCGACTGGGCTCGCTCTACGTCATCTCCTGACGCCGACCTCCGACGACAGTGTAGCTATGACCGACTGGACTTAATCTATGCCACCTCCTGGCGCCGACAAAAGCTCTCGCCCGTCAGCACGCTATGAGCGTAGAATGTTGTCATGTTCTTACATGACACGCGTGTCAGGATTATCATGTTTTCACCAGTCGTATATTTCGTCATCTATTCACGTCACGTAACATCAAATTTCGTTTATGTGGAGCTAGCAAAACGGCCGCCAAATGTGCGACATGCTGCATTTCGTGCCGATGCGCTACCCAGAAAACACTGCGTCTCCCTCTTTTCGTGACGGAGGAATGCCGGACGGACTGAAACGCGCATGCGTCAAAGCAACGCAGCGCGGCGCGCGTCTGCGAGTATACGCTGCCGGAAAAAAAAATAAATCTAGTTTTAAGTGTGAATACACTTTATAAGCGACCCCAAACCATCCACCGCCGTCGGCGGCGTCCGCAGTCTTCTCTCTATCTTTAAAAGAAAGAGGACTTGGCGGGCCGCAGCGCGACGCTCTACCGAATAAGCCACAGGACGCGATGCTGATATCCCACTTCGCTCGCTCCTCCGCTCACCTCGCTCGCTGCAGCTGCGCGCGCACCCCTCTCTCTCGCGCGCCCGCCTTCTCTCTCAGTCTCCCGTTGAGAGCGGGTCGTGCGATGGATGTCCCGGAGGCAACGCTACCACCTGGATATAAGGAACGTTACTGACACCGATATATATATATATATATATATATATATATATATATATATATATATATATATATATATATATATATATATGTATATATATATATATATATATATATATATCTCCAACGTCAGCGTAGCTCTGGCCGACTGGGCTCGCTCTACGTCATCTCCTGACGCCGACCTCCGACGACAGTGTAGCTATGACCGACTGGACTTAATCTATGCAATATATATATATATATATATATATATATATATATATATATATATATATATATATATATATATATATATATATGCTGGTTTTTTGGCTCATTAAGTATTACGGCTTAGTGGCACTAGCCACCGCCCGATCTAAAGGGTACAGCCATATCCATCCATCCATCCATCCATCCATCCATCCATCCAGGACCAGCGCCCTGCGTGGCGACGCCGGCGTCACGCAACAAAATGAACGCCGACGAGCACGCGCACAGCGGGTCACGTCGAAATGTATTGGCGCCTTGACTGTGGCATGTAGTCATGTTCTCACATGACACGCATCTTATGATTATCATGTTTGACCAGTCACAAACCTTCGTCATCCGTTGACATCACGTAATACCAAATTTCGCATATGTGAAGCTAGCGAAACGGCCGTGAGTGCATCATGAGTGTGTCATGTAGTTATGTTGTTACATCACACGCATGTCGTGATTATCATGTTTGGATGTGTCATTTACCTATGTCGCCCGTTCGCGTCGCGTAATACCGTGTTTAGTACATGTGAAGCTTGTGAACCGGCCGCGAGCGCATCATGAGCGTAGCATGTAGTCATGTTGTTACATGACACGCATATCATGTTTATCGTGTTTGCACCAGTATCATACCTTCGTCATCCATTCACGTCCCGTAATGTCAAATTTGGTATAATTGAAGGTAGCTAGACGGCTGCGAGCGCATCATGAGCGTGGCATGTAGTCATGTTGTTACATGTCACTAATTTATGATTATCATGTTGGAACTAGTCACACACCTTCGTCATCCATTCACGTACAGTAATACCAAATTTGGTATATGTGACACTGGCGAAACAGCCGCTAGTGCATCATAAGCGTGACATGTAGTCATGTTGTTACACGACATGCATGCCATGATTTTCATGTTGGGGTATGTCGATTGTGTTGGCCTTGCAATCATTTCGTACCATACCAGTTTTGCAACATGCCATGTGAACAAAGCCACCACAAGAGCTGCAGGACTACGAAATGTAAATCATGACATTCATGACATACATGTCATGATTTTTATATTATGACTAGTCAAATATGTTCTTCATACAGTCATGTTATGTCGTACCAAGTTTGGTAACGATATCATTATCGAAATGGCCAGGAGAGCTAAAAGTCGTAGGTGGCTAGATAGATAGATAGATAGATAGATAGATAGATAGATAGATAGATAGATAGATAGATAGATAGATAGATACGCTCAAAGTCACCGAAGTTCGCCAAGAAATGCTTCGCATTTAATAACAATTAAGCATTTCCAAACCATACCCAATTACGCAACATTCACGCGCTACTCCCACCACTCTGCAACGGCTTTACTCGAGTTCCCCCGTGGGAAATGCGGGTGGCATTTTTTTTTTGGGGGGGGGGGCGAAGCATTTTAATGGGCCACTCACCAGGTTTGACAATTTTGAACAGCCAAGCGCAATGCGTAGACGAGGCGTTCATGATCACGTCTGCCAAACTTTGTAACACTACGCGCCGCGGAAATGGGACAAATTTCAAGATGAAAGCTGTTCCCCCTCCCCTCTGCCGGCGCACGCGAAGAGAATGAGGGCATGACGTAGGCGTAGGAATAGCTGTACGTACACGGCAACGCGGTGACGTTGGTCCTTTACGTAGACGACTCTGCTCTGACGTTGTCAACAGTATACCACGTGAAATGGCAAAAATTATTTAACACAACATTCGTAGTTTATGTATTTGTTGCTTTAAGAGATGAATAAGACTTGAAATAAATAATGAGACGCAATAAAAAAAATTTCCGCGCTCTTCTTACATTTTTTTTCCATGAAATGCTACGAGATGCGGGGCTAATGTGCCAGCGTTTCGCATGCGTTCGTGTCCCCGTGGTCAGCGCATTGAGCAGACTACCGCCATGGAACGCTCCTACGCGTTCGCGCACTCATAGTGCTCATCTACTCTACCGCGTCTTAGCCAGCGTTTCCGAACCATCCCGCAGAAACAGGCAGATGACCACAAAATAACGCTGGTCAACAAAGCAACGCCGCTCGCGTGCACGGGAGCTGAGCTCGTTCGGGTACGTCATGCGCACGTCACCTCTTGGTGGGATGCCGGAGAGGGTGGGAAAGAGACTTGGTTTGCGAAGGCTACGCGGAGGAGCGGCAAGGGTTTCGAGCTCGCCTCCTCTCATCCTCGTTCAGCACCGTTTCAAAAAACCCGTTTTCTTCGCTCGTGTTGAACCGATTAAAATTTTTTTGTGGCAAAATGTTTCTCATCGGACACCCAACAACGTCCACTGGCTAACTAAAATTCGGTATGGAGCCTGGTGAGTGGCCCTTTAATACCGCACGATGTCTTTGTCCGCTATACTATATACCATCCGGTGTCTACAGCAGATGTAGCGCAGGTAAATGTGAACAAACCAAAACATGTATGAACAAAATCAAAAACCAATTAACACAAAAATAAAATAAAAGGTCACAACACCGTAAAAACACCCGCATTTACCCACCCATTAATCAAAGCGTATAACAAAAGAAAAGGTTAACCGGAACAAAACAAAAGTGTTTTAGCCAGCGCACAACAGGAGGCCAGGATTCATGATTCAATGCACACTGCTACGTTTGCGCAAAAATAGAAATCACTTTTTGTACGTCTCAAGTAGGCACGTTGGTCGGTGCACACTGAACCATGCCTGTGTATTCAGGCATGTTATCGGGACGGCTTTAAGCTCTCCCATAGTAGAGTACTCTGTGCTCTAAATCGTTACCCCCTTTTTCTAACCCCCCCCCCCGTTGGTCGGTGCACACTGAACCATGCCTGTGTATTCAGGCATGTGGGACGGCTTTTGTGTATTCAGGCATGTGGGACGGCAGTTCTGCAACATGACATGTTGCAGAACTGGTATGATACGACATGACTGCATGGCGAACACAAGTGACAGACCCTAACATGAAAACCATGAAATGCGTGTCATGTAACAACATGACAACATGCCACACTCATGATGTGCTCGTGGCTGTTTCCCAAGCTTTGCATATACCAAATTTGGTATTACGGGACGTGAATGGATGGCGAAGGTATGTTACTGGTGCAAACATGATAGTCATGAGATGCGTGTCATGTAAAAACATGACTGCATGCTACGGTCATGATGCGCTCGCGGCTGTTTCGCTAGCTTCACATGTACCGAACTCGGTTTTACGTGGCGCGAACGAACGACATAGGTGAATGACACGTCCAAACATGATGAGCATGACATGCGTGTCATGTAACAACATGACTACGTTTCACAGTCATGATGCGCATGCTGCCGTTTCGCTACCTTAACATATGGCAAAATTTAGTATTACGTCACGTGAATGGTTGACGAAGGTATGTGACTGGTGCAAACATGATAATCATGAGATGCGTATCATGTAACAACATTATAACACGCCACACTCAAGGCGCCAACACATTTAGACGTGACCAGATGCGCGTGCGCGACGGCGCTCATTTCATCGCGTCACGCCGGCATTGCCACGCCAGGCGCCAATATTCCCCTAATTGAGATCAGTGGATCTGCCCACTTACCTCCATTGTAGGTCAGCCTGCCATGTACTCGCAGGCCCACGCTGCGTTGCTTTGACGCATGCGCGTTAGAGCGCACACAGTGTCCCTCCGTCACAAAGAGAGGCAGACGCGGTGCTGTCGAAGTAACGTCGTCGTTGCGAAACGCAGCATGTCGCATTTCACCGTCACCCCCGGAAGCTTTTCCGGGGGTGACGATTTCACCCCGGTTGCCACTGCGTCACGCCGACGGACGCTGGTCGCGCCTTGCGTCAGACTATTGAGCGCTCGCGTTTCGCTAGCTTGGTGTCGCTGCGCCAAGCCTGCGCGTTCGTCAATGTTGCGTCGGAGTATATTGTGTCCTTCATGACGCGCTTTGCCGCCGTTTTCGCTAGCTTTACATGTACCAAATTTGGTATTACCGGAAGTGAATAGACGGCGAAGGTAAATGAGACATTCAAAACTGGTAATCATATGCTTTAATGTGAAATATGACTACATGTTACGCTCGTAGCGTTCTTGCAGCCGTTTCACTAGTTCCACATATGCTAAATTTGCTATTATGGGACGTGAATGGACGACGAATGTAATTGACATGTCCAAACATGATAATCATAATACCGATGTCATGTAAAACGTGATTACATGCCACGGTCATAACACGCTCGCGGCCGTTTCGCTAGCTTCACATATACCAAATTTGGCATTACAGTACGTGAATGGATGACGAAGGTTTGTGACTGGTACACACATGAAAATCATGAGACGCGTGACATGTAACAACATGACTACATGCCACGCTCATAATGCACTGACAGCCGTTTCACTAGCTTCACTTATACCAAATTTGGTATTACGGGACGTGCATAAATGACGAAGGTATGACACTGGTGCAAACATGAGATGCGTGTCATGTAACAGCATGACTACATACTACGCTCATGATGCGCTCGCGGCCATTTCGCGAGCTTCATAAATGCCAAATTTGGTAATACGTGACGTCAATAGATGACGAAGGTATGTAACTGGCGCAAACATGATACTCATGAGTTGTGTGTCATGTGAGAACATGATTACATGCCACAGTCAAGGCGCCAATACATTTCGATGTGACGCGGTGCGCGTGCTCGGCGGCGTTCATTTTGACGCGCCACGCCGGCGCTCCGATGCCAGGCGCCGGTCCTGCCAAATATATGCAGGCGCGCGCCACGCTGCGTTGCTTTTTGATGCGTGCACGTTTCAGCGCGTCCGGTGTCTCTCCATCACGAAAGGAGGGAGACGCAGTTTTGTCTGGGTAACGCTTTGGCGCGAAATGCAGCATGTCGCATTTTGCGCCGGTTTGCCGCCTGGCCGCGCCGACAGACGCTGGTCGCGCTCGTCGCGCCTGGCGTCAGATTATACATTTCTCCCGTTTTGCTAACGTAGCGTTGCTGTGTCCAGCGTGCGCGCGCGTCAACGCTACATTGGAGTATATTGGGCCTTTCATGATGTGCTCGCGGCCGTTTTGCTAGCTCCACATATATTAAATTTGGTGTTAATCGACGTCAATGTATGACGAAAGTATACCACTGGTGCAACATGATGATTCTGACACGCGCGTTTATGTAAAAACATGACAACATACCACACTCATAGTGTGCTCGTGGTAGTTTCGATAGCTCCACATATACTCCATTCGGTATCACGTGACGTGAATAGCTTATGAAGGTAAACCACATATGCAAATATGATAATAATGACACGGAATTCATGTACGGCAATCATTCACCTCCACCTCATAACGCTGTGCTGATTTTAAAATGACATATCAACCTTTCTCATTTGTTCTTCGCAAAACATTGGTTCCCAGTGTACGTGGGATCTGCCAATTTTTTCTTCCTGATATACTTGCACATGTGTAGGTGAGTTGGCATGTGCCGCAGGTGCTACTTCCACGAAGACAACATGGTCCAAGGATGAGACAGACACAAGCGCGAGAATAACAAATATGCGTTGTGCTACAAATCCATCAATCGCCCCTGCAATTTTTTGCAAAGTACACTTCGCTTTCTCATGTAGCAGGAAACCACCAAACTGACACTTCGTGAGCATAAGTACACTCGTTCAAAGTGAACTTAAGTTGCCACGTGTGACAGGGGTATAACACGTGATCATTTAATGCAAGTTAAAAAAAGCGTGCAAGGGAGTTCGCTCACTGCAAGAATGATAGCTCCTGTGTGGATAGCGTTAATATAGAATGTTTGCTAATCGCATTTGGTTCTTCAATTGCCGCCGCTTCAATAAGCAACCATTTTTTGTTCTCAAATGATGATTTTGTGAATATGGGAGTGAATATTTTGGTATATCACGTTGTTGATGATGACAGGTGGAAGTTGGGAATGACGTACATGCGTGTGAGGTATTTATTAGTGTTCACTTCGAAATAAAATTTTCAGGTGCTAGTAAGTGCTCGTCTGTGTCCTCTCTGACTGTGTGTAATTTTTAGCACTTGCTTCATTATGAACCTTCACCAACATGCGCAACTAGCAGTCATCCTTATTTACAGTATGTCACCAAAATTGGACTGTAATCGCTAGAAGTTCATTTGAGAAAAAAAAAACACAGCATATCTATGGAGTGAATGATGATGAGTGCGGCGAAGCGCTGGAGGGTTTCATTACTAAACCGTGAACTATCCGTGAATATCGCCCACTATACCATCAAGACGTGACAAACACTGTATATATTGTAAGGCAACGTTATGGTTGCAAGACACTTCTACTCGCCGAGCCTAACAAAGGTCAGACCAATGATGATGAGTATATGTTCATATTATAATATGACGCGTATAACTAATGCTCAGGCTTATTTTCCCCCACGCGTGAGCGGCCATCCCAGACGCGTCTTAGACGGAAACATAACGTCGAACGAATGGCTTCAGGCGCGATACGTGGACGATATCCGAACCACGACAGCGACAATCCGAAGAAAGGTCACTGGGAGTGACACGATAGTTCACTGGTGACGTTTGTTCATTGATTGTAGAGGGTCAAACGAAGCGTGACTGAAACTTGGCGCACAATCCTGGAGTAAGAATCGGCGTCCAAAGCAACACTTCATCCCCCGGACTGAAGGAGACGCCGTGATGAGAGCTGTCGTAGCGCTGCTTGCGATCTTGCTGATTGACTTCTGTATTAAGGCGAGCCCGTCACCGACATTCCTCGAGTCTGGAGATGAACTGCTCTGATATGGTTGCCGAGGTGTCAATTGCAACATTTAGGAAAGAGACGTCGATGGCGGATGTCTGTGTACGGCCGAACACGAGGTAGAAAGGAGAGTAGCCAGTAGTTTTTTTGAACAGTGGTGTTTACGGGCAAACGTCACAAAAGGCAAAATTGTATCCCAGTTGCCATGGTTTGGTGCGATATACTTCGATAGCATGTCTTTTAGTGTCCGATGAAATCTCTCTGTCAGCCCATTAGTTTGGGGGCGGCAGGCTGACGTCATCTTATGTACTGTGCCACAGGTTGTGAACAAGTTTCGATTATGGTGTACAGGAACGTCTTGCTGCGATCACTCAGGAGGAGATGCGAGGTGCACAGTGACGCAGTACAATGGCGTTGAGAAAGAAGTCTGTGACGTATGCAGCAGAAACTTGTGCGTATGTGCAGCGGTCTCTGCGTACCGTGTCAAATGATTCGACAGCAGTCACAATCTAACGATTACCTGCTGGGGCGTGATGGGGGAGAGGTCCGGGTAGGTCTATGCCAACAATGGTGAAGGGATCTCGGGACACGGGATGCGTTGCAGAAGGCACAGCAGGAGACCAGTTGGTCACTTCCCACCGTTGACACAGAAGACAAGATGCAATCTACTTGGTCATATAGGTAGAGAGGCCAGGCCAAAAGACGTTTCCTGATGTGGCCTTGTGTTTTGTGAGACCCCAAGTGGCCTGCACATGGGTCGTCATGAGAGGCTTCGAGGACTTCGTGACATGGAGAACGCGGAAGTACTGGATCTGAGCGGTGTCTATCAGCAGTGCAAACGTAACGATGGAACACATTGTTATCGAGCGTAAATTGTCGTAGTTGTCCGGCGTAATCTAGCAATAGGAGCAGTAATATTCCACTAAAGCATTAGATAATGCGATTTCAATATGGATCATTACGCTGGCGTGTGGTGAACTCGGTGTAGTGATTATGAGGCCGGCGTGTCCGATAACCGCAAGGTGTGATAATGTAAGGAGGTGACGTAGTGTTTTGCTAACGAGACGAGCAATAAGTGGACGTACTCGATGATGACAGCAAACGGGGGGCAGCGAGAGAGAGCGTCTGCATCTTGGTGTCTTTTGCCAGACATGCAGATGACGTCAAAGTCATACTCTTGTAGGCGGAGCACCCAACGAACGAGGCCACCAGACAAGTTTCGCAGTGTTTTATAGCCAGCCATAAGGCGTGGATAGTCTGTAGTAACTGCGAAGTGGCGTCCGTAAAGATATGGTCGAAAATTTTTTGTATGGCCCAAAACGACAGCTAGGCACTCGTGCTCAGTTATGGAGTATAGTTCTGTTCAGCAGCTGTAAGAGCACAACTAGGCATACGCAATAAATCTTTCTAGTTAAGTGGCATCTCCGCTGTAGAAGAACTCCATCAATACCATGGCTGCTCGCGTCGGTGTGCAGACATGTAGGTGCATTCTCGTCGAAATGGCACAGAACAGGGTCGGATGTTAAATCATGCTTGAGGGCTCGAAAGGCATGCTCGCAGTCGTCATTCCAACCGAAAGTGTATCCAGATGTCGGCAGCTTGTGCAGTGGCGACGCGATGGCAGCAAAATGAATGATGAAGGAGCGAAAGTAGAATGCCAGGCCCAGGAAACTTCGTAGCTGTTTCTGATTTTCTGGCCGAGGAAAGCCTATCACGACAGCAAGCTTGTCGGGATCCGACCGAATGCCATCTTTGCTGACAAGGTGGTCCAACCACCTTGATGTTCTTGTTGGCCAAATGGCATTTCTTTTGTGATTGAAGTTCAGCATTGAAATACACGTCAAAACTTCATCCAATCAAGATGCTGACGAAAAGAAGAGGAAAAAATGACGATTTCATCTAGATGGCAGAGACAAGTTTTCCACTCAAGGCCGCGTAGAACTGCGTCGGTCATGCGTTCAAACGTCGCTGAACCATTACATAAACCGAATGCCATGATATTGAATTCATGCAGCCCGCCTGGTGTTGAAAAGACAGCTTTTTCTCTGTCTGCTTCGTGCATAAGTATTTGCCAATAACTAGACCGTAGGACGAGGCTTGGAGAAAAATTCAGCGCCTTTCAGAGAGTCAAGTGCGTCGTCGACTCGTGGCATCGGGTAGACGTCTTTGCGCGCGATCTTGGTAGTGCTCGATAATCGACGCAGAATCACACCGAACCATCCTTCTTTTGGACAAGCACTACAGGTGATGACCACGAGCTGGATGAAGGCCGGATAACATCTCGTTTGAGTGTATTAGCAACGTTGTCCTCGATGATTTTTTGCTCTGCAGACGACACTCGATATGGGCGGCGGCGTTCAATTGTATTGCCTTGCGTTTCAATTCGATGCACGGCGACGGAAGTGCGACCCAAAAGCTTGGAAATGACATCAAATGAAGCGCTGTGTTTTTTAATATACATAAAAGTTCTTGCTTTTGCGC
>WOVY01003393.1:0-30825 GCA_013436015.1 Rhipicephalus annulatus
TGAAGTCAGGCAAGGCCAGGACGCTCCAGCTGCCCACGGTGGTGTACTCTGAGGTACGCGGCCTTCCAGATTTCCGGCCATGACTGTCAAGGTCACGTCCCAGGTATCCAGGTCTAGACTCCAGTCCTGAACGCCCGTGGAGGCGGAACCTTCCGGGTGGTGATCACCTTCTCAGAATGAGCCAGCGTCGGTAAGCAGCCGCAGTTCTTGCGAAGGCAATGGCCACCTTGTCTTTCACCAAGCGTGGTCGTGCTGGTCAGCGCTTGACTCCAGCTGCTAAGACATCGCCAGCATCTGCCGCCTCAAGCCACCGCCACCATCACGCCACCAGTGACTGCTGATCTTTACAAACATTATAGCTGACACACTTATAGGGCATGCCTTAGTTTGTCAGCTTAGACTCGGGTGGGTACATTGCAACTTTATCTTTTTTTCTTCTTAATTATGCTTAACGTTTCTTCTTTTCTTTTCTTACTTTAAACGGCTTCGTCATTTCTTAGCTCTGAGGCTTTTTTCCCGAGCAACAATTTAATCAACCTTAACCTGCATCACACTTGAATGCTGTCGGGGAAGACGCCCGCAAGACAGCGCGGCAGAATGCCTTGCTGCTTAAGGCGTTAGCCACACCGGCCTGAAACTCCTGCCTGCTGTAACGACGCAAGCGTCCTGCGCCCGTACAAGTTCATCGTCTCGATTGCGCGAGAGGATGAACTTGTACGCTTGCAGTTAGAGCGGTTTCCTCCGTGTTGGGTGCAGCAACTTTTTGTGGGGACTCCTACTCGTGGCGCCATTCGTTCCCGGTTCACGCCAGCATGGCGGCCTTTCTTCTTCGTCTCGGGGGGGAAAGCCAAGATGGCTCCCCTTCGTCCCAGCGACGCCTCCTAGAAAAGGTACACCTAAAACGTGAGTAGCGAACGTGCCGCCCCTACCATCGCATTTTACCCTATCCCCTCCTGTGCGAAGGCGAACCCCTGTTGCGGCCGCCCCCTGCGAACACAGCAACGCTCTCACTGTTGCCTCCAAGCAGATGTGATGTCACGTGATAGAGCGGTACGGTAATGTCACGTGACTGAGCGGTCCCACGTAGCGGACGGTCCGAACGCGTAGCAGGAGGCATGGTCTCGGAGATTTTGTGCTGGCAGGTAGCTCCAATTGAAAGAGAGCGACGATCCAGGCATAGTTTTTCTAAGAGGCGTTGGTCCTAGCTCCAATGCAGTGCTCAACATGGCCGCCCATCAGCTTCGCGGGGGTGAGGAAGCCTCCAAAATGGCGCGTCCGCGCCTTCGACGTCGCCTTTTCAAGGCCGACAGCAAGCTCCTAGCTGTGATGCAGCATGCAACATTCTTCTGCACAGTCGCCGCCTGCCTTTTGCTTCCATAGTGGGACACACAAGCATTAGCTTCCTGTGTGACTATCAGCGGTAGTTTGAGGAGATAGTGTACATGCATATTAAGGTCATGAGGCTCTCCATGTGTATGCTTTTGAAGAGAGTAAGTAAAAGTAAAGTAACCACAGTAAAATACAGTGAACGACAGGTAATTGAGTGATTGATATGTGGTGTTTAACGCCCCAAAATCACTATATGATTAAGAGAGGCGTCGAAATGGAGGGCTCCGGAAATTTTGACCACCCGGGGTTCTTCAACGTGCACCCAAATCTGAGCACATGGGCCTACAGCATTTTCTTTCGCCTCAAACTAAAATGCAGCCGCAGCAGCTGGGATTTCATCCAACGACCCGCAGGTTAGCGGCCGAGTACCTTAGCCATTAGACCACAGCGGCGAGTGTAAACGATAGGTAGAGTGACCGTTTGGAGGAGCAACAGCCTTTCGTCACATCGTTGAATGGACAAGTCTTCAAAAACGTATAATTGCGACGATTCGCCTAATCGGAGGAGACATTGTTAATTGTTAACCTCTGTTGAACGTAAATGGCATTGTCCTCGTCATGGTGAAATGTGAATGTGTTTCGCAAGTCAAGGGCGACTCTGATTACAACGAAGAATGAGAGGTATACGCATGTTTTTGTAAATTCATAAATACATTCCGTTTTTACTTACTTTGCTGAGCAGATAATTCTTACTGTCGATGTTTGTGAGATTTCTATGAGAATCTTTTTTATGTTAAGCTCGAATGTCAAGCAGCCTTGGCGCAGTGAGTGATAGGTTTTAGTCAACATTTTTTTTTACTTTACTGCACGCATCAAGCATGTTTGCAATATGCAATAAGTAATTTATTGTAAATTATGCTGCACGTTAGCAGCACGATTTCGCACGCGTTATTTTTTTGGGCAGATTTTCTGGCAACCTTGGTTGACAATACGCTGCACTGTGACTTTCGATAGCGTTGATGATTTCCTATCGTAGACGTTGTATTATGCAAAAAAAGTAGTGGCTTTATTACGCAGCCTGCCAGGGCAAAGTAATTGTTATTGAGAAAGAGTCAGTTGGTCTCAAACGAAAATGCACCTGGTATCAATCATGAGACTATATAGCTACAGACATGGAAATGTGTTCCTCGCTGGGTTGTTCGCGATAGAAAACTTCAATACGCACGAAAACGTGCAAAGTTCTCGTTTTTTCCTCATTTTTTTATCGTGTCTTCGTCACTGTGCCACCTAAAACGATAGCGTTGTGGCAAGGCGTCTTCTGTTGTTTGCGAGCGTGCAGCCGTCATTTCCTTTCACGCCAACGATTCAGAACTGTACAGCAACATTTCACCATGCAGCACATATGCCACTGTTCTAACTAGGACACGTGCATTCATGTTTGCAGCACTTACACTGGCGTGAACAGAAGCAGCCTCGTACCACACAAAATCTCGAGAAGGAAATATTCTGGACTTCTTCAGAGCATAGTACACCATAATCAATTTCTCAGAATGCATGAACTCGGACGAAAACTGCCAGCGCATGCAACACGAGTTTACTGACGCTGTACTGTGTCGGTTGTCTGTTTCGGGCATTCTGATGCGAGTCGCTGGAGCTTCACTGCTCGCATCAGCGCCTTCGCGTTCATTCACGTTAGAATCTACGAGCCTTCTCCAGGAGCACAATCACAATCGCGAGACCTTTCGCCCCAGAGTAAGATACTGGAAAAAATTGACCTTGCCGGAACCTGGACGAAAGCGGAGTAAATGTATACTTCTTTGTGGGGCACAACCACAAATGCAAATATCATGAAATTATTTCTATTACAAAAACAAAATATTATACTAACTTGCAAGGTGCCCTATTTGTCACATGCAGCTCAATTGTTTGTCAAATTGCGTTTTGTTCGAGTTCAGTCACTATATGAATATAGGATTTATTGTTATTATAAACAATGCACAAAAGACCAATACAATGCTTTACAAAACT
Source organism: Rhipicephalus annulatus (assembly GCA_013436015.1). Taxonomy (NCBI): domain Eukaryota; kingdom Metazoa; phylum Arthropoda; class Arachnida; order Ixodida; family Ixodidae; genus Rhipicephalus; species Rhipicephalus annulatus. Next base: position 3,357 of record WOVY01003393.1, read on the forward strand.
TAGCCAACCTGAAAACAAATGTAGCATACAACACCCGAAACTCAGAGGAGTGGCAAGTGGCACAATGTCGCACAACTATGAGAAGCAAATGGGTCGTTACCAGCTACCATCACTATTGAACCAGTTGCAGAGAAGAAATGGCGTTGAATATAGACAAGCTATCAATAAAAGAGCTCCGTGATGCATGCATGTAAATAAATCAGGTGTTGTTCATAATATAAGAACCCTAATTCAAGGTTTGCGATGGGTTACTTTATTTTGTTGTGTAGCCCGGGTGGGGGGGGGGAGTTGAACCCCCTTCTTGGCTATGCTACTGGAAAGTACTACCATCTGCAAATGTGAGTGAACCTGAAGCACCCACGAACTCACCATTGCTGTAATATGCATTGCTTGACAATACAAACAGCTGGGGGTTTAGGTCTCTGTACACGAGTTTTTCTTTTCCCTCGTCCAACTACAGATAGCTTGCACATGATGCCATGGACAGAGCTTCATAATGTTCTTGTTTGCCAACATGGGGTCTTGGATGACGGTGAAGGCAGTATGATCGCATTGCGGCTAATCTGCTTCAATATGATAATGATGCAGCCTCCATGATATGGCTTCTATGTCTGAAAACAAGAGAAACTGCAACTGATGGAACGATAACATTAACTAGTCGTCACAAACAATGCATACTACCGTACAGTGCACCAACATAGCAAGTTTTGTGACGGATTCACAAACCTCTATAGGCCTTGGGAAGCCTTTTGAGGAAAGATGTACCCGCGTAAACTACCATGTGAATGTTTTAATGTTGATTGTAGTGTTATTGCTTGTCAGGCTAAGTCGCAATCATGGACGGCTGAGTGCGTTAACAGCCGAATGACTGGTAATCTTGGACAGGCTACGTTTTTTGACAGCACTGTAGTCTACTACTACTTAAGAAGGCAGAGAGGGCCTCAATCAAATGTCGAAAGCAGCCGATTGCTGTCGTGACGGGCGGTTGGTCTCAATCACGAGAAATGATCCCTTTCGTGTTCTCAGTCGTCGCCTCCAACATTAAAAGCCCCCCTGTCTTTCCACTCATGTCAGTCTAGAGTGCGCGCACATTTTGTTAGTCTAGAGTGAGCACCCTAGACTGACGATGGTGTGTTCCAGTAATCACCGTAGACCGCTGAACGAACAGCTAAGTGGATAGTGCAGTGCTCGGGTAGCTAGCAAAATAGGCCGCTTTGGGAAGATGGCATTGGAGGCAAATACGACGCAAAATACTTTGCCGTCTAGACAAGATGCCGGTCAAACAGAAGGCCAAAAACTCTGAGTAGGTCGCCAGCTCAAAAGAAAACATCAACCAGCTTTTGTTGCACGCTACATCAGAGGCACATTGAAGTTCTTACATTTGAGCTCAAAAGAGGTCAATAGCACACGTATTTCACTGAATATTCTTAGCTTTCTCTTATCAACTCGACGTGGGCGTAATGTCTCTCACAAATGTCACGCAGACACATTCCATTCCTCTGGCGATGCTACCTTGTAAGCCGTCCACTTGGACTGTGCACTATGCGGTCGAGTATTGGAATTCATCGGTTGAGGAGGCAATGTGTCTGCTTTGTAAAGCTGTACCTGACTATAATAACCTTGAATGGCAGTGCCATTGGGCCAAGTAATTTTGTGTTGTGCTCATCATTGGCATCACTTCTTGGTTTCCCAGGGTTGAGCCTTGCAGAGATGCCAACTGAACTCCGAAACCTCCTGGCACTCAGCCGTGCCTACCAAGCGTTGCTCGACAAGGCCATCTGTGAGTTGGCAGAAAGGCTAGAAGAGAACAGGTACGGATTTGGAAACTAGCTAGAGTGAGAAAAGGAGTTAGAAGAAAAAAGAGTTAATCATTGTAGCTTGACAGAGCTGGTGTTGCTCTAAATTCAGCAGTGGTTGACAAGACAGAAGAGCAAAAAGTACTTGTAGTTGTAGGGGCTGTATTAGGTATGTAGTAAGTTAGAGAGATGGAAGTGTTGCTCAAAATTGCTCCAAACGCGAAATGCTGCTTCATGCTTCTCCAAACAGTGGTTTTTATTAGTAATTGCTCCAAACCTGCTCTGAAATGGCAATGAGATATGAAGAATGATGAACCTTTACTGTTTGACCACCTCCTAAGTCCTAAATAAACTGAAAGGAATCTGTACACTATCATCCCAGTATGCTATTAGTGTTCAGCATTATCGGCTCTGATCACGTTTATGTGAATAAAACTGGCATATTACCCATATGAGTCATTTTACTGCTTTTTTGTCTTAGCTTGACGTGTGGGCCAGTGTGGGGAAATGTAAAAGCGAGCAGAATTGCTTTTATCTCGTACCAATTATCTATCTGCTTATTTGGCTACAGTCATGTGTGACTGTGGTTAGTTCTAAAATGTGGTGCTCAGCTTAACCGGATTTTGATTTCTGCTACAAGTACTGGTAGCTGAAATATATAGCCCATTTTGCTGCTCATTTGTTTTTGACAACCAGCAACTTTTAAATGTTTACTTCTTGAAATTTACATTGGTTGTCTGTGAAATATACTTCATAATAAATAATTTTTACGAGATACTTTGAACGCCAATTGGCGTATGACAAATTTTGTAGATGATTTTAAAACACCAATAACTGCTTCACGTAACAAATTTTTCGCTCCTAAAACACTTACGGCTGCTCCAAAACAGTACTTTTCCGTCTCCAAATTATGCTCCAAAAAATAAAACGTCACTCCCTTCTTTGTCAGTTGCAAGTATCGGTTTCACAGTCGTGTTCCTGATTGTAGTAGGGGTAGTATTTGTAGTAGCAGGGACTAGCTCTAGGCAGCTTTGCAGAGGCGTTCTTGATAACATCGTTGTCTAAGCTGGTTTCTTCAGTTTGCTCGAAAACATCTTATAGGATTTTCTTGGAGTGCTCTTGCGTACGCCAGTGCTAAGCACTAGTGTTCTCATTTGCATTCTGCTCTCCCTGGTGTGTCCAATCCAGGCAGCTGAGGATGGAACTTTTGGCAAAGCTCTCCGAGCGATCTGCGCGACCCGCAAAGCCGAAGGTGCGCAATAACTGGTACCACTCGCTGGTGTTCCACCACCCGTACTTCAGGCACATCAATCGAATGTGGGCGCCCATGAACGAAGATGAGAAGATCAAGCGAGCCAACAAGGAGATGGACCCGTACCTCACCCCACCTTTGCATTGGAGCGCCGAGGAAAACCGCATGCTGGTAGGTGCTGAGGGGCTGTGTATACTCGTGAGGGCGAAATTTCCACGTGCACTTACTTCTTTACTAGATGTCTTTGTGTTTCACTCCGAAAAGCTGTTAGCACCGCACGCCGCCCTGCATTGTTTGGGACGCTTTGAGATTGTTTGAGTATCTGCCACCACAGTGGTGTAGGACTTTCTCAAAGGTCACGAAATCGATTCCCGCCCATGGTAGCTGCGTTTCGCTAGATTCCTATTGCTAGAGACCTGTATGCTTAGATTTAGGTGCACACAGAAAAATTCCAGGGGGCTCGAAACTTTCGGTGCCCTTAGCTGTGCCATTGGTTGGTTGGTCAGAACTTTATTGGAAGTCCGGCAGAGCTTTCGCCGACCGGACCTTAGGTCTCCCGCGTGGGGACGTCAAGCTGTGCCATCTCTCATAATTATATTATAGTTTTAAGATGTATAAGCTCTCAAAATTATTGGGAATATATATGTATTATTAAGAGAAGCGTTCTGTTGAAAGACTATGCACAGTACGTGAATAGCCAAGTTTATGTGGGACATTACGTCAGTATCAGTGATAACACTGGAAAGTTTGACCACTTATATATAATGGGTGAAGCGTTCTGCCAATGATCAGATTGTCAACGGTTGTTGACTTTGGTCGCCCCTATAATCGCTGTGTGGAGGGAATAGTTTGTACATAAGGAGACTTACCCCCGTATTCAGAAACACTTCGCGACTTGAACTTGACTTGAAACCGCCTTCAATGCTGCTCATTTGAAATGCGTCTATGCGTTTTGCTGCCTTGGTGCCGCCTAAAGACAGTGCATTTGATACGCGTTTGTGCTGCATTGAAGTCGGTGGCAAAGTTCAAGTCAAGCAGCGTTTCAGAATACAGGGGTTAGTCGACTTTGCCGCAGGTGGTCTAGTGGCTAAGGTACTCAGCTGCTGACCCGCAGGTCGCGGGATGGAATCCCAGCTGCGGCTGCATTCTCAATGGAAGCTAAAATGCTCTAGGCCTCTGTGCTCAGATTCGGGTGCACGTTAAAGGGCCCTATGTGGTTGAAATTTCTGTAGCCTTCCACGACGGCGTCTCTTATAATCATACGGTGAGTTTAGGACGGTAAATCCCACAAGTCAGTCAATACTTAGTTATCCAGGCACATGTTTGCCCGCTATAGAGCTTCATCTCCACCAGCAAGATTGCGACCTTCTTCACTGGCGTCACCTTGTGATCGTATGCCTCCACTCCAGTGAGTCCACTAGTAGAGGTCATCGGTGATTAGTGCCACCAAAGAGGTTCCTTGCCATGCACATTTTCTAAAGTTCAGGCTTTCTTGTAGCGCAAGTCTCAGCAGCACCCTGCGCAAGAACCTCAAGAGCAGCTATGATAGGCACAAATGGGGTAACTCCAGTCAAAGGCATGCCTCAACCTACGCCTCCTTTATTTCTTTCAGTGCCGGTGAAAATGGGCACTTCTCAGCGTGAGCTGCCTCAAGCAGTGGTTATGATGTAACGCTACATGATGGGTAGCAATGTTTGCGCCACATGTGCTTCTGAGTGCTTTGCCCTGGAGATGCAATAGATGTGTTTCCCGCTCCAATATCGTACATTTGTCAGACTTGTTCCTTCTGGCTCCTTGTGGCAGCTCGAAGCAATGCCGTTCCGCATCACAGCGCAGCGCATGCAGTAGCGTTGCAGTGGCGCTTCCTTAATGGTTGCCCGCATAGCGTCACGAAAGGCAACACACTATCTCAAAACACCATATCTTTTACAGAGCCAGTGTGACCACCAGTATTGCGTGCACGAGGAATGAAAGACGCTGCCCCACGGATCTGTAAACAACTGAACAAAAAATGACTTTGTATGGTTACTGTGGTGAGGTTTCTAAGCAGTTCTCTTCCACATGACCGCAAAGCACACGATAAGGCTAAGTGATGGGCTAGAGCGGAAAAGGGCTAGTGGAGGGGGTGGTAAATGGCTGGATCGGGCGCATCTGGCTGGCATTGCTAAAATAGAGGAGGCGTTCCCTCATTGAAAGAAAAGTGGCGGCCCTGAACCAGAGTATTCCTTTACGCCGCTGTATGTGCAATGAGGACCATGGCACTACTGTGGCCCTTGAGCTGAGGCCTCCGCCTAATGTGCCAAACTGCTCCAGAGGAGACTTGTTTAGGCATAGGCGAATAATTAAATGCTTTGAATATTCAAACGATTATTGTGTATTCAAGTTCACCGAGACATAAACCTAAATTTGAAATTTTTAATTATTCTTAGTGGACGAACAGATGCTTGTTATTTGAGTACATATAGCACCCTTGTCAAGGTCATTTCTTACGTAATGGAACTGCTATGCCTTGAAACCTCCTATCCGGAGGAAATGCCCGTGCCGCGTACTCACACGAGCAGGTTTAAAGCGGTACCAAGAGAAAAATTTTGGCTTCATGTTTTTGTGCTGCAGTCTGTTGCCAGAAGCCTGCTAGTCGTAACACAGTACATCGTTTGCTTTAGCATGAAACAGGTAATTACAGGCTCTCTGTTGCCTACCAGTCTTCGTTTCGGCATGAGAGCGCTCCAGAACAAGAAGCTGCCGAGTGAAACTGTCCCCACTTCGCGTATGCAACGTTCAACTGCTTCAGCACACAGAACTAGGACGCATTTCCGCGCAGTCCCCGTCTAGAAGTGCTCTCCAAGAGTAAACGAGACAGCAGTGTCTCCAAACGCAAGACTGTCAATGCGTGCGCCGTGGCCATGAACTCACGAGCAGCTGCCGAGTAATAGTCAGCTGGTGCAAATGTGATAAAAGAGAAATCGCAGCTATGATGTTGTCACGACTTGTTGAAGCGTGGTCGCGTCAGGGAAGTGGGGGGGGGGGGGGGTCACCAAGTGTCACCTTTGAGGTTGTCAACTGTACGAGGGAATCGATTGCTTATGCGAATTTCAAAATTAATTTAAAATGCCCTTCAAGATCTAGTTGATCTTGATATTTTGCAGATGATATACACATTCTCACAGGAATATAGATTTCGTATTCCATTTCTGCCATGAAATTTTGTGTCGGTACCCATTTAATGTACAAACTGCCTTCACCTCGATCAATTATTTCACACAGCTTGTTATGCAGACTTATGTGTGATTAGCATAGCAAGTTTTAAAGTAATGTATTTTGACTCTTATAATTTTCATCCTATTTCTGCTGAAGTTTTCCTACTTTTCAATGTTACTTCCACCCAGCCTCGAACCATAAAGGTGGCATTCGCACACACCTTGTTTCAATTCTTGAAATATTGTGCAGGTTACCTTGGCCTTGAGAAGATAGCCTATTTTTCTTTATAATATATTTTATGTGCTGTTCTATCTATTCGGTTCAAAATTATTCAACTAAATTACTATTTTCACTATTAGTTTAGCCTGCCATGCACCAGTATGAACCAGTTCAGATCGGTGCCAGCAAATCAAACAAACCCAAGGATGAAGTGTGTCTCCTGAAGACAGTTCATATTTTTTCACATTTCTTAGAAGCACATTCAAAGGCAATTTTGGGGGGTGCGTGAATATTCGAACTTCCGAATATTTTTTCAAATAGTGTTTGGTATTCGATTCACAATGAAATTTTGACTATTAGCGGTGCAGTCGAACCGCGCTGCAACGAACGCCGCTTTAACAAAATTTCCGCCTCAACGAAGTGTTTCTTATTCCCCGTCGGCTTGCCATAGAAGTCAATGCATCAGAGCGCTTGCTACAACGAAACATTTTTCGGGCTTGTGTTCGCTTCAACGAAACTTTCGCTCAGCGGCGCTTGGATTGAAAATTTGTTCGAGGGTTAAGTCAGCGCTTCGCCAACTGTGCAACTTTTCAAACATTGATGACACTTTATTTCACCGAAAATGTGCGGCCATTGCACGCTGCACCGCCTGTAAACAAAGTTATGGAGAGCGCCATTGATTGTGGGTGATGACAATGCGGCTGGTTGCCTTGCGACGCGGCGCTGTCCTGCTTTGCCAAGGCAGAGCCACAGCCAACACGTATCCATGCCAGGTCATGTGATCGATCATTTGTTACTTAAGCTGCCAAGCCGATCATTGCGCTTAATTCGTGCTTGTGTGCTCACGTATGTAGAACTCTGCGCCATCATGGCAGAGTTCTACATACGTCCACTTGTCACACTGCCCACTTGTCATTCTTTTCACTAAACTGGAGCGTTATGGCATTACGGGTCCTGCTCTAACTTTGTTACGCAGCTTTCTTTTAAACAGGCAACAAATAGTTTCTATTTCCACAGCAACATCACCCCCGGTCACAGTTAACAGAGGCGTTCCACAAGGCTCAATCTTGGGCCCACTTCTTTTTTTAATTTACATTAATGACCTTCCTCGCTGTTTAACCTCTTCACAATGCGTGCTATATGCTGACGACACTACCATCTTTAATTCCCACCGAAACATGTGTACGTTAACGCAAATGCTCCAAGCTGACCTATTTTCCCTCGAGCGATGGTGTCTCTTCAACAAATTATCTATTAACGTTCTTAAAACTTGCTTTCTGCTTTTTAGTTCCCCGCAAAGAAAAATTTCCGAGTTCCCTTCCCTGTATATTTCCGGTATTAAAATTGAACATCGTCGTAGCACTAATTTTCTTGGCGTAATAGTCGATTCTCACCTTAAATTTCATGAGCACGTAATCTTCATTTCAAAGAAAGTTATGTTCGGCATAAGAGTTCTGATTAGAGCTAGACCATACTTCAACTTGCAAACTCTCCTAACTTTGTATTACGCTTTTGTCCACAGTCACCTAAATTACTGCATTTCTTCCTGGGGTGGTACGTATCATACCCACATCGCCCCATTAATAACACTGCAGAAACAAGCGTTACGCATCATCACATTTTCCCATCGACAAGCAGAATCTTCCCCGCTGTTCTATCAGCTCCGTGTTTTGCCCCTTCATCATCTGTTTAGGTACAGCATTGGTATTTTATTTTTTAACGTCTTGCACGATCACCTTGTCTTAGATATTCTCCCTCATTGCATCACTAATAATCTCAATTCAACGCGCTTTGCCTCACGCCAGAATCTCTTACTTCCGTGTATACACACTAACTACGGCAAACAAATGATTCTATTCTCGGCCATTTCACTCTGGAATTCACTTACCTCTGATATTAAATCTTCTAAATCACTTTGTGTTTTTAAAACCAAACTAAAGACTTTCTTGTTAGGCCCTTCTGTTTGAATTCTAACTGTATTTTCATGTCTTTTTTTATTTACGATGTATTCCTTGTTTTTTAGTGTTCCTACTTATTATTCTAATGTTTTTTTTGTTTTCTTTTGTTTTTTTTTCATCTTTCTCTTTTTTATGCTGTGTTTATACTGTGTTTAATTGCTCAAAATTGTATTTCAATGTTGCTTGACGATTTCCTTTTTTTTTCCCGTGGGAGGTCCCGCCTGCGGTTCTTACCTTGGGACCTCCCAGTGAATCTGTACCCATAAACTTTTTCATGTTCGCACTTGATGAATAAAGAATTGAATTGAATTGAAAAAAAAAAAAAAAGCGCAAGTTTCTTACTCTCGAGGTTAAGGCGCGAATCATTAACGAAGCTTCAACCGGCAGAAAAAAAGGAGACATTGCTGCGGAATTCGGCATCTCCAACAGCCTGCTGTCCACATCCACAATTTTGAAGGCGAAGGACGTGATCACTAGTGCTATTTCGGCAGGGACATACACAAAGCGCAAAAAGTAGACATCTCCGGCACACGGGGATCTCCAAAAGGCACTGTACACTTGGTTTCTTGACATGCGTGCCAAGAAGTTGCGCCTATCAGCGGATGTGTATAACAGCAAAAAGCACTGACTTTTGTTTGTATTCTAGGCATTGAGGACTTTGTTGCGAGCAAGGTTGGCTGACATGTTTCAAGGCCCAGCATGACATGGTAGGAAAAGTGTTGTACGGCGAGTCTGCGGCAACAGGCGCCATTGGTGCAGTGACTTGGGCATCGTCTGCTTTTCTGGACATACTGAAAGACTACTGTCTCGTCCGACATTTATAATGCGAACGAGACGAGACATTTTTATGAACTGCTCCCGAAAAGACTCTGCATATAAAGGGCCATGCATCCAGCGGAGGGAAACACAGCAAGAAACGTGTGACTGCTTGTCTGCACTAACATGGATGGTTATGATAAACACTGCCCACTTGTCATCCGCAAGAGCTTGAGGCCCCGATGCCTCAAAGGCTGCAGAATCTTGCCAGTAAAGTACGTGGCGAACAGACAATCATGGATGACACGAGCCATCTTCTGTGATTGGATAAAGGGGTGTAACCGTGAAATGAAGGGCCAAAACCGCAAGGTGTGCTTGCTAATTGATAACAGCTCAGCTCATAACGTTAACGTTTAGCTAGGCAATGTGTACGTGCGATTATTCCCACATAACCGCACGGCTTCGATTCAGTCGTTAGCTCAGGGCGTAATTTGCAGCACTAAAAGTGCTTATCGGCAGCAGCTTATTCAGCGACTGTTGCTGAATATTGACACAGTGCGCCAGACCAAAGTGGATTTGTTCATGGCCCTACAAACTGTTGCCGCATTATGGACGGCGACCCGGTGAAGCAACATAGAAAACTGTTTCACTCACGCCGGTTTTAAGCTTGGCGCTGAAGTAACGGCCAACTCGTCAATTCAACTTGACGAAGAAAACGATCGTGGCAGAGTGGAGCCACCTTCCGGAGAAGCAACTGCGGCCTGGGAAGCCCTTCGGGATACCGGAAATATACCAGAGGATGTGAGCATGGATCAGTTCTTGACAATTGACGCGGACGTTATTGCTCATGAGGCCCTTACTGACGAGGCAATTATTGATGTTTACCATGGCGACGCGTCGTCGGACGATGAGTGTTGCACTCGAGAGGCTTCGGCGCCGCCTCCTGCTTTGACTGTGATGAACGCATTTGATGTGATTCGCAATTTCTTCGGCGTCCATGATGATGACGTCGCGATGCAGTAGATCACCTCCTGCGAACATCGCGCCACCGCGCTGATGTTGAAAGGAAGACTGCAGACGAAACTGACAGACTTCTTTCGCAAATAAATTAGTTTTGTGATGTTTCTAGTCGAATGTGACAGCGTTCTGGGGCAGATTTCGCCACAACAAAATTACCGCTTAAACATAATTTTTCGCACGTTTCATCAGTTTCGTTATAGCGAGGTTTGCCTGTATTCGAATTTGCCGAAGGCGAACGCAGTCAATATTCGGTTATCAGTGTGCCCTCTATATTTTTATTATGCTTCATCCCACTACATTCTGGCATTTCGGCAAAGCTGCCTTTCAGACTATGGTAGCAGGTTATGGTAGCAAATGTGTTGACATGAGAAAATGCTGCTTCCAACATGGAGATGCACTGCGCCATTAGCTTTTCATTGACCACATCATCATAATAAGCGGGCAGACTCATCTTAGACATTTTTTTGTTTTTTTTATTCAGTGATCTTGATCAAAGTGCACAGGCATATGCAGTTTTTTCTGCTGATTTCAAATATGTAATAATTTTTATGTAACTCATTTTGTTCCCGAGATAACTTAAGTTCGCCCCCTATTATTTAAGGCCACCATGAAAAAAAGTGCTTTATTAAAAGTGATATTTTAGATATTATAACTAGACTAAGGAATAGAGATTGAAAGTATGCAAGAATTCTTTTTGTTTTTCTTGGTTAGTTTACAGCAAAATTAACTTTCTCTTTTCTTGGTTAGCTTACAGCAAAATTAACTTTCTATTTTTAAAAACAGTTTTAATTGCGCTACTATTTTAATGAGTATTTAATAAAAAAGGCTTATGCTCCAAATTCTGCTCCCATACTGGGGGCACGACACCGGTTGGCGCAAAATGTTCACGCCGCTGCTCACCTTCCAGATCGTGGCCTGTTGGGTTGCAGACACCGTTGGCCTGGGCGACTGCGCTTGGTCACCACCCGGTGACCTACCCGTGCCCATAGCGCCCTCAAGCCATCTGGATCAACCACGGATCTCGTCACCAATCGTCAGCCCGCTGATACCAGCCCGCGCCTGCAGCTACGCCTGGCAACGCTTCTCATCGTCGATGTCACCAACCACGTGGGGCCAATGCGGCCTACATAATCTTCACAACATCACCAAAAGCTCGGGGCACGACACCGGTTGGCGCAAAATGTTCACGCCGCTGCTCACCTTCCAGGTTGGTTACCTTACCCATTCTAAACAATACTATACCAATAACTACTTCCTTGTCACGGTGTCGTGCCCCTACGACTTGAAATTGCGCAACTGGCTATGTACTTGTTACAATGTGTTCACCCTACAATTGTTGTCACAGTTGATACTCTTACTATCAGGGGATGTGGAACTAAACCCCGGTCCAACTAAAGCACAGATAGAACCTCTATCAGACGCTATCAAGAAGATCGAGCAAACCGTTTTAACCATTCGTGAAGATATTAATCAGCTCAAGGCAGTACAAACTAACCATGAAACAGTTCTCTCAGCACTAACAAACCGAATCTCAGCGCTTGAAACAGTCCAAATCGAACCCTCATCGGGCGCCGTACCCGATGACGCCGCCAAAATCAAACATGAAATTGAAACGCTAAAAGCTGCTAACACCGACGCTAGTAATCGACTGCGCCGCAATAACCTTCTCTTTTTAGGTATTGCGGACTCTGTTAAAGAAACTTGGGAAGAATCAGAGCTTAACGTCATAAACTTTTGTTCCGCCCAACTAGATATTACGCTCGAACCAAGAGCCATAGAACGTGCTCATCGGATCGGAAAATTTGCCCCAGACAAGAATAGGCCAATCATGATAAAGCTCGCTCACTTTAAAACAAAAGAAAAGATTATGAGCTGCGGAATTAAGCTCAAAGATACGACCTTCGCCGTAAGAGAAGACTTTGCAGCAGCCACTCGCCTTGCACGCTCTAAATTACTCAAATTCATTCGGCCACAAAAGTGTGCATTTAAGCTGAGGGTTGACAAACTTATTGTTGGAAATAAATCATTCTTCTATGACGCAAAAACTGATAAAGTCACAGAACTTCGGAAATCACCCGTCATTACATTTGAAAACAGCGCATCATCGGAAGCCACCTCTGTTGGCAGAACATGACGGGTTTGCAATCATTCCGCCTCGTGTAACACGTGTATCCGTCCTATGGCATTTCTAAACATAAACATTGCATTTACTAACATACGAAGCATAATTCCTAAACGCGACGAACTTTGCAGTTTCATAAATGATATCAGTGCTGACATGGTGATACTAACTGAAACATGGTTGCATGATGACGTAACAGATACGGAAGTGTTTCCATCCAATTTAAATTTTACAATTTTTCGCCGGGATCGCAAAAGTAAGAAAGGAGGTGGCGTGCTCATAGCTATTAAAAACACTCTAGCATCCTCACTTATTTTCCATGACGATAAAATAGAATTAATCTGGGTTCTTGTCTCCAACGGAGCCTCGAAATTTGTCTTTGGCGTCTGCTATAGGCCGCCAGACAGCCACCCCGACTTCTGCGACCTACTTCATCAATCCCTCCACACCATTACAAATAAATATTCTAATACACCTATATTTTTGTTTGGGGACTTCAATTATCCTTCAATCAGTTGGTCGTTGCTTTCAGCGTCGAATGGGACATCATCTAAAGAGCAACAATTTTTAAACACTGCCCTTGATTTTAACCTTCACCAGGTTATTACGTGCCCTACCAGGGGCAATAACATCCTAGACCTCCTGCTAACTTCGAGCCCTGACGACATAAAAACCATTAATACGCTCCCTGGTCTTAGTGACCACAACCTAATCCATATTTGCATCGCCTCCCCGCTTAAAAAGAAATCACCCACACGGAAGGTAATCACGGATTACAAGAGAGCAAATTTTGATGCGATTAATCACGAACTCGCCAACTTCTTAGAAAACTTTAGGAATACGCACCTAAAACGAAGTGTCAACTGTAACTGGGAACTTTTTAAGACTACAATGCTTAACCTCAAAAACAAATACATTCCTTCTACCCTCATTAAATCAGATTCAAACTGCCAATGGTTTAACAAACAGCTAAAATTACTCTGTAACCGAAAGAAACGCTTGTACAGAACGGCCCGCCTAAGCCAAAGTTCAACTGCGTGGGAGCGCTACCGCGCGTGCGCTAATCAGTACTTAACCGAACTAAAAGCTGCAAAAATCAAATTCTTTTCCCATGACCTACTATCAATTCTTCAATCAAATCCCAGCAAATTTTGGCGCATGCTGTCCCCCAAGTCACAATCTAATCGAATAAGCCTCACTAACGCTGACGGAGAACCAATACACGCTGACCAGTGCGCTTCTGCTTTAAATGACCACTTTACGTCTGTGTTTTCCTCTGCCAACACCACTGATACCGTAACACTGCCCGAATCTGCAGCTGTAGCGATGCCAGAAATTGAAATTACCCCAGAAGGAATATTCCTACTCATTAACAATCTTAAAGTTTCATCCTCGGCGGGCTGCGACAGTATTAACAGTAAATTACTAAAAAATACCGTTTCTGTCTCAAGCCAAATACTTTGCCTAATCTTCACACAATCACTACAAACAGGAAACGTCCCAGACGATTGGAAGATAGCTCAGGTTATTCCCATCTTTAAATCAGGCAACCGCGCAATCCCAGCTAACTACCGACCTATTTCCTTAACCAGCATCCCATCTAAAATGCTCGAACATATTATAGCTTCAAACCTAATGACATATCTGGAATCCATCAAATTTTTCTTCGATCACCAACACGGTTTCCGGAAACAACTATCATGCGAAACACAACTGGCCGAATTCACACATGATATTCTTCACTTCATGGATGAAAATCTTCAAACTGACGCCATATTTTTAGATTTCTCTAAAGCATTCGACCGTGTTCCTCATAACCTCTTACTCTCTAAACTATGCAACCTTGGAATCCCTCCCAACATAATTTTCTGGATAGAAAATTTTCTAAAAAACCGTAAGCAGTTCACCAGCGCTAATGACCACGACTCACCTCTTTCCGACGTAACGTCCGGCGTCCCCCAAGGTGCTTGTCTCTCCCCGCTCCTTTTTCTAATATACATAAATGACTTACCCACCAATGTGCTAACCAAATTAAGACTTTTTGTCGATGACTGCGTTTTATACTCTCCAATCTGTACACCAGACGACAGCATTAAACTTCAACATGATTTAAATTTAATTGTAACTTGGTGTGATAGGTCACTAATGCCGTTAAACCTAACTAAGTGTAAAATTATGTCATTCACCCGCAAAAAGAGCCCAGAAAAATTTACCTATAGCATAAAGTCTGTTCCCATTAGCCCTACCCTATCATACAAATACCTCGGAGTGCATCTGTCATCGTCGCTATCCTGGTCAACCCATATTCAAATAATCTGTTCAGAAGCTTCACGCACTCTCGGATACCTGCGCCGCAACCTAAAATTAGCCTCACCAGACATTAAAAAATTAGCTTATGAAACGTACGTCCGACCGAAACTAGAATATGCTTGCTCAATTTGGCAACCCTCACAAACATATCTAACTAACGACTTAGAAAGGATTCAGAACCGCGCTGCCCGTTTTATTTACTCCCAATACTCTAACGATATCAGCGTTACTGCACTAAAAGAATCATTAAAACTGCCGTCCCTCGAATCTCGTCGTATCATTTCTCGATTGTGTCTGATGCATGCTTTCTATTATCACCCTCAATCACGGCACGTCCTCCTTCAACCATCACACAGAACTTCATCCCGCATAAACCACAGTCACCCTATCGCACCAATAAATGGACACACTTCTGCAATGATTACTTCCTTCTTTCCCAATGGGATAACACTGTGGAATAAACTACCTGATAATATAGTCACGTGTAATAACCGCCAAATTTTCCGCAGTAAGCTAAAATGTCACATGTCGCAATCTAACTGAATGTGCTGTTTTCCCTGCCAATGTTTAAATACTTTTTTTAACTAATGTATAAACTGTCGTCACTTTTTTCTGGAAGCTTACCTTTGTACCATTACTTTTTTAATTGCAATATTGGCGTTTTACTTTGCATATTGTACCTTTTTTTTTTCTTTTTTCTTGTACCTTTTTATTGTACCTTTTTTTTCATTGTTCTTTGAATGTTTACGTTTTGGAACCCTTCGAGTTTTGTTGAGTTGTTCGACATACCTTGTACGCCGCCCCACCTTATGTAATGCCTCCGGGCCTTTAAGGTGGAATAAATGAATGAAATGAATACTTGCATTCTATACACGTACAGGTTTCTATTGCAAAAAGGATTATTGTTGTGCCTGCCCTAGTCGCAGAGATATTGAGGCCTCAAAAATGAAGAGTCGTAAATTGACTTTTCTGAGAAAAATGGAAAAAGCTAAAACTCCCTGCTTCTTCAAAAAGCACCAATCACGGGGTGCATGTTGTGCAATGCTCATAAAGATGCTCATTATTTGGTAGGAGAGATTCAGACACAGGTGCTGGCAAAATACAAAGAAACCTTGAAGTAAGTTCCCCATTTTTGTGTATGTTCTGCATTGTGTTAGCACCAGGGATCTGGAGAGTCAGGTTGACATTACAAAAAAATTACGACTTCCTAGTAAAGAAAATTTGCTTAGAGATAAAAAAATACTTCAGTGATGAAAGTGCTGCTACGATTGCTCCAAACTGCTCTGTATGGGAAATGCTGCTCCATGCTTCTCCAAAGTACAATATTTGCTAGTAAAAGATGTTGGCAAACTAAATAGAATGAAGTTGAACCATGCGACCATGCCGCGAGCCTAAGCGAAACCAAAAGCAAGCTGTGTACACAATATCGTCCTAGTATGCAACTCAGTGACTTAAATCCAGAAAAGTTACAAAGGGTGTCACATATGAAGCCATGGTGGCAAATTCGTATTTTTAATGTGAGTTGTATTTTTATTTATATAAGCATTAAATCATGCTTTCAAATAGAATATAAAAAAATAAGGACGGGGTGCAAGCTTGAGTGATTGTGTTGTTCTATACGGTCTTTTTCTTTTACCTTTTTGTGATTTCCGTGGTTCACACAGCTGAGGGGCATTTAACAGAGGTATGCAGTAACAGATAAAAAGCGTTTTAAAAAGTTCATTGTGTTATACTTAACTGTTAGCTCAATTATATCACCTGCTAAAGCTAAATTTCAAGGGGGACACTTGCAAGGGCTGTCCTCCCCAGCCTGAACAAAAGAAAATTCCGGACTTCTTTGACCCTACCCCGCTCCCTTGATTTACATTAATGATGCTGCTATCCGGTTTGTATACAAGCTGAATACAGTAAAAGCTTGTTTTTCCGGACCTCGTTAACTCGGAAATTCAGTTAACTCGGACTCGTGGTGCGGACCCGGCAAAACTGTGTATATTTCAATAAGGTCAAATGCTCATTAATTCGGAGGGATTTAGCCGTGCACCGGTTATCTCGCACAACTCCGCAGAGGGCTATCATGACTCCAGAGTCACGCGATCTAGGCGGCTTGGAGGCTCAAGCATCGCTTGCCGCAACCGACTGCAGAACAGGAGTTTTGGAGAAACCGAAACCGAGCAAACTGCTGCAGAATATGACTATGATGATAGTGAATAAGGGGGCAGTGGCTAGGTGGCGCTAGTCACCACCCGGCGGAAGCGCTTGGGCCACCGGTGCATCCAGTGTCTACAAACAGCTGCTCGCTACGCCCATGCTATGCCTACTAGTGTACTACTTTGTGTCTTGGTTCTTTGTGTTGTGATTTCGAGTGTTACGGCTGTGTTTGTGCGCGTTGTCACCGCTGTCGCGCTTCGTGGCGACCGTCACAGAAGTTAAGCGGCCACAGCAGCCAGCAAATGATCTTGAAAGAAAGGTTATGATATTGAAAGACAGGATCATCTGCGATCATCGGCAACCTTTTTGTCTTTTAACGCTTCGAAGCATTTGAAAATTTTTAATAGATAGTCGACAGCTATTCAGAAAACGTTTGATTCACGCTCAAACCTTAATGTTCAAGCTTGCTTCGCACCCAGAATTTTGCTGTTCGCACAGCTCTAGCATTTTGTTATTAACAGGAGTTCTTACGTGAAACATTTTGTCGACATTAACGTGCGTTAATGGCGCATACGCATTAGTGCGTATGCTCCACTACAATACACCCGGGGTGAATATTAGTCATTCTGGCGACTCAGGGAATAGGCACAATGAGGGGGTCGTAGTAGGGCTTGAGACGGTTGACGTGTATGGTCTCGCGTCCTCGACGGCGCAAATCTGGCGATTGTGTTAGGGGCTTAATGATGTAATCCACGGCGAGGTTGCCTCAATGACACGGTATGAACCATGGTACCGGCCCAGAAGCTTAGAAGAAAGGCCAGGAACGTGCGGGGGCACCCAAAGCCCACAAGGGAGCCGGTGCGAAACGTGGGCGCTATGTGATGAACGTCGTCATGTCGGGTCTTTTGTAGACCTTGAGCCTCACTTGTCATAGATCGAGCCAACCGACGGCAGTCTGCAGCGTATCTGGCGATTTCCGAAAGCGGGGAGCACTTCGATGCATCAGGGCGGTACGGGAGTATAGTGTCGAGTAGGTGGGATGATTCGCGGCCGTACAACAGAAAGAATGGGGAAAAACCAGTAGTCGCTTGTATCGCGGTGTTGGAAGCGAAGGTAACAAAAGGTAAGACAGCGTCCCAGTTAGTGTGGTCGGAGGAGGTGTACATCCTCAGCATAGGCCCGTGTACATGGACGCGACGGGGGCGGGCTGAGTTGAGTGGCGGGTTCAGCTTACCTCGACGCGCCCGAGTTTATATGAACTCGCACGGACGAGTTGAGGTGAGCGGTGATCGCAGCGACGCTTTGCGTCGAGCCGAAAGCCCGTCTTCCCGTACTGGTTTCCGCTCCTCCAAGCCTGCGCTCTCGCCGCTGTGGGCTGCGGTTGTTTACGCAGTTGTCGCTCCGCCACCGCGATGGCTGTCTTGGTATATTTTTTCTCAGTTTGCGCCAGCTGTACTTTATGGTTGTGTTGATGTCTTGGCTAACACTGCACAACGCAATGACAGCAGTGGTTCTGTTGCGGCACAGCGCTCGCCGCAGGCGTATCCGCAGCCTGACGCACCGTCCCCTGTTCACCCCAGGCTGGTCTCTCCAGGAATTCGCCATGATTCATGGTTTGTAACGCCTTTCATTTGTGTACCTGATGCTGTGGAAAATCCCTTGAAGCCCTACACGCGAGTCATTTTTTGCAGTAGTTGTGGCTTGTCGCTAATACGAATTAAGCGGCGCCCTGAACCTCGTTGAAAATTTTAAATTGAAAACAATAAGCAGTTTTTAAATGAAAATGACCAAAAGACCCTCATCAATTGTTAGAACAAAGTGTACAGTTCCACCACAATTAAGTGCACCGTGTTCCTCTTGCCTCATACGCTCACCCTGTTTGGCTAATCCGATTTCTGTGGCTTTTGGACTGGACAGTGAGATCCTTACACGATGAATTTTTAATCTGAGGGCTTGTAATTTCAATTGTAATGCAATATACATTTTTGAGTAAAATTTCTATCGGCTTACGTAAAAATTTATATGGCCGCATACCATTTTGCCGTAATTTTACACCTCTAATTCCATTGTGCCTCGTTTATGCATAAAAATGAAAGTAATTTGCTATTTTTTTATATTTCCTTGCAGGATTGAAGCAAATCACTCAGTTTTTTCTCGTTTACTAAAGCTAGCAACGTCGTTATTTCATCATCTGTCCACATGGTGCGTGGAGCCCGCGAGGATGTCATCGTGCCTAGCGCGCGCGTACCGGCCGACAGAGAAAGAGCAACGTCGGAGTGATGGGGAAGCGGAGACCGCGACGGGCGGGAGAGGTCACGAGCCGTCAACTCAGCGCGACCGGTTATACATGCCCTTTCTGAGCGCGGCGAGTTCGGTGAACCTACCCCCTGTCTCCGGGTCGACAGGACTCACTGCGACGACTCTCCGCCCCGACGCGTCCGCTTATACATGGGGAGGGCGAGTCCAGAAAACCTGTTTATTTCGACTCAACGCGCCCTCGTCGGGTCAATGTAAACGGGCCTCATGTCGCCAAGTGTGCGGTTGAACCGTTCAGTGAGACCATTCGTCTGTACCCGTTTACATTGACCCGACGAGGGCGCGTTGAGTCGAAATGAACAGGTTTTCTGGACTCGCCCTCCCCATGTATAAGCGAACGCGTCGGGGCGGAGAGTCGTCGCGGCGAGTCCCGTCGACCCGGAGACAGGGGGTAGGTTCACCCAACTCGCCGCGCTCAGAAAGGGCATGTATAACCGGTCGCGCTGAGTTGACGGCTCGTGACCTCCCCCGCCCGTCGCGGTCTCCGCTTCCCCATCACTCCGACGTTGCTCTTTCTCTGTCGGCCGGTACGCGCGGAGGACATCGTTCTGTTATGCGGTAAATGCAGATCACTTTTACGTTTAAATCTTGCTTGGCACGTCCTACGAGAGCTTGTTGGTTATCGTTCTCACGACCGGCTATTTTGCTTTGCCCGTAGCAGGAAATCGGCTTGTGCGCCAGAAATCTCAAATACGTGCACATGAACGCTTTAATAAAGTTTCTGGTCAACTCGCCATCAGGATACATTTGCGTAAATTCACAGAATTGTCTACTAATGTGCAGCATTCCAACTCCGCTTGCATTTATTTTGCGTTCTTCACAGCCAGGTTCGACTATGAAAAGGCGAATACTTTCGGGTATTTTATTCTTTGTAAGTTTTGTTTTGGTTTTTTTTGCAAGTGGTGTAAATTGACTTTTTCACAAAAATTAAGTGCCTTTACCAATACATGTAATTTCCCCCAGAGGAAAAGCGTAGTCCAGGGTTGGTTTCGCTCTTTTTAATTCGTGTTTCATGAATCCCTGAATGGACTTAGGCATTTCGAACGTTTTTTTTTCGGGTTTAGTGTTCGGGTTTTGGAGGAGATGAGGGTCGTTCCACGCCGAATATCCCAGACAGTACGCTAGACCATCTACGATTACACTATAAAAAGTAATGGTTGGTCACTTTACTACACTATTCATTTTTGAACCAATTTTCTAAAGAAAATTTTAATTTCTTAAATATGGTGGCAGTTAGGTTGCGACGAAACTTCGAAAAAGTGAAATAATATACGCAGCACGGTAAAACGATTCCAGTCGGTAGGAAAAGAACCGCATTTTTATGTTAAAACACATTCACCACTAGTGTATGTTAATGTGCTTTGCGGGGAAGCAATGCAGTGTTCTTGACCAAAGTCAGAAATTTTTACAGCTTTTCTACTTTTCCAGAGACAACGCAGCTACATAGCTTGCTTGCATTGTTGACGGTAAGTGGGGGAAAAAACACGAGTCGCGAAGACAGTAGTTTGGAAGCGCTGGCACATGAACTTTGAAAAATTTGCAATATTGCTCATGTTTAGGCATTATCGGTCTGTGTGGCGCTCCATATAAAAATATACACTTTGGATCATTTCAAAGGGTGCAGAAACGATATTTATTTCTGTAAGTTTAATACGAATGTTTGTTTTACGCGAGAAAATATTATTTATATTCGGTACGGTGAATTCCTGGAGAGACCAGCCAGGGGTGAACAGGGGACGGTGCGTCAGGCTGCGGATACGCCTGCGGCGAGCGCTGTGCCGCAACAGAACCACTGCTGCCATCGCGTTGTGCAGTGTTAGCCAAGACACCAACACAACCATAAAGTACAGCTGGTGCAAACTGAGAAAAAATACTAAGACAGCCATCGCGGTGGCGGAGCGACAACTGCGTAAACAACCGCAGCCCACAGCGGCGAGAGCGCAGGCTTGGAGGAGCGGAAACCGGTACCGGAAGACGGGCTTTCGGCTCGCCTCGACGCAAAGCGCCGCTGCGATCACCGCTCACCTCAACTTGTCCGTGCGAGTTCATATAAACTCGGGCGCGTCGAGGTAAGCTCAACCCGCCACTCAACTCAGCTCGCCCCCGTCGCGTCCATGTACACGGGGGTTGTGTATGGTATGCGGTAGATTTCCGGTGGATGATGTTGCATTCAGCGAGAATAGCTTGGATGACCTCCGACAGGAACACTCGATCTCTATCACTGAGTAATTTCCGTGGAGCCCTATGGCGGATAATGAAGCTGCGCGGAATGAAGAGTGCAACTTCGTGGGCGGTCGCTGCTGGTAGAGCTGCAGTCTCAGCGTAGCGTGTCAGATTATCGACGCCGACAATAATCCTTCGGTTTCCAGAGCAACTATATGGGAGGGGGTCATCGAGGCCGTTACCCACGCAGAAAAATGGGCGAGCTGGGCATGGGAGCGGCTGTAACGTGCCAGTAAGGTGCGGCGGAGGTGTCTTGTTCTGTTGGCAAGTGGTGCAAGACTGAACGTATTTCTGCACAAAGCGATACATTCCTCGCCAGTAGTATTGTTGGCGCACCTTTTGGTAGGTTTTCAGGACACCTGCATGAGCACTTTGGGGATTTGCATGGAAATTCATGCAGATTTCAGAGCGAATATGAGTAGGGACAGCAAGCAGCCACTTCCGACCATCAGGCATGTAGTTGCGGCGGTACAGAATGTTGTCTCGCACGGAAAAGTGGGCTGCTTGCCGGCGTAGCGCTCTCGTGGAAGGGACAGCAGACGGATCGATGAGGTAGTCGAGTAACTATGCAAGGTATGGGTCTTTACGCTGCTCCGAAAGCATGTCAGGGGTGTCGATTGGTGACAAGGTGGTAAAAAGGGGTGACAGAGAAGCCACATTTGGTGTTAATGGCGATAGCAAAAGTACATCGGCATCCGCTTGCTTGCGACCGGAACGATAAACGACACGGATGTCGTATTCTTGCAATAGAACTGCCCAGCGCCCCAGGCGTCCGGACGGGTCTTTCAAGGTGGACAGCCCACATAGAGCGTGGTGGTCTGTAACCACGTCGAAAGGATGGCCGTAAAGGTACGGGCGAAACTTCATCAACGCCCAGATTATGGCCAAACATTCCTTCTCTGTGACGGAGTAATTCAATTCAGCCTTCTTGAGAGCGTGACTTGCATAGGCGACTACGTATTCGGCTTGGGTGCCTTTCCGTTGTGCGAAAACTGCACCAAGACCGATGCCACTTGCATTGGTGTGAATTTCTGTGGCAGCAGCGGGGGTCGTAGTGACGAAGAATAAGTGGTGAGGTCAGCAGGCGGCGCAGCTGGCGAAATGCGTCGCCACATGCAGTACGACCATGCAGATATACCTTTGCTGTTGGAAAGCAGACTCGTGAGAGGTGCGATGATGGACGCAAAGTTGCGCACAAAGCGACGAAAGAAGGAGCAGAGACCGACGAAACTTCTTAGGGCTTTCAGTGATGTGGGCAACGGGAAGTCAGCGACAGCTCGAAGCTTATCGGGATCCGGAAGAACACTGTCTCTTGTGATGACATGTTCTAAGATGATTAGTTTTCGTGCTGCGAAGTGGCACTTCTTGGAGTTAAGTTGTAAGCCTGCAAAAGTTAGACACGTCAGAATCTCGGGGAGGCGAACAAGATGTGTCGGGAAATCAGATGAAAAGACTACGATGTCGTCCAAATAACGCAAGCAAGTTTTCCACTTATGGGTACGCAAGATGGTATCGATCATGTGCTCAAATGTGGCAGGTGCGTTGGAGAGTTCAAATGGCATGACTTTGAACTCATATAGGTCATCCGGCGTTACAAAGGCTGTTTTAGGGCGATCACATTCAGCCATTGGCACCTGCCAGTACCCAGAACGCCGATCCATGGATGTAAAGTACTCGGCGCCTTGTAAACAGTCAAGAACATTGTCTATTCGTGGTAGCGGGTAGACATCTTTCTTCGAAATCTTGTTTAAGTGGTGATAGTCCACGCAAAATCGAACGGTGCCATCTTTTTTTCTTTACCAGAACCACAGGTGATGCCCAAGCGCTTTTAGAAGGCTGTATGACTCCATGTTTAAGCATGTCATCTACTTGCTCTGTAATGACGCGGCGCTCTTCGGCGGACACGTGGTAAGGATACTGTCGCAGAGGCCAATGTGAGCCGGTGTCAATAGTACGAGTGATAGTCGTGGTGCGGCCCAAAGCAGGTTCTTGAAAGTCGAAATAAGAGCCAAACTTGTTAAGGAGAGCAACAAGTTGGCGTCGATGCGAGAGGAAGATCTGGATCGATAGCATTGCCGAAGGCTGACGAACTTGATGGCCCAGACGCATGAGTGATTGTGGCAATGTGACATGGCCTTTCGTCGGGAACAGTAATATCATCGATATGGTCGACAGGTTACACATATCCTAACGTGTCACCACGAGTTTGGTCGATGGGGTAGTTGCAGTTAACACGCCTGCAGAGGTCGAGAACATCCTCAATATAACTATTAAAAGTCTCGCCAGGCTGCTGGGCTCGGTGGCGTAGACGCTGGTCAGCGCGGAGTTTGTGGACCTCTGGTCGGCCGAACGCTTCGGTCACGAGGGTCTTAAAGGTGGACCAGTTGGCGATGGCGGTTCCGCGGCTGGTAAACCATAGCTTAGCGACGTCAGCCAAGTAAAAGATAACATAGGCGAGGCTTTAGAGTCATTGTCCCACTTGTTGCTGGCACTTACGCGTTCGTACAAGGACAGCCAGTCTTCGACGTCTTGCTCACCACTGCAGCTTAAGATTGGTGGGTCCTGCTGACGGGTAGTGCCGGGCCAGGTCGACGGGGCAGCCGATCGTGCTGGCTGTGCTGGGATGGGCTGGTTGGCGACTGCGTCAGTCATGTTGTACAGTGGTCTTTCGTCCAACTTGCGAGAGCGGAGCTCCAGGTCTGCTTAGGGATCTCAGCAGCCTCCACCAAATGCGATGATGTTTATTCAAAAAAGAGTAGTTGCAACACGGTCGTGACGGAAATTGTCCGTACGGCAAGTCTGGCAAACTGCGGCACAGGTTCTCGTGCAATCAGCACGGGGTTTTTTGATCTCTTTGGAAGGCGCATACGCGTTAGTACGTATGCTCCACTACATGTGGAACTTCGATTATACGCCCCCATTTTATTGCAACGACGCACTTTGTACAACGAATCGGTTTGGTCCCTGCAGAATCTCCAAGAAGATGATCTATTAAAAACCTTTGCTATACGACACAGTTTTACGCTGGCCCCGCATCTTGCGGCAACTTTCGGAATCCGTCCGAAATACGAAAACCACCTTTACTTGCATCGAAGGTTGACCCAAATATTGTCGCGAGTGAAAAATATGAAGTATTCGTTCCTTTCGGTTGATCATTAAAATTAAAATTCAGGCAGGATGTCTTGTATTGAAAAATTTATTGTCCTGGCAATTTATCTACTTTTCAGACACCCTGATTGCTTCCATACACAGGGCCTTTACCAGAAGAAGCCCCTATCTATAGAGTAGCTTCAGCGGGCCGAAGAGCCCATTTCTGAGGAACCCGAATTTTTTGTTTTTTGGTCTGTGGGAAACTTTTCTCTGGTCCCTGTACAGCTGATCATCTGCCTGGTTTGTGGCACTCGTAATCACAAACCTGAGCATGCAAAAGGTGCAATGTTGTAACTATTTTCATTGTGCAAATAACTTTACCTGACATCAGCGTTCATTCTAACAGCGGCACGTCGCTAGTACTTGCGCTTTATGAGGGAAACAGATTACATATCTAGTCGAGCGAGAAGGCATTCAATGCAACCTCGTGAGGGTAGTCATGCATCGCCATCATTAGATGTGGGCGACACTGTGTCTTACTCTTCTGATGGGAGGCTGTTGGTAACGCGGTTTCGGTTTGATTTTAACATGCAGGCAATTTTCAGACTATATTTATTGAGAGAAAGATACGCGTTGAATTTGATTTTCAAAGCTGAAAATAGAGATTCGCTCGCACCTGCCTCAGCTAAGTAATGCTGCCATTAGCAAAAATAATTTAATCTAGCTTCTTTGGAGAAGCACGAGGTGCTGTAGGACGTGTCGAACAACGGGCGGTGATCTTGTCTTCCCAGGTGGAAGCAGTGAAGAGCAACGTGCTACAGCAGAGTCTCGAGTCCATGATGGACCGCAAGGAGGCCCTGGCACAGAATATTCTGGAGACTGAGGATCCCGACCAGATAGCCGAAATCACCGCTCGCATAGACCAGTTGGAGGAGCAGGTAAGCACTATTCACAGACTGTTGTGATTTCGGAGTGAATTTGTTGTGTTACGTCGAGACCCTGAACATTGCAAATACAGTCGAACCTCTTTATTAGAGACACTGATATAACAGACAAATGGGTATAAAGGACACCAGTGTTCCTACAGTAAATTACGGGTCGATATGAAAACGCATACGAGGTACCATGCTTAGAAGAGACATTTTATGTAAAAGACAGGAATTGTTGCCCCTTATAAAGGGGTTTAACTGTACAATGTTTTGATAAAAAATACCTGGTACAATTTTGGCCCGGTGTTACCGTGCAAGTACCCGCGTATAGACCGAGGTGCTTTCATAGCTTGCATTCTGTCTAACATCGGCGCCGGGCTGTGCCCGTTCTCAAGAATTTTCAGCTGAGAATTTAGTTTTAGTTTTGGCATTGCATGGCTCTGTCATCATCATTAGGCCAGAGCCATTGGCAACTGTGCAGTGAGTAGGAAGTTAAGTAGACAGGCGAAGTATTCATGGTTGGGGGAAAATGGAAGGAAGCTGTCTTTGTGTGCTGCTGTCCGAGAAGTTTCCGGTGTCGAAAACTGGAGCGTTTTGCGACGTTCAACGTGCTTTGACAGGCTTTGTTCAATGGCAATGGAGCACTGCTGTAGCTCGCATCAATACTCGTGCTTAGCGCGTTTCGTTGTCACCTCTAAAAAGCGGCTGCTGCACGACTCTCGCATGCCTAGCTTGTCATTGCCTTCGAAGGACAAATTATAAGCGCCGTGTGATGTGTGCCTAAATAAAGCAGTCAAGGACCGTTTCAAGCACTGTATGCGAAGTAGATGCAATCAGGAGGTCCGGAAGCTACCCTTGCCACAAGGCTGAAGTAGGGCTCCCTAAGCGATGCAGTGCACGTGAATCTCTAAAGCATCGACTCCCAAGGCGCTCGTTCGTTGTGCCGTCCAGGAGTGCTTGCTTGCAAACATTTTTGATGGTTGTGAAGGTGAGGAGCTGTAGGAAGACATATCGGACTAGGGAGTTTTCTAATAAAGTGCGTTAGACGATGATGAATAACTGTGTGGATAATTTTTATAGCTCCTGTGTTGCTATATTACTGTGAAAGCTTCTGTCTTGCGTTTTCTATCCTCAGACTACAGTGGAGTGAGGATATATTGAAATTGAGAAATACCTGGAAAAATTTGCTGTAAGGAAGATTTTGTTGTGTGCAGGTTTGGTATGAAAATTTGAGAAATAAGTGCACAAATTTAAAAAGAAAGGGAAACTGAAGGCAGAGCTAACCTAGAACACTTATTGGGCAGTAAAAAAATGCGTTATTTTGATAGCAATGATATGTACACTTTTGGTTAGAGATGGGGGAGGGGTGCTGCCGCTGCCATGTTTCGTAACAAATTAATAACATGCCCCCATGCATCGTAACTTTTACGAGTGGGTAAAAAAGTTTGCGAGGGCTGCTGAAGCAGAGATCAAGTGAGTCGGCTCTTCTCTATCGCCTGGAAGCTGCATACAATAACATCCCTCGCATGTTCAGGCTGCCGTCGATTGCTCAAACAGAAAGGAAACCACCAGTCTTCAACAAGCGTGAAAAATCGCTGCAGGAGGTTGAGTAGCAATGGTGAACTTTGATGTTAAGTGTGCAATCGGACCGCTGGTGCTCGTGCTATCTTGGCAAGCGTCAGTGCACTTTAACTTGAAGAGAGTGTGTGAAAAGAGCACTCGTCCCTGGAGCGGTCGTACTTGCTTACAACAAAGTGTGTAGGAGTTCCGCGATATTGGACCCACGAGAGTTGTCTGCCTATCTTGTATAGCATTACGATTTGTTGATATCGCATTTAAGGCGCCACCATGTTGTTCCAGAGCTGATCGCCAAAGCAGCAAATCGGTCCGAAAAACTCACCCGCGGCACGGCGCAAGATTAAAAGCGCATGACGAGTCGGCTTCCGAAGTTCTGTCTTGTCACCATGGTGTCAGTTTCCATCATGCCTAATATTACATCTCCTTGGTGGTGACGACATGGTTGTCCACATAAAAAAAACAACAAGCCACAAAAACTCCAAAGTGAGAATCATAGGGGCTGCGCGCACATAATGTCGAACACGAAGAGCGAATGACACGGATACAGCGGAAAA
>WOVY01003394.1:0-55238 GCA_013436015.1 Rhipicephalus annulatus
GTGGGACGTTTGTTCAATCACCATATAAGGTCCTATAAAACGACTGAAGAAATTTTCACATAAGCCAAGCACACGCACGAGAGTCCAGAGAAGACTTCGTCTCCTGGAGAAAAGGTGATAGCACGGTGAGTTCAGTCGTAGCGAGACTTGCGAGCTTCCTGAGAGATGCCGGTGTTGATTCGCGCCAGATGACGGCAGTGCTCGAGGCGAGACAAAAATTGTGCGGTTAAAGGGCCTGCTGAGGTAGCAGGAGCCGAAAGGAAAAAGACGTCCAGAGTTACACTTGGAGAGCGCCATGGACCAGAAAATAGGAAGAAAAGCCGGCGGTGCATTGCGTAGCTGTATTGTAGGCGAACGTTACGAATGACAAAATGGCTCCCAGTTCGTGTGGTCAGGATTGATGTACATGGCAATCATGGTCCGAGAGGGTACGATGAAAGTGTTCCGTCAAGCCATTTGTTTGTGGATGGTAAGTAGAAGTTGTCTTGTGGATGGTGTTAGCCGCGTGTAGAACCTCAGCAACAATAGAGGAAAAGAATACCTAGCCGCGGTCGCTGAGCAGAACACATGGAGCTCCATGGCGTAAAAATGTGTTACGCAGAAAAAAAATCGGGCTACTCAGTGGCTGTACCAGCGTGCAGCGAGGTTGTTTCCGCGTAACGAGTGAGGTGGTCAACAGCCGTCACAATCCAACGATTTTCATCGGAGGTCACGAGAAGGGCGCCGCACATGTTGTGGCCCGACGACTTCGAATTGTAAGGGCGACAAGGAAGAGGTTGGAGAAAGCCAGAGGGAGCAGTAGGGATTCGTTTCCGCTGTGGACATAAGGCACACGAAGAAACATATTTGGCAATGGCCGATGAGAGGCCAGGCCAGGTGAACCGACTGCGTGTTTTGTCGTACGTTTTGTGATAGCCGAGATGCCCAGCAGCATGATCATCATAGAATGTCTCAAGAACCTGACGTTGTAGACAACGCGGTACAACGAGGACCCATTTGTTTCCTTGAACGTGGTAATATAGCAATATAAAAACACCATCGTGAAGCTTGAATTGTTTCAAGTTGTAGATGAAGTCGGACGTTCGGAGGATCAGATGTGCCTTCTAAGCGTGCTATTATGAGCGGCAGTAAGGGTCAACGCGTTGATAGCGACACAAAGGTAGATGGGCGGGCCGGATCTTAGCCAACTGAGAACCCGCAATGAGTAATGCCGTGGCGGAAATTGGTGATGGTGGGCTAATCAAAATTGGGTGGAGGGCAGCGAGAAAGAGCATAAGCATCATTGCGCTTCTTATCAGACCTGTAGATGACATCAACGTTGTGCTCTTGTAAACTAAGCACCCAGCGGCCAAGACGGCCCGATAAGTTTTTTAGCGACGAAAGCCAGCACATTGCGTTGTGGTCGGTGACGACTGTGAGTGGTGGCCGTGGAGTTATGGACGAAATTTTTGTACCACCCATACAACATCGAGGCATTCTTGTTCGGTTATTGGGTAATTTTTCTCGGCAGCACTCAAAGCACGACTAGCGTAAGCGATGACACGTTCGCGTGCGGCGTTGCCACGCTGCAGTAAAACGGCACCGAGACCATGACCACTGCTGTCAGTGTGAAGAATGGTGGGTGCACCTGGATCGAAGTGACATAGTACCGGGTCGTATGTCAGGGCTTGCTTCCACGCCAGGAAAGCCTTTCACAGTCTTCGGACCAGACGAATGGCGTGTTACTTGCGAGCAGTTGATGGAGCGGAGATGCAAGCCCTGCGAAATAGCGTATGAAGTGCGGAAAGTACGATGCCAAGCCGAGAAAACTGCGCAGGTCTTTTTTACGCAACGGACGGGAGAAACTCGAGGACGGCGGCAAGCTATTAAGGGTCCGGTCAAATAGCGTCTTTGCTGACTAAGTGCCCTAGAACGTTGATAGTCTTGCTTGCGAAGGTGCATTTTTTCTTATTCATCTGTAAACCAGCTTTTGCAAGGCAACCTAGGACTTCTTCGAGACGTTGCAGATGTTGTGAAAAGGTAGACGAAAACACTATGATGTCATCAAGGTATATAGCATAAGCAGGTTTTCCACTTAAGGCCACGCAGTACGCTATCGATCATACGTACGAAAGTAGCGGGGCGTTACAAAGTCCAAAAGGCATTACGTTAAATTCATATAGCCCATCTGGGGTGGTA
Source organism: Rhipicephalus annulatus (assembly GCA_013436015.1). Taxonomy (NCBI): domain Eukaryota; kingdom Metazoa; phylum Arthropoda; class Arachnida; order Ixodida; family Ixodidae; genus Rhipicephalus; species Rhipicephalus annulatus. The sequence continues at coordinate 2,179 of WOVY01003394.1, forward strand.
AAAGCCGTCTTCTCTTTGTCAGATTTGGACACTGGTATTTGCCAGTAGCCGGATCGCAGATCAAGGCTGGAAAAATACTCTGCGCCATATAAACGAACATAGTGCCCCATTGATTCGTGGGAGAGGGTAAACATCTTTGCGCGTTAATTTGTTGAGTGCCCGGTAATCAACGCAAAAACGTACTGTTCCGTCTTTCTTTTGCACCAAAGCAACTGGCGAAGACAATGGACTCAACGAAGGACGTATGATATTCCGTCGAAGCATGTCTGAAACGTTTTCCTCGATGATATTCCTTTCTGCAAGAGACACGCGGTTTGCACGCCGGTGAATTATTCGGGAGCATTGATCGATATATAGATATGTGGGGTTTAACGTCCCAAAACCACCATATGAGAGACGCCGTGTAGTGGAGGGCTCCGGAAATTTTGACCACCAGGGGTTCTTAAACGTGCATTCAAATCTGAGCACACGGGCCTACAGCATTTCCGCCTCCATCGGAAATGCAGCCACCGCAGTGGGGATTCGATCCCGCGACATGGGGGTGAGCAGCCGAGTACCTTAGCCACTAGACCACCGGGGCGGGGCGTCAACACCGACGAGGCACGAGCCAGAGAAGCCGAACGCAATAGTCGGCAGTGGAAGACCAGCGACACTGACGACGTGCGAGTGAAGAACCACGATGGCGTTCGAGAATACAGACGGCGCGCGGGTAACACCGATGAGACGCGAGCCAAGGAAGCCGAGCGAAAGCGTCTTCAACGCGTCCTGCCTGCCATGTTTTTACGTTTCAAGCGTTTACTCGAGTAAACGCTACACCAAGTTTCGCTTCAAGCCATACTTACAGCACCCGCGTCGATGCCCGTTTCAACCGGGTCAACGCCGTGCGCATCACTGCTTTTTAGTATCCCATCAGGGTTACCTTCGAGGAGATGGTACATGTTTCTTTTTTAGATGCGGAGCATCTAATACTCGAGGCTTGTAGTGCGGCGCCGTCCGCAAGCTTCCTCCTCCTTCTTCCACCATCTGTGCATCCCTTCCTCCTCTACACACCGCGCGCGCTTCACTCCTCCACCATCTGTGCATCCTTCCTCCTCTACACACCGCGTGCGCTTCTCCTCCTCACGAACATTCGCTAGCTGTTTAATGTAGCGCGCATGCGCCGTCACGCTTCGAGAACATCGGCAGCTGACGCGCGCGCATGCGCCGTCGCGCTTCGAGAACATCGGCAGCTGACGCGCGCGCATGCGCCGTTGCGCTTCTTCTCCTTCTCGAACATTCGACAGCTGACGCGCGCATGCACCGTCACCCACCATCTGTGCCGCGCGCGCTTCTCCCCTTCGAGAACATTCTACAATTCTCCTGATTCTCCAGGGGACGCGCATGCGCCGTCGCGCTTCGAGAACATTCAACAGCTGACAGTGCATGCGCCGTCGCGCTGTATATATACTCAAGGTCGGCGCTCGCTCGCTCAGTTGCCGCTCGTCGGTTGGTTTGTACGGCGCGTCCACGTTCAAGGTCGCGGTGAAATGAATTCCAACGAATCCACAAACACAATGATCGACGTCCCTTCGACCAGCGCCGCCCTTTCGCATACGTGTGTACGTGTTCACTCATTTAACACCCCCTCCTACAACCACGTTAACCAATTTAGCCATCGACCCAAGTAAGTCGCAATTTAACACCCCATTTCACAACCACGTTAACCAATTTAGCCATCGACCCAAGTAAGTCGCACTTTAACACCCCGTTAACCAATTATATGCTCCGCATCCTCCTCAGTGTTCCCCCGAGGGAAGCTGCGGGCAATCTTTTTTTTACGAGAAGCTGCAGACTAAATTAGTTGGGTTGTTATTGAAGCAGGTCAGCTTCATTCTTGAGCGTATCTCTATTTTTCACCAAGTGCGCACGAGAGCACGGGCTGTACCAGCAGCATAATATAGAAACACAGGTCAGGAGATAGCAGGCAGCGTGAGCAGCCCCACGAGTTGGCCAGCATGCTTGAAGCTTCGTCACCCCATTTTAGGGGCGAAACAAAGGGAAGTTTATTGCACTTCTGACAAGTAATCAAACACATAATTCTTCTCCGACACTTATCACGGACACACGCGGTAAAGACACCGATGAACAGCAAAAACACGTTTAGACTGTACAGTACAACAGAAGCGCGATCATTCGAACACTTGTTATACAAAGGCTATAAGAGCGCTGTACGGCCCGTGCGCAAAAGAGCCCGTTTCCGTTTACAGGCGAAAAAGGGTGCGAAAATGGTCGCCACTCTTCGGGCTCCAGAGAACTAGGGGGTTAATTCGTACAGAGAACAGATTCGAGACACATAATTATACAATTGACAGGGGGGGGGGGGGCATTGGCACTTTCCGTTTGCCGGTCAGGAAACAGTGGGACGCAGTGGGTGGCGTGCGCTTAAAAAGGGGTTATCGGCAGGCGTAACTTGCCTTTTGCAGGAGAAAAAACCTCGCATGCCAGTGGCGGAGAAACTTTTCCTCGCCGCTGGCTTCAAGTTGGTCTGAGAGGTGCCGCCACACCATGTGGCGGTTACGAGCTACGGCCGGAAAGGCCGCTCTGACCGGAGAGCGGCTAACCTCAGCGAAGCACCGTCGCTTCCAGACCATGAATATGGTGCAGAAGGCCACTAACTTTGCAAAGGCGCCTTTGTTTCTGTTCAGGGCTGGGGGAGGACGGATTTTAAAATCCCTCGCAGTCAGGCGCCAAACCGGTTTGACCGCTGGGCACTCAAATAAGGCATGCCCCAGAGTCTCATCCGCGCGGCAATTGGGACAGCGGGGGGGGGGGGGGGGTGTAGGCGTGATGCCAAACTTGTGGAGGCGCTGGCGGGTTGGGAGGACGTTCCAGTTTTTCCTCCATGCGAAGTCTTGGGCGGACGAAGGGATGGCACGCCCATCTGTTTTGCTTTTCAGCTTCCAGTTCCGCGACCGTCGTCTCTCCTCGGGGGTTATCTGGTTGCTGGCGATTTCTTCCACAATGCGAGCAGGCGGGGTGTCATCTACGTCACACGTAGGGGCCTCCTTTTCTAGCATGCGCATGGTGTTTGCGGCTGCCTTATAAAACGCGGAGGGAGTCTCGGCGAGTGGGGCGAGCGGCCCGTCGGCATTCAGGAACGATGAGTTTGTACTGCACCAGTAACGCATCAAGGGCCTCCCCACGTAATCAGGTGCGCGAAACAAGGCCCTTGCGGTCTTCAAGGCAAGCACTTTGCTCGCCGTCAGGACATGCGTGAGTCCGAGGCCACCCTCTGAAGCTGGGAGTTGCAGGAAGGTTCGACGTAAAGGCGCGGGTTTGCCGTCCCACAGGTAGGCACCGATCACACTTGTCAATTGCGTCGCAGTCTTGGTAGGCATCACTCCTATTCGGCTTACATAAAAGGGAATGGCGCAGTTGGTTGTCATTGCGGCTATGGCCCTCTCACGAAGCGTGAGATCCTTCAGTTGGAGGCGTGCTATTGCATCCTGTGCCCGCTCGAGCGCTCGTTGCCAGGTTAGGTCGGCGACGCCACCGCAGCAAAAGTATATGCCGAGCACCTTGACAGCGTCGACCCTTTCCAACTCTCCCAGAGCACCATGAGGGAATGTACCAAATGGTAAGGCCTTGCTCTTCCTCATGTTCAAGGCCGCGCCTGAGACGTCAGCATAGTGTGCGAATGTTCGCCAAAACGCTTGCAGGCTTGCCGGGTCCCTGACGAACAGGGATACATCATCAGCGTAAGCGAGGACCTTAATGTTGGGCTCCCCCGTTAGCGGGAAGCCTCTGACGTGCATATTCCGGTCGATGTTCACCAGCAACGGCTCAAGTGAGAGTACGAAGAGGGAGGGCCCTAGCGGGCACCCTTGGCGGATCCCTCTCTCGTATACAAAGTTACTCGTCGGGGTGCCGTTTACTACTACGTGGCATGTGAGGTTGCTGTACAAGATGGCGATGGTGTCTACGAAGCATGTCGGGAACCCGAACTGGCGGAGTACCTTGATCATGTATCCATGGCGCACCCGGTCAAATGCCTTTGTCTGGTCCAAGGAGACAAAGGTTCCGGACAGGGACTTGGCAGACATGTATTCGAAGGCATCCCTTGTTGCGGTAAGGTTGGCAAAGATCGAGCAGCCTGGAACCGCACAGGACTGCCAGGGAGCGACGATGGATGGCAAGATGAGCTTAAGGCGGCTATTAAGGATGGAAGCAACCATTTTATAGTCCACGTTCAACAGGGTTATGGGGCGCCACGCCGACAGCTCCTCCTGCGGTGCTCTCTCTTTCAATAGGAGGACAATCATCCCCTCTCCAAAGGATGCGGGTTTCAGTTGCTTCGTAACCACCATGTTCGCCAGTGCGACAAGCACTCCCTCTAGATCGTCGAAAAAAGTGACGTAAAAGTTGGCTGTGAGACCGTCCGTACTGGGGGCCGAGTTGGGGGGCATGCTTGTTATCGCGCCCCTAACCTCTTCTGCAGACACTTCCGTGCTCAGTAACGCAACCTTCTTTCCTCCCAGCCATGGTAGGTGCTGGCAGACCTGTCTAATCTTATCTTCTCCGCCAGTTTCTCCGTCGCTGTCCGCGTCCCGAAAAAGGGTCGAGAAGTACTCGCAGAATACATCGCGGATTCTCTCTGGTTCAGTTGCGAAAGAATCGTCCGGGCGTTTCACTCGGGTAATTCGTATGCTTCCATTCCCAGAGTTGCCACTGGGGTGCGCTCCAAGGTGGTTAATGGGTGCGCCCCGCTCCCCAGGTGGTCTGCGCGCGCGCAGTTGGAGCAGCCGGGAATACTCGGCCCCCAGGGTGTTCAGGTAGTCGCGAATGCAAGTCGTCATCGTCTCCGCCCCCCTGACGATGCGTATTCTGCGCAGGATCTCATTCAGTTTAGCGGTTATGCGGCGCTTCCTGGCCTTGCCTTCGTCTGGAAGGATCCCCTTCCACTCCACTTTCAAGGTGTCCCACGAGCGTGGGGTTAGGTCCGGGGCGTTCGCCACGGAGGCCCGCAGCCGCGCCCTAGTGTGCTCGATGCTATCATCGTCTTGCAGGAGCGCTGGGTCCACTCGCCACCCATGGTCATCAGTACGGAGTCCAGGAGAGCCGCTCAGCGTAGTGACAAGGGGGAGGTGATCTGACCGACTCGCTAGGTCTGCTGGAGGGGAAAGGACTTTGCACACCACGAGCGAGGAAAGGAGAAAGTCGGGGAGATACGTCCGATCTAATCGACTGGCTGTGAAGTGAGAGGCTCGAGTTGCGACAAAAAGGTTGCCGTGGGCGATGAGCCACGCGTCGGATAACCGAAGGTGTCGAAGAGTCTTGACGAGCTCCCTAGCATAGTACGTGGACCCCCCTCGCCCCGGTCCCCTGACGTCGCGTTGCGAGTCCACGACGCAGTTGAAGTCCCCCAGCAGGACGTGCGGGACGGGTTCTGAAAGAAGGTCGTGCAGCTGTTGGAAGAAGGTGTTTGTGTTCTTCCGCGTCGCCGGGGCGTACACGTTCACGAACCGAATCCTTCTTTCGCTGATGTAGAGGTCCAACATGAGCGACCTGCCGTCAGCACCAAAGATGCAGAACGCCTTTTGCCGGAAGCGTCGCGTAGTAAAGACCACTCCCACTCCACAGGCCCTTGACTTAGTTGGGGAGAAGAAAGCGTCCACCTGGAACTCGCGTCTGAAGGTTGAGACCTCTAACGGCGACCGGAAGTTAGTCTCTTGTAAAAAGAGCACATCAATACCCTGTGCTTGGGCGAAGGTCAGAATGTCTCGCTGTTTCGATTTGTCACGAAACCCGTGGACGTTCCAGGTGGCAAGTAAGAGAGTTGACATGATCTGCTCTAGTGGGCGTGGGGAGAAGACTTGGGATGAAGGAAGGGGTGGGGGGCGACCGCCTGGGCAGGGGCGGCACGCTCAAAGGAGCCGAGCTTACGTAAAGGCGCGGGCGGCGCGGTTGCTAGTTGGGCTAAAGCCCTCCGTGGTTTAAGTGATGCGTCATAGGAGCCATGGTGCCGATTAGTCGCAAGCGCAGCAGACAGCTGTGCAACAGATAAGCATAAACAAAAACCATTGCCGTGGCTTCGGCTGGCGAAAGGAGCAGAGGGGGAAAGGGAGTAGGCGGCGCGGCCACCGCTGATAGCAGAAACGAGCGTGGGGGGAGGGGTGTGTTGCGTCATGTTAGAAAGAGCGGAGCATGCGCGAGGAGGCAAAGGGGGGGAGGGGGGACCGTGTTGCCGTGTTGCGGCGCCCGCTCTTGTGTTCGCCTTGAAGCAAACACGGAGAAGAAAAGAAAGAGAGGGTGCTTTGGCGAAGAGCCTATCTTTTTTCGCTTGCGCTTGAGGGCAAGTGCCCTTTCCCTGTCGGTAGTGCGTTCAATTTCGGCGACTTCGCAATGGGAGGGGCATCGCTGTCGCTGGAACAGACGGGTGCTTTGGAGCGCCGAGGCTTTTTTCAAGGTTCGCGGGTTGGCTCGACGGCACGCCGGGTGACTTGCCCTCACCTCTTAAAGGGGACCTTGATCTCGAACGCTCGCGCCTATCGGTCGGGGCTGCACCCGCAGTTTGCATCTTGATGAAGGTGCACTGGTCCGTGCTCAAGTGGCCAGTATCCGGCAAGACGTAGCGGCCAGAGCTTACGATGGGCACTTCCTCAGGGTTGGGGGGGAGAGCCGTCGGGGGTGGAAGTGGCAGGAAACTAATCTCGTCAAAACCAGAGAATGCAGGCTCGTCGTACCCGCGGCTCGGCGCCTGTGTTCGCACTTCTTGTTCCTCGCTTGCAGGTTGCAACAAATCCCAGGAGTCACGGGTGGATTCCGGAGAGCCAGATTCATGGCCGCTTGACTCGTCCAGGTCACCATCTGAACTAGTATTGCTCGTGTCGTCCCCCGCTTTGGAGCCTGCGTTCAAGGGAGCGGGGGTCGCTGATCGTCACCCCCGGAAGCTTTTCAGGCCTGCGCGTCACGTGACGTGACGTCGACGACGTCACATCGCGCCGGCCGGCCGGCCGCCCTTCGCTGGGTGGCTGCGCCAGCCGCGAGCGCCCTTCACGCCTACCGACTCGGGCGAGGTTCCTTGACACCATGTCCGCACGATTTATCAAGGTATCCATTGATTGTATGGTTTAACGCGCCGACGCAATGCAGGCGATGAAGCGCGCCGTAGGGGAGAGCTCAGGATCAAGTTTTACTACCTGGGAATCTTTATTGTGTGCCGAAATCTCGTACACACGGGCGTTTTTGCTTTTCGCCTCCATCAGAAATGCGGCCGCCGCAGCCGGGTATCGAAACTGCGCCCTAGTGCTCAGCAGCGCTACGCCTTAGCCACTGAGCCACCGTTGCGGGGGAACTTATCAAGGTATCAAGAAATAATGAATATCGTGAATGGAATAATGCGTATTTATTTATCACAGCCAGACGCCGTCTGTACAAATATCACAGTGCACATTGTTCTCGGTCCAGGCAGACGACAGGCAACACAAGATGTTGCCCTTAATGCTGAAAATATGCCAAAAGTACAAAACACAATATCTTGCCACATAAAACTCAGAAAACAAAACAGATTGTAACAGCAAAAACATCCCCGAGCTTTGGAACAGAAAAAGCACACTTTCATTTAAATTGTAGGTTAGAGGAAAACATACCATTCGTTTATCATAGTAGCAGTAGCAACACAAGGTATCAGGTTCAAACACTTGCCAAAAAATACAATACAAAAGAACACTGGTGACTAAATTGTGGTCCACAGCATGATAAATGACAGAAAGAAAAGTAATTGTACTGCCACAGGTAGGTGCATTTCCTAGGGAAAAAATCAAACAAAAATCTAAGAAAAAAACAAATCACAGTGCACAACATGTCTGTACACAGAGTGCACAAGGAAAGTGTACACAGCTTAGGTACCAAAACGGACTGTACAACTGCTACAGTGGGCACCGAGGCAGTTCGAGTTAAAAAAAAAGAAAAAAGTACAGCACCTTTAAAAGCTAACAACTTGTAAAGAGATACAAAACTGGAAACAAGGCTCAAACAAGGGAATGTATTGCTTGAGCCAGGTGGCAATAAGTGCAGCGCTCCTCAGACAGCATCGACAGGTTGTTCAAAATTTCCAACAAGGAACTTACTTTTTGAACTGAGTCTGGTACAACAGCGCTACCAAGGTTCTTGATTGGTGAACCTTGATAGCAGGCAAAGACTTCAAGGTTTGCAAACACGGTCAATGACGCATTCAAACAAGGTTCACGATAGTCGATAATGTTCAAAAACATGGAGCACTCTTCTTTATGAATCACAGTCCACTTTGGAGACACTGACACCCCTTGCAGGCGAGCCCTTAGTTCTTCGAGGGACGAAAACCGGTCTCGTTTTTGCTCCGCTTCATATGACGCCAGCGACTCTTCTACAGCACGGGCGAGTTGGGAGGCTTCTTGTCGGCTCCTCTTGGCGTCAGGGGTTTCTCTCGTGCTCTGGTCTCGTACTGATAGGTAGGACGGACAGCCGGAAAATACCGTTGGGACAGATCCAGGACGCAACCGTGGTACTGGGAGTGCAACTTCAATAACTCTCCCTGTCCTTGGATCCGTCTACGATGTCGTCTTCTCAATGCATGAAGCGTCGAAATGATTCGCGCACACCTGCAAAAACGTTTCAAGAACGTCTGAGACGCCACTTCTCAAAAGAAAAAAATGCGCTCCCGTTTGCATGACCGCGTTTACAGTCCGTGTAGCTAAAACAAAGTCTACCTACGTTTCGCAAGCATCTAAATAAAAGCGCTGCGCTAAGCGGTACAAGCAACATGAAAGGAAACACGGGAGCGTGATGTCACCGCACTCCACGAAGCGCTTCCACCGAGAGCTTGCAAGAATGGACGACACCACGGCACTGTTAGTGAACAAAGCGCAGCTGACCATCCTTGCTGCGAACGCTGCTGGCGTCAGCGCTTCGCGAGGCCCGGCGGCCACACGCTCAAGTATTTCCCATCATAGGTGATTTCTACCCGAACAAGCAACGACAAGCTAAGAACAGGAGCATCTCAAATTCTTACCTTAGTGCACGAAGTCGGCACGAAGTCCTTCCTAGGAATGGCGCGTAGCCATTGTTTGAGAGCGTCGGCGTCTTTAGGGAAGGAAAACACTTGTATCTTCTTTCCTGTTTTGTAGTTGCCGGTGCATCCGGGTACACAACACTTATTCGGCATTGTCGCATCACTCCAGCATCACGCACGGAAACGAAATTGCCGCAAAACAACAACGGAAAGCAACAAACGTGAAACACCGTCAACACCACGCCGCCGAACCGTCACCACCGCCGCCCGCGCTGCGCTCGCAGCCGCTGCGGCTTCCCCGAGAGTCGGCCGGCCGGAAATGACGTCAAATTGCTGGGCGCAGGCCTGAAAAGATTTTCCGGGGGTGACGCGCTGATACGGTGCGGGCGTCTTCCGTCTCTCGGGATTCTTCGAACTGCCAGTGGTCCGGGACATTCGTTGTCGTGTGGGGCCGAGTCTTGGGTCTTAGGACCTGAAGCCCTGATGTCGGTTCAGTCCCGGTAGGCGGGCGAGAGGTGCTGGGGTGGTCGTTACCAGTAACTGGCCACGTCTCTGGTGGAAGGCCGCGCGCTGCCGCAAGGTACGAGCGTTTGCGGAAACACTCGCCTGTGCCGTGCCGCCCGCCGCATCTCTTACACTCCTCAACACACCCTTCGGTGTCATGCCCAAATACACCACATCTCTTGCAATAAGCGGCTGCGCACGCCGTGGCTATGTGCCCCGGTTCGTTACACCTTGCGCACACTCTGCGCATACAGCGGTATTCACACATGACACGGTGCCCCGCAATGATTGTGAAGTTTACGACTGTCCTACGCATTTCCATGCGCGCTACTCTAACCCCATTAAGCTTGTTTTGTCGGTTAGGAACTGATGCAAAGGAAACACTTCTTATCTTGCCCTACTGTGAAAGAGTGTTAATCAAGACCTCGTCTGGTATATATGCTGGAAAGCGGTATACATTAACAAACGTAACTGGGGGTCTACCGCTCCTACTGTAACGTGCTCCCGGTTAACCTTGAAGCCCTCTGCGACCATAAGCTTTGTGGCCTGACTCGCGTTTCGGGTACACACAAGGAACTTCGCGCCCCCCACGTGTTGCAAGACTAACACACTATCAGGTCCGGCTGTATCTTCAACTGCATCTATAAGGTCGTCAATAGACACGTTCCCATCGGGGGCGGTGAACAGAAAACAGCTCTCCCTCACCGGGAGGTTGCTTGGGCTTGCCATGTCTGAAGGGGGCGTGTCCGCTGGTCTCGCGGGCGCTCAGCCGGCGGGACTAGGGAGGGCGACTTGTTGGTCTGGTAATGTGCAGATTTCTCTGCACTCTAGTGCACAGGGCGGCTCAGAGACCGCTCAGCGTCAGGCGGCACCAGGGCAGAAGGCTTCCGGGGCAGCAGACCGCGTCCGGGGACCTTGCGATGCCTGGCATGGGGGTGGGAGGGGGGCTCCGGGCGGGAGGCCCGAGTCCAGGGGGTGGCGGCCGCTCGCGGTAGGGCGCGACGACTCTGCCACAGGTTGCTTCCTTTTTCCTTGAAGGGGACCGGTGGGGCAACGTCAGCGTGACGTGGCCCCGGGTCCGGCTGTGCGACTGGCGCGGCGAAACGGCTTGCTCGGACTTTGATCTTAGCGGCACCCGTTCGTCCCTCGTAATCGTAGTCGTAGTGTGTAACCAGTGTTACATTGTGACCTGCAAGGTGGTGCCGGTGGGACATTTTTCCTGTGCTTTATTGAACAATAAAAAGTTCGCGGCGTGCACGTTAACTAAAAGCCGCATGCTCCTGTCTCTCATTCCCTATTATCAGCCATTGGCATGTACATTGAGCACTATCTGACAAGAAAGGGTTGCTACGTTATACTCGCTGGGTACAACCTCCTTAGTATTAGAAAGGTTTAGTGAGCGTTGAGCCGCAGTGCCATGAATACAACGAACACGGGCGGGGTTTTGTCGAGAAATAGGAATCAGCTTGCACGTGACATAATAGAGGCAGGAGAGATTGAAAAGCTGGGTGACAGGTGTGTTAGTATGCCTTCTATCGCGCTGACTAAGAAGGAATTTGATTTTTTGGTGTCCGTTAGGATGCGTAGTAATGTTGCGGTTGCTTCTGCACAGGAGTTGTGCTCATCGTTGTGCCCTATAAGTGGTGTAATGATCACAAAAAGAAACTGTTGAAAGTAGCGCTATGTGTGTGTGTGTCCTTTCTTTGTGTATTCGTATTCAGTGCGCTCTTACCCTTCTTAAACATTATACTCGCTGGGCGTAACCTCCTTCGTTTTAGAAAGGTTTAGGGAGCGTTGGGCCGCAGTGCCATGAATAGAGTGAACTAGTATATACCATGAACTCGAGGTGGTTAATGATGAGAAGTAGACCCGATGCGCAAGTCGTAAGAAAGTGTGCGTGTGCCACCTCTCGTTTAGTCCTAGGAATGTGCGCTGGATGGCGGTGCTTCTATAAGAGAAATATAGGATGAAAAGATGCGAGATGGTGGTCATTGGAGTGTTGAATAGATGGACGAACGGACGCACAGACAGATGCATGGATGGACGCATGAACGGACGCAGTGTCGAATGCATGGACGAACGCATGGATGGACGGAAGCAAGAACGAATGGACGGATGAATGCTTCGCCCCACTCTCCATCATTCACTCCGTGGATATGCCACCATTTTTTTTTGCAAGAGCGCCATGCTTTGCGTTGGTTTGTCTCGGTATGCACCTGCCTTTTACTTGGGCATGGACAAGGGTGCGCATTGCGCGAAGTGACAGGAAATGTAATAGTAAAATAGCAGTACACGACGGGATTCTACGTCCCGAAACCACGAAATAATTTGAAGGACTCTGTAGTGGAGGGCTCCAAAATTTGGACCATCCGATACTCTCCTACATGTTTCTATGTCTATCTACAGGGGCCTCGAGCATTTTCATCGAAATACGGCTGCCGTGGCGGGGATTCAATCCCGCAACCTGTGGTTAAACAGTCGAGCTCCCTAAGCACTTGACCACCGCACAGCTGGTGGGGACAGCAAAGATTAGCCTAAGAAAGGGGAAGTCCTTAGGCTTGGTTGTTTTTTACCTAAATGCAATAAAAAGTGGTTACTAATTGCGCCACAATAGAAGTTCGAGGTAACCAAAATGTAGCCGTAGGGTCATTCTGAATTTTTCACCTCCAGATGGTTTCCTCAAGAAGCTAATTCAGCGCGAAGGACCAACGGGAATGTTCTTCGGCACTATCCAATGATTCCCGATTAGTTAAAATCTCTATGAACATGCAGTTTATTAAAAGCGGTGATAAATTGACCCAAGGAGTACATTACAATTACAGCTGATGTAGTTGATCTCATAAGCCTCTATAGAAGCAGAAGGGTAACGAATTAGGCAAGTTTTAAAGCTCAAATGATGCAAGGCGATCGCGTTTTATTTACAGTATAAGCTGGGTCACTGTGCATAATAATTTTTATTCTTTCACTGACATTGGTGAACCTTGCTAATTTTAGGCATATTTCTGTACTATGCAATTTTCGAGGTCAAAAGATTTATGTGCTTTTTAGAAATTATGAATAGACTAAAGTCCGGCAGTTTTACCGGACGAGGTGGGGGAAGAGAGGATTAACCCCTGCCCCTTCCCACTCTCCGTTTATTATGATGGCCGTACCTCAGGTGACCGCTCGAAGTCCTTGAACCCGGGCGGCATCTTCAGCTTGCCGGACGGCCCAAAGCTGGTGCAAGATTTTTATCACAGCTGAGGGTTTAAAAGTAAATTATTGCACCGCAATAATCTGGAGATTCAACTGCATGGGGTAAAAAAAAGAAGGAATGTTCTAAACTGATTCGAAGAAATGTCACAGTATACATATGCTGGACATTCCCGAGTGAGTCGATGCCGCAATGAATAGTGGATCTTCTCACTTTGTCCCTACTCCCTGGAACGTTTTCAACGTTTTGTGAACATAGCTTTATGAACACAGCTCTATGAACGTAGCTGTTGATTTTCAGCGAAAATCAACCTTACCTCTTGAATTTGAAGCGCGGTTGTTGCGCCCCTGTTGTTAAAGAAGGAGCTCCGCCTATTTTTGCACGTTCGCTGATCTCAAGATTTTCAGCATAAGCTCCCATTGAAACTGTGATATGTGTACCAAACAATAAAGTGGCATGTCATTCATTTTTTCTCTAAAAAATGAAATATAAACATTGGAAGCCACTTCCAAAATCACGCTTTTAAATCTGGGTCACCTTATGCTTGTGATGTTGTAGCTTGTACCTATCTCACTTAACGCGGAAGTGGGTCAGAAGCTAACAGTGATCCTTCCGCGCACAAGTTGTCGCTAAAATAGTCATTTTCAAGTTCCAGAAGATTGGCACAGTTTGATCAACCGTCAGATGGCACAGCCAGTTTCTCTAGTATATATAAAGCTAGGATCGCATATGAAACTTTCTTTCCTTCTTTCCTTCTTTCCTTCTTTCTTTCTTTCCTTCTTTCTTTCCTTCTTTCCTTCTTTCCTTCTTTCTTTCTTTCCTTCTTTCTTTCTTTCCTTCTTTCTTTTTTCTTTCTTTCTTTCTTTCTTTCTTTCTTTCCTTTCTTTGCACCCCACATCATCTTCTGAGAAAGTGAGCCAAACCAGGTGACGTCGAGTTAACTCGCGGCAATCGTGGACTAAACAAAGTTGTTTAACTCACACTCCAGCTTTTTTTTAACCTCGACCAATGGGGCGCAACAGTTACAATGAAAACAAACTAAGAATAAACAATGTTAATTCATTTGCCGACGAGTATAAACCTTATTTCAAGATGAAGCAAGTCAAAGAAACTTTTTTGTGCTTCGGCACAAGGAAGCACGAAACGAGAGGGAAGACACGAGATTTATTGATATGTGAGGTTTAACGTCTCGAAACCACCATATGATTATGAGAGGCGCCGTAGATTAGGGCTGCGGAAATTTCGACCACCTGGGGTTCTTTAACGTGCAACCAAATCTGAGCACACGGGCCTACAGCATTTTCGCCTCAATCGAATATGCAGCCGCTGTCGGGATTAAATCCCGCGACCTATGGGTGAGCGGCCTAGTACTTAACCACGAGACTACCACAGCGGGGCGAGAAATATTGCGGAAGCATGGCTGCTTCATTAAGTGTTCTTGTAATATACACTAAAAACTTTGCTAATGGAGTAACTGAGCGAGCTGTTCACCCACACAAATAGCAGGATAGATCGAAAACTCACATGCCAATCGGAAAAAACCATTGCGGCGAGACACGAGTCATATGAATATCACTTTAGAAAACCTTGCAGCACAGCGTTTCTTTGCTTAGCGTCGCGCATTCACCATCATGAAAGTTGAGGGCGAGCCAGCCGTGCATCAGCGAAGCAGTCACTGGAACGGATATATCTACACATTCGGTGAGCTAGTTAAGCTCCGAAATAGCACACCAGTTACCAGCACATAAATAAATAAACTATGGACGTCAGGCACGAAACCACCAAGCAAAAATGAGCGATTCGTCGTTGGCCCGGCCATGCGCCGAACTAAAACACAAGTCCTGACAGCAGACTGCCTGCATACGCCCCCTTTACGGCCCTCAACCAAAACAAAATGAGGCAGTCAACCATTTAGGGAAGCGTCAGATAAACCGTTTCGAATAAATCGAATTTTTTAAGAATTCGAGTTTACGTTGGCATATATTAAATTGTGAGTGCTAGAAAATATACTATCTTGAGCTTTTCGCGTTTTTTTGTTTGTCCCCACATCACCTAGTGGCGTTTCAAATGTGTACGGCGCGCGTTGATGTCTGTGGCATTTGGTTTTCCTCCACTTTACATACCAAGTTTCACGACCAATATAAGTTGACTACGGTGAGACACTGCTGCCGCTGCCAGTGTTGTGCATTGACGTAATACGTACATTTCCACTGATTCTACACACGCTCAAATGCTTGCGCTTCTGAACCTCGTGTCCTTATTTTTACCGCATTATGTCGTAATGCCATAACCCCTGGGGGTGTGAAGCTGTGCTCGGCGAAAGCAAGTGCTGGAATTCGAAGCTTTCACTGAAGCAGCCTATGGTGATTTTTACGACTGTTTTCTAATGATGGTGCCTACAAGCAAGTCGCACGTTTCTGTTCGTTTTGCCGTTGAAGACGAAGGCGTGCCATTTGTGAACTATCGATAATGGTTCTAACACGATATATTTATTTCCCGCATTAAAACAGCAATGCTGTATTGCTGTCAATAAAAGATATTGATCACCGTACTCACTCGTGAATCGTTTGTACTGGTGTCAGTTGCCAATTATGCATTACAACTTCATGTTACCTTCGTACGCATGGGTACTGCGTTCCGAAGGGCGTTTTGGCATGCTGCTGGCATGCGAACGTTACTGCTGGGCGCATCAACGGGCTAAAAACAGGCCGGTGAAAAATAAGGAGACACCTGCTGCCCTACGCGAGTACTGGTCTGTTTCGTACTGTACTGAAGTATTTAAGCTACTTGAAAATAGGACACTTTCTCCACATACCATTACCTGGTTTCCTGCATATCTCGAACCCTTACTGGACTCTCTAGTAAACCTGAATGACACTGCTCACTCCCGGGCGCGCACACTAACCATCCTCGCTGGGGAGGACGTAGGTCCGCAGGTTGGCAGTGAGATGTTCAGGGACGCTTTACTTACATTCAGTGAATGGCTAAACACTACCAGTTGAGTAGGCGGTCATTTGCTCCTCCGCACAACAAGTTGTCTGGACCTCAGGCCATCACGTTTAGAATGCTCCAGATCAGGCCCTATCCAACAGAATTGAAAGTTGGGCTAGTTGGATATGCATGGTATAACTATCAGTTAAAGCGCACGAAAACAGACAGGAAGAGAGGACAAGCGCTTTCTCTCAACTAAACTCTTTATTAGAAAGGGCAGAATACATATAAAGGCAATTGAAAAAACACGACGCATGCGTGTGCAGGCAAAAAAGTACAACCGTGGCACATCGAGAACACATGGTAAAAGAAGACAGATTATCTCGGAACATAATCTAGAAAAACAAACTCCTTATCGTGCAGCAAAACCGAAGGCAGGCTGACGCATTGTTCCCCTCTTTTTCTTATGTGAAAAGCTTCTGTCAACTCACGAGTTAATTTATTTTTAGACCAAAAAACCACATCAGTATACTGAAAAAGAGGATAACAACCGCACTCTCTGCAATGAGCCGCGACATGCGATGCACCCAAAGATTTCAAAAAAGAATCGTGCTCTCTGAGACGAACATTGACGCATCTTCCCGACTGACCAATATACACTTTACCACAGCTAAAAGGAGTCATGTAAACAACGCCCATTGCGCAGTCCACGAACTTTTTGCTGTGTTTCATTCGACATTGCGGAAACTCTCCACGCATGCGTGAACAAATAGACTACAGTTCGCCTTTGGCTGAGAAAAGCCAGCCAGCCTTCGGTTTTGCTGCACGATAAGGAGTTTGTTTTTTTAGATTATGTTCCGAGATAATCTGTCTTCTTTTACCATGTGTTCTCGATGTGCCACGGTTGCAGTTTTTTGCCTGCACACGCATGCGTCGTGTTTTTTCAATTGCCTGTATATATATTCTGCCCTTTCTAATAAACAGTTTAGCTGCGAGAAAGCGCTTGTCCTCTCTTCCTGTCTGTTTTCGTGCACTTTAACTGATAGTTATACCATGCCCTATCCAAGCCTGTTTTTCCTCAGCATAGTCTCCTCAGGGGCTTTTGACTCTAGTTGTCCTGATTGTGGTGACGTTGGTGACTTAGCACATATGCTCTGGCAATGTCCCTCGATCGTTATGGGGCCCAAGTCGGCTCACAGAAGAAGATTAAGACTCTGCCTTACGAGTTGCTATCACAACTACGGGCTTTCCAGAGAGCCCACAATGGGGCGGTGAGGCTAGGCCTCACCGTTCCTACGTGAGAGCGGCCCGTGACGTTGCTCTAACGGAGCAGGGTTTCTCAGGACTCAATAAAGTTCGTTGTCGTCTGTCTGTTTCGCATGGCTCTGTTTCATAAGGATAGTCATAGAAAACGTAGGAACGAAACAACCTCCCGGTGCAGAATGAAAAAGGGGCACTTTTTTTCCTGCCTAAAAATACAAAAAGAAACAGTAATTTGTGTTTTCCGTTTCCTGTTTGCGCAGCGCCCTCGCTCAGTTGTTTTCGGTAAAGTTCCATGAGCTACTGCTGCTTGTATTTCGTAGCGTTGTCAAAATTACACTTTTTTTTTCTCTAAACTAGTTCTTTATGCTATGACTATACTAATTTCAGTTCCCGTTTTTGTCCAGAGCGTGGCCCGAGCCCGTTCGTAGCAGGACGCCAAAGCTTGCTGGCACTTTTTGTTAGTATAATATGAAGCAACCACATAAATGACCTTCTGATCGAGGCTTCGTTCACAGGAAACCAGTCTTTAAACCAAAATATTTAGTATCTAATACCCGGTGGCAAAGTGTGTGTGCCCTAGCACGTTCTTTTCTTGTCTTCAATAATAAAATAGATTGCATGATCTGCCAGGGGCTGCGAAGTCAGATATATTTTATTGTCTTTCATGCTTAGCAATGCATGGTACAAAGGCTTGATGCGTGTTTCAGAACAATTTGTAGACCACAGTTACCAATATAGAAGCCCGTATAACGACTGAAGAGGCTTCAAGCGAAACAAACTGCCTTTTAAAGACGTTGATGGGAAAAGTCGTTGAAGAAAAAGTGCCTTCGTTCTTGCCACTTTTTGAAGCTGGAACGTGTATGTTTTTTTTTACTTTCAGAGGACGTGACTATAGTCATGTATAGGCAGGGCGACACTGGCTATTCAACCCTTGATTGAAACTGTCGCACACTGTTGTTTTTGTTGTTATTGTTATTGTTGTTGTTGTTGTTGTTGCTGTTGTTGTTGTTGTTGTTGTTGTTGTTCACCTATTGATAGTGGCGCATACCCACTATGGGGGATTGACCAAGAATCAAGTGGTTTTAAAAATTACTGTTCAGATTTAAAATAATGGAGGTATAACAAAAAGATTACTGATAGCCTAGGAAAATGTGGTGCTTTCTGTAATGCATACATATATATTTACAAAAACGAATTTATTCTCAGAATAGAACAATAATCTGATTTTTATACTTATATAATTTTTGGACATGTTCTGCTGAGCGTGGCACAAGGATCTCGAAGAGGAAAGAAGAGGAAGAAGAACGAAGTTCTCGAACGGATGCGCACTCGTAAGCTTCGCGCAGAGTGCGAGAAATTCTCGCCTTCAGAGCTCTGCTCATCACGCCTTCTTTACAAAGGCGGCTTCATCACACCGACAACGAGAACTACAAGGGTGAGCAGGCTCCCTTTTTCTTGCGTTTCTCAAAGTGGTGGCCAGCATCGCCGTAGTCTCCATGCCACTAGGCGACGTGTAAAGAGCCGTCTTCTTCCGTCTCAAAGAACAAAGATTTCCCTAAGCGACCGGTAACTGGAGAAGCAAAACTGTGGCGCGTTTTTTCGGGGTGCGCCGATATCACGAGTGACAAGCATATTTCATTTTCAAAAGGAAGAAAACTCGCATAAGCAGCCTCTTCGGGGCAACCGCGAGTAAGGTACGGCTGCTCGCTACTTAAGAAACAACAACAAAAAATGCGTTCGTAACCACATATCCCGATAAGCAATGAACGAGAATTTATTGAAAATGGGGGCTTGCATAAGGGCCAGCATCAAAATGGGCCCCTCTCTACTGGTCCACCGGCCACCTCTCTTTTCAAAAATGGAATGCGCTTGGCAATTCCACTTTCGGCACGCTCGTGAACAAGAGTGGCGCGGGTCGCAAAATCGCGTCTCTGGCTACCGTCCGCTTGCACTGATCTTTTTCCGTTGATACCGTACGTAGCAAAGTTAGGCTACGTGCAGCGTTGTTTTAGTGCTTATGGTGCTGAACTGTTGACCCGTACGTAGGTCATGGGATCGAATCCCGGCCGCGTATTTAGAATTGCTGGTCCCGCATCGCACGAAAGAGAGAAAAGAAAGAGTTTGAGGAGGACGCCAGCGCAAGCGTCCGGATTGCTCACGTGCTATTGGTTCGCCTCTGGAGGCGACGTGCTGTTGACGCGCGCGCTGGTGACGCAGCGACACGAACTAAATTTGCGCGCCTGCACCTCATTTTCAGCCATGCTCTCAGCTCTGCCATTGTCCCTCTCCGGCTAAGCGGCGCAGACCCCGCCATAATCCATGGTAACGAGGGATGGGGTTGGGGATACACAATAGTAGTTAAGAAAAGACTTCCGTTAGGTGCTCGAGCTGCCTATTCAGACGCCACGGAAGCCTCAGAGAGGACATGGTTGACTTCTCCAAGATTGCCTGCTTCGTGGTCGTTTTAAGCAAAGACATGGGGCGAGTTTTCTCTCAGCTGCCGAGCGCCCGAAGACGCGCCGACTCCACCCGCAGCGCCCACCAATGTTGCTCAAGATTTAGCGTTCAAACTTGTGCAATTCTAAAATAACAGTAATTGCTGAGTTGACGGCTGTTCCATCGTGCGGAAGCGCCCTCGCCCCTTCGGTGCCTTGGATCAACACCGACTATGTCACTGTCGCTTGGATGGATCGCTACCATGCGGCGAGGGTGTGAGCGAGTGGGTTTCGATAAGATGGCGATAGCATCGTGATATTTTCAATGAGCGACGAGGTTCCCACTGCCAACGTGAAGCGCCTCCTCGACGCCTTCAGCACAGAAATGCAGCAAGCAACTAATAAGACATGGATCCTCGAATTAGTTGCTTTGCTGTGGCTGGCGAGGAACTCGTGCGCATCCATCCATGAAAAGGTCGACGAGGAGGCACTTCACGCAAGATGGGCCGGCTAAAGTGGCGTCTATTTCGCACGTAAATGTGCGCGTGGCTGCCGAGTCATTCGGAACCATGTCGTTGACCGAAACACGCTTGGCCGTTTGATGTGCTGGCGTCTAATTCAGACGTGAGCGTCTGGGCGTATGCCGTGACAGTCGGAATCGCGTTTCTGCAAGGGCGGTTGAAACTGGTACACTGTGTGACAGAAACGCGATGCACGTGTCCGAACGTTAGATGGTAGTTTAGTGCTTTATTTCGCGCATGAGCGTCGACCTAAGGTCCCTAGATGTAACATCTAGGGACCTTACGTCGACTACGCCAGCAGTGTCGCGTATGTAGCAGTGGATGATTAAATAAAACAAAAAAACAGTCTCTTTTCTCCAGCTCTTGTGGGTAGCATGGTTCAGCTCAGCTTTTACAGGGAGAGGGAAAGAGGAACAGAGAAAGGCAGAAGGGAAAGGTAGAGAAAGAGTGTGGCGGCAGGTTGTGGGTGCTTCCGTACGAGGGAACAGCCGGAAAAACTCCGCACATTCCATCGCGGGCGCATGCGTGCGTCACCTGAACGTCACCTACAGGCGTGCACGTCACCTACAGAGAGATAGTGTGCACGTGCGTCACGCAGCGCCGATTCGTCACTTCCGGAATGCGCCACCGACATTCCTGGGTACCTACTACTCCATGGCCGACCACTGCCTTGTTGTTTCCTTGTGCATGTGCCCGTTCAGTTGTGCCTAACGATGCAAGTTTGAGCAATTATCAGCTGCTGGTGAGGCAAGTTGATATAGCAGTCCACAAAGAGGGAGCAGAGCGTCAGGGTGTTCTGTTTGCCGAAAGTTATTACCTATAATTGAGAATGCACATTGCGATCTTCCGAAAAGCACCGGCACGTTTGGCTGGCGCAGATTAACAAACACGACTTAAAGAACCGGTGATATTTGCGTCTTCAGGTGTAACTTCATTACGAGTAAGGGCAATATTTAAGCACATAACTGCAAACAGAGATAGGTACTGTATATACAAACTAGTCCGCGACTGCTGCATGCACAATCAACGTGTCAGAGAGGCGGTTAAAATTGTGAAGGCGATCGCGAGAATTCGGGTATTGCATTCAAACAAACTGTGAAAATGGATGTGAAACGCTATTCGTTCACTCGCGGTTTGAAGTATAGCCGATCGGTTTGAGTTGGGGTGTCAGGGTTTTTAGAAGTTGGTCGATTGATTCCCTAAAACGGTCTCCATCATTTTAAGGGACTCCATGTATACTGTACAATAGCGCACAACAAAAGTAATATACAAGGTAAAAAATGTCTCAAAACATACGCAAAAAAAGTGACCGGCGTCACCGTGGCATGCACAATGCTAAGTCTCTACCTTGCGTAATATATTCCTCAGCTGTTTCCACAAATTCATAATAAAGACGCTCAACATTATCACTGTTCAAAATACCCGGGTAGCCACACTGCTACTTTTGTGGTGTGGGCCGCAGAAACATATTAAAAATAACTGTAATTATATATCTCCTGTAAAATTGCCTAGCTCGCACGATGACTCGTTTTCGATGGGAGCTGTGCATGCGCTTCGCTCATCAACGTTTAAAATTGGGGCTCGAGAGACTTTGAGCTTTCACTTGTTCTTGGGTCACGCAATTTTTAGTGAAAGCGAGATAATGGGCCCTCGTAGATCGTGGTGGGCAGCCGGT
Organism: Rhipicephalus annulatus; assembly: GCA_013436015.1. Lineage (NCBI taxonomy): Eukaryota > Metazoa > Arthropoda > Arachnida > Ixodida > Ixodidae > Rhipicephalus > Rhipicephalus annulatus. The sequence goes on from WOVY01003394.1 coordinate 23,729, forward strand.
GTACGCGGTGGCTGGTATACGTGTCCCACGTTTTGATTTTGATCACACGGTTTGATGAGGAAGCGAGGCCTTCCTGACCCGGTGAGCTTGTTAAAGCATCACAACGAAAAACCACACGGCTTTTCTTTAAACATCGCGCTCAGCAACAGATGACGAGTCCTCAACAGACTGCGCTGCAGCACGCAAACTGCTGTAGGTACCCAGCGAGGGTACCCGGGCATGGCGGGAGATGGCGACAAAGGCGGAAGTGACATCACATGAACATTATGTATAGCGCGTGGGCAACCCTGAGGCTGGCGCTGGCGTCCTCCTCACACTCTTTCTTTTCCCTCTTTCGTGCATTGCGGGACCAGCAATTCCATATACGCATCCCGGCCGCCACATTTAGACCGAAGCAATGTGCTAAAGTTTCGTGTACTTCCATTTAGGCGCGTTTTAAAGAACCACATGCGGTCGAAATCTCTTGAGCCCCCTATTACAGTGACTCTAAAAATTATATCACCGCGTGCGCTTGCTGCAACCTTCCCCACCATAACCACGTGACCACATGGTGTTTTGGGAGGTGAAATTACAATTATTTGAAAGATAAGTTTGGTTGAATGGCAAGTACCTAATCATATCTCGGGTTTCACATATGATTATGAGAGACGCCGTAGTGAAGGACTCCGGAAAAATCCACTTTTTGTTGTTCCTGAACGAGCACTGACATGGAAAGTACACGAGCTTCTACCATTTCACCTCCATCAAAACGCGACTTCCACGGCCGGGATTGTAACCATGACCTTCGGGTCAGCAGCCGAACACCGCGGCGGCAATGGCCAGTACCTTGTTCTCTGCTGAGTAATCTTTACAGCATATGACTTCCAAACTGATCCTTAATGGTAAATATGCAGTAGTGATGCGCCAAATCAGAGTGAGTTATCCAATGAGGGTCTCTGAACCGTAATGCGAGCAGCTTAGTAAATAATTGTCCGAACAGTGGAACTCGTAACAAAGGGTAAAGACAAGACTGTCTAGGACGTCGGTGTCTCTCTATAGCGGCATCCTTGCCAGTCTTCTCATTGTCCCTTATTTCAAGTTCCGCTGCTCTAACCAGTGTTAGCTAAGAACCACCTAGTTCCGTAAGTACAATTTCGGTCTCATTATGTATAGTAAGCTCCTTGGTTCGCCGCGGGGAGCAGTGGTTAAGGTGTTCGGCTGCTTAACCGAAGGTCACGAGTTCTATCATGACCGTGACGTTCTTACTTTGATAGAGGCGAAACGCCAAGAGCCCGCGGTCGTAATTTCCGGACTCCTCTACAACGGCGTCTCTAATAATCATAAGTTGGTTTCGTGACGTAAAACCCCAAATATGATTATTAGCATGCTACTTAGCCGCTAGGCCACCAAGCATGAAGCAGTTACGACTTCTATAAGCGTGGAAGAAGTGATAGCCTTACTTGTATACCAGAAGCTGACAATTTCCGGCCCACCAGCCCTGGAATCAGCCTTTAGCTTCAGCAACTCTCCACCTGAGTGGCCACGAGGAAGCATGCGACGGGCGACGTCCTTCCTGCTGTTCTCGGCACTGGTTTCGACGGCTTGCGCAGCTGAACCCCTGAACTGCATCGTGCAGCCCACTCGTGGCTCTGTGCTGGAGACGAGCTTTCTCCTCGGTTGCACGGGAGGTGAAGAGAACGCCCCACTGCGCGTCTACCTGCGCGACCACGGCGGCAGCGACCCCTACCTGGTAAGCCGGTGGACTCATGTCCATGTCTGTCGTACTCATGACAACTAAGTAAACAGGAAGTGTTCTGAAGCCGATGTTGCGGCAAGGAAGCTTGTCTTCTTGAAGATTGCAGCTAAAGGCAAGTCCACTTGATCAAGAAGACGAGTGCATTTGTCGAAGTGTAAGCTTCAAAACACCCCCTGTTTACGAATTTTTCATCACAATGTTCTGTCTTCCCCCGCCTCTCGCTGTTTTTTTTTTTTTGGTGGGGGAGACGGGGTGATTTGTGTGCATAGTGGTATGATTGGCATAGTTGGCAGTTCATGCGCGCAGTAGTGCGCCTTCAGCGTCTTGAATGGTCACCGTGGATGTAGTCTATGGTCAGCATTGAACACCTTAAATTGTTGTATACACACTATGTCTCAGGCTCAATTGCAGCTCACCAGTGGCCACGATGAAGGCAACGGAGACATGCGCGAACACACACTTCCCGGCGCTTGTATGATAGCCGACTTCTAGCAGCTACACTGAAACACTAGTCACGTTATATTCATGCCAAAACCTGGGTGTGACGTCGCACGTGCATGATCTCGGATTAGTCGCGCTTTGGTGCAGGAATAAAAGCATATAATTATAATTCGAATTGTTCGTTTTCTTCCAATAGAATATAATAAATCTGTATTTTGCAAGTTTCAGTCGCAATTGACCAACCGGAATAAGAGATAACCCCCGACAAGTATTAGCTTCAAGTACCTCCTATGAAATACTGTAACGAACGGGAGACATTTCTGTGAATTGGGGTCATGACGTCAGCTGTTTCTCTTGGTTCTGACCATAGGTCGATGAACACACTCACGAGTCTACTCACTCAGACTCATTCACACTCAAATCAAGCCGTGAGTCTGCGTGAGTCCGGGTGCATAATGTTATGATAAGTTTGAGTCTGAGTGAGTCTGTTGAGGAAAAGTTTAATAATTGTGAGCCTGAGTGAGTCTAGTTCAGGACTTGTGAGTCCGAAGCGCAAGATATACTTTACGAGTGATTGAGTGAGTTGCCCTTATGTTAGCCGACCTGTGCTCCTATCTACTCCTCTCCACCATTATTCTGGGCCTTACCTGGACTCATGTTTATACTCACGTCTACTCACAAGGATCTCAAAGCATTACCGTTCGTACACAATTTCAATATTTATAGAAGAGATGCATGTCTCCCGTAAAGGGATGCCTTGTGTTGTCCCCCCTCCCCCCCCCTTCAACTTTCCGGAAAAGTTCTTCAAAATACGTTGTTGCGTGCTTGCGGGAAAAAAGAAAGAAATACGACGATGTAATTAGGTATTTGCTCGGTAGGACAATACAAAAGATGAAGGAGGAGAACTCGCTTGCGTGTTGTAACAAAAAGCGACCGACCTGCTTCTGTTATCTCAATCTCTGCGTCAAGACCTCTGCTTTGACGTCGTGGCAATATAATACGTGGCGAGGATTTTCAAGAAAGATGTACTTACAGGCTCGCAACCACTCATAGCTAATCAGGTACAAATCAAAGGGCGCTTAGAAGAGAGCTGATTACATGAGATGCTGTTGTTAAAGCACACTGACACCCTGATGGAAAAAACTGATTCTATACTAATGAACTCGTGAATCGACTCACTTGGACTCAGCATCAAATCGAGCCGATAGTCTGACTGAGTTTGGGTTAGTAGTATGCTGGTGATCTTGAGTCCAGTGGAGTTCAGTTGCGGAAAAGCTTCGTCAGGGGCAGTCCGAGTGAGTCAGGCTCAGAAAAATTTTGGCGAGTCTGAGTCCGAGTCAGTCAAAAGCGCAAAATATATTTCATGAGTGAGTCTGAGTGAGCTCCACATTTTTCTACCGACCTATGGTCCCTACCAAGCCTCCTCTCTTGAAGGAGGTTCCCTTAATACATCGGAATAATTTACTAGAATAAAGGTCACCGCTTTTTCCTGTTTTTTCAGCCCCACACACGCACCATACAGCCACGGTGTTCACGAAGAGCTTTTACTCCGGAAGTTGTTCAGAAAAATCACGTTGAGCCACTATATATGCTGAGTGTGTGACTGGTGGAAGTAACATAACAAAGCACCCCCCCCCCCCAAAAAAAAATGTGAACAAAACATTTCGTGTAATTACGCGAATGCCTTCAATACAAGCGACTTCATCCCCCCCCCCCCCCTTAAAATGCAGTGCCTTCATGAAGTACGCTAGGCGAGCATGAATCTCGTGCGAGTCTCACGATAACAACAAAAAATTGCGGTTAAGGGGCATGTATACTGCATGAAGCGCTACTGATGTAAGGGGTGGAATATGCAGTGGCACCAGTATTCCCCACAGTCAAATCTACTATTTACTGCATCACTCGCCACATGTGTTCAGAAAAAGTGGTGAACGATGTAGGGCACTATAGGTACTCAACATGTATACTGACGCGCGAATTCTTTACAGGTATGTTTCAAAAGTATAGCTTTTCAAATAAATGACTTTGCCATAGAGATGCCCATTCGTGTCGCTGGTTTAGGATAAGGAACTTGATTGCCTTGACAAACTTCGTCGAGGATTCTGACGCCACTTTGAAGCCGGACAAGTTGTTCTAGGCAGCAACGACAAACCTTTAACGGGTAATATCCATATGGACCGGTGACGAGTTGTGTGATTTACTTAATTCCAGTGGCGCATACCAGTTTATCATGGACCGTAGGCTCCGAGAAAGACGACGTGGGGTGTGGGGCGACTCCTTGTTCTGCACCTTGACTTGCGCGTTCGGCGCTGTGTAAATACATCTTAAAACGCCTGGTTCCCCGTGTGCCTTCACGCAACAGTATCTCGAAGTGGCGGTCACACATTGGTGTTTTCTCTCGGTGCTTTCCTTGTGGTACTATTGGGTCTTGTCACACTTCCGGAGTGCATCGCCGAGACCATGTCAAAATAAGGACGGCAAAGAGATCTGCTCCACCAGGTGTCACAACAATCCAAGCTGCTCGAAAGAAAACCATCAGCTCTTTCAACTGAATTATTTTTCCTAAGTATTCTGCTTTCTTCATGCTTTAAAGATTTCATTTGTCTTTAAATTAATTATGATGCAGTATCGTATATATCAAATATAGCTGCTTTCTTCAACTGCAACTCTTATTTTATAGCAGTTTTATCTCTCACAAGGTTTTTAATATTTATACAGTATATTAGAAACTCCAAGCAACAGACCGCACGTGCTTGGAAGAGAAACAAGAGTGGAATTCATTGCTCTTGCCTAAAAAGAAGGCCAGATACCGCGGAGTGTGATGACTTATTCGCACGGCATCGTGCAGGGCCGCCTGGTGCATGTACTTCCGGGGCCCGGTGCGTACCGCGTCAAACTGCCCATGGGCGACGCCGAGCAGTCTTACGCCATGGTGCTCCACGTGCGTGGCGCCCATTCGCCACCCACAAACATCACTGTAATCCCGCCGCACCAATGCGAACCACTTTCGCAGCTGGTAAGTGAGGCGGCCGTACCTGATCGAATGCAACTTTTTTTAACAACGCCCGGCTGAGGTTGCCTATTGGCTAAGGTATTCGGCTGGTGACCCGCAGATCACGGGATCTAATCCCGGATGAGGCGGCTGCATTTTCGATGGAGGCGGAAATGCTGTAGGCCCGTGTGCTCAGATTTGGGTGCACGCTAAAGAACCCCAGGTGGTCGAAATTTCCGAAGCCGTACACTGCGGTGTCTCTCATAATAACATGGTGGTTTTGGGACGTTAAACCATCATATCAATAAACTTTTCTAACTTCGTTATACCTCTGTGCGGTGCTTTGAATGCGCTTATACTTGCCCCTCCCCTCCCACACACACACACGCGCAAGCACGCACGCACACACATACATGCAAAGGGGGATTATTATTGGCCTGTTTCTAAATAGGCTTGCCTATTGCCAAGCTTGTATTTAGAACGCATACATACGTTTAGCATGAAACATTTGTTTTTCTTGAGAGTAGTAAAGTGAACATATGCGTCAACAATTGGTCATGCGCGACCCGACTAGTGTTTGTGCCGCGGTAAGTGTTGTAGCCCTCTTAGGCCTAACAAACCTGACAGCAGGGAAAGGGAAGGCTTCTGCAATTAATCTTTATGAATGGAATGAAGACATCCCTACATATGCTAGAGTACATGACACCCTGTGTGCGCCGTGGAGGTCGCTTCAGTTCGTGCGTCTCGCCCTCTGCCGCAAGTGTTAGCGCTCATCTGAGCTTTAGGCCTATTAAATGTGACAGCACATACTATATGCAGTTGAATGAAGATATCTTTTTCACTTCTCAGCTGTCTGCAAATTCCCAAATACATGCCTGGTAGTACATGTTGTGGTTAGGACACTCGCGCTTACCATCTAAGCGTATCTGTGGCAGTATCTGCAGCAGTTTTGACGCCTACTTCAAACGTGTATCCTACATACTTCATGAACAAAGGTTGCGGAAATGCGCCGGATGGGCAGTGCAGAAAAGGTGGCACTGGCACAGAGAACAAGACTTCAAACGATCGACCCACCTGTTCTTGTATATTTTGTGCTTTTGGTAAGTGTTGTTGTTTAGCGCCTGTACAGCGCAGTTCCCCAACCTTTGTTGAGCATATGTTACGTAACAACTATAGCGAACTGAAGCTCAAGTTTGCGGAGCGATGACAACGCCGCGCCTGGCCCTGGCGGAGAGCTCTGGAACACTTGAGGAGAGACGTGTGAGAGGTCACAGGCGAGTGAGTGTGTTTCGCCGAAACGGGAGCGCGTGCGAACACGCGCGCAACGCGTTATGCAGTCGCTGCGGGGAGCTTAGGCGCCATGCCGTCAGCTTGGCGCCTAAAACGAGACGCTCGTTGTGCGAAGTTGCCTTTCCGCAACGGAAGAAGCGGCCCCACGGAAGCGTCGGTGAGGTCCTAAGTATTCTCTTGTGGGCTGCCACAACAATGCAGAAAACACCAAGGGACGCTCTTCACGTGTAAAGCTGTATCAGTTTCCCATCTATTCACAGCCGGCGAACACAGCCGCGTTCGCGAAAGATGGAGCAAGCATGACACGAGAGCCCAAAACAAAAAAAGGCGAGCACTTCAGCTTGACTCGCTGTGCCTAAACTCAGCTTGCTACTTTGCAGCGATATCAGCGGGTCATGCGCGACACGGACGACATTACTCTAAAACTTCTCAGACATTTTATTGCCATGACCGTAACTCTTTAGTTTTTATTTATTTTTTAGCGAGCTGCAAACGTTTGCACATGACAGTACACGGCTGCTACTGCTCACATCAAAACAACAATAAACGCTTTCCATAAACGTCAACACAACACATCAATAGAGTTCGCGGCTTCATGTCGACAGAATGAGGCTTACCTCGAGGCATAGGTCGTACACGGTATTATCAGGGAATACCCGAGAAACGCATTTCGCAGTGACTCGGGCGTCCTCCTCTTCCGTCGTCTGCTCCACATCATAAACTTGACTAACGAGCTTTACTCCTTTTGTTACATTCGCTTTTCGGAAGTGCTTGTCCAGCTGAGAGATTCTTGTGAAGCCACAATGCAGGCGGTACATTGTGAGGTAATTCAAACTCAGCGCGCACACTCTGCACAAGCATGTAAACGAGCGGCAGCGCATTGGAGCGAAGAGAAAACGCGACATCTACATCCCCGATTTCTACTTTTCTACCAAAGACGGCGCCGCTTGTCCGGAGTCACAGCACCGTCATGCGTTGCTTTGGCTTCCTATAAAACAGACGTCCTACGTTCTGTTAAGCGCAATTGTGCTTTGCAGGTGGCGACCCGCGGAGGCGACGTGCCCGTTGGCAGTTCCGTGCATCCGACGCTCTCCGTGGTGGCGGTGGCAGCGAGCTATGCCGTCGCTTGTGGACACCCGCCGGACTCGACGTCGGCGCTGCTCTTGCCGCTGCTCGAGACGGCGAGAGTGCGCACCCCTCTGCAGCTGGAGCATGGCGCTGAAGCACTGCGCGCTTTTGGATTCGCGATTGCAGGCAAGCTCAAGGACATAACCGCACTGGGGCGAGAGCGGTCATTTGCGACATTTTCTTCTTTAAAGAGAAGGTTTCAGATATCTCAAGAGCGAGAAAAATGACTATCGACGTTGATGGCGTGAACACGCGTGTCAAAAAAAAATTACTCTACGTCATCATTGCGTCGCAGTTTGCAAAGATTAGTGACGTCACCATGACCTCCATAACCACGGCGTCACAAAGTGTACTCATCGTAAGACATCGCTGTTCTGTCAAAAGGAAAGAAAAACATGAAGACCTTACTTTTAAGACAATCCCCTAGACAATACAAACAAGACGTGAAATGCCCAAGGCCACCAATGCTTCCGAAAGTTCGCCGAAGCGGTATGAAACCATGTTTGCTGCAGGAAACTTCCATGGGTTGTGGACGTTGGGCGAGTTGTTCATTATTCACAATGCGAATGTGGTGTTGGGATGTCACTTTGAATGTTCACATGGATATACATATACTTATGAATACAGGTATCCACATATGGATATCTGTATGAATAGTCGTATGGATATTCGTATGCGTATGAATATCCACATGAGTATACGTATGGATATGGATATCGATACCATTTCACGCCAATGACAGGGGACATGGCTCGACCCTCAGGAGCTTCGCCCTTAAAAAGATAGTTTTTGCCTTTCAATTATCTCAGGGAATTGATTAAAGGGCAGTACTAAAAAATTGGTGGTATATCTGCGTGCTTTGCTGGTTGTCAAAAGACGATAGTCTTGTGTTTGGCGCGACAGAATAAAATGCTTTTTTGAAGTTCTCTGCGAGAAAATTAGTGAGGTTCTGCTGCTTGAGATATGGATGCCGCGTGGTATATCTGCTGACTGAAGTCACATAGGATGTATGATAAGCTCAGGGGAATGCACATAGATGAAGGTGGCTCCAGAAGTCTTGGTAGTGATCACAAACGTATCAAGGTAAGTTTTGGAAGAGCAGGGAAAGCGGGAAGGAGACAAGATGAGCAAGTACAGCTACTGAACAAATTGAGAAAGTAATTACTGAGGGCAATAAAACACTGTGGACATACAGGAATCTAATTAGATTGTTTGAGCTAGAGCTTGCTAAGACACGTGACAAGTCACCCCAGAAAAGAAGACACAAACCCAAGAGTTGTTGGGATGAAGAAGTTAAGAGAGCCAAAGAAAAAAACGTCAGGAAGCCTCTAGCGAAAACAGACATGCTAAGCAGCGGGGTGAACCGACAGATGATGTTGAAAGAAAATGGGAAATCTTTTTAAGCTGTAGGCGAGATGCATCCCTTCTGATCAGTGAAAAGATTAGAATAAAGGGAGCTCAGTGGCTGGCAGAAGTACATAAAGAAATAGAAAGGCAGCGGCGAAATTTTGAAACCATCTGAACTCCCTTAAAAATGAGACGAGCCTATTCGAAAAGAGCACTCATGAATTTTACAATGGGCTGTGTTGGGCTGAAAGCGGCCAACATTATCAAAAATAGAGCAGAGGTTTATACCTACAGCTAAAGGTGCTAGGCTAGAAGAGGAGGAAGCTATTGAATATATAGGAACAAGGGTGACGAAAAAATTTCTACAAAGAAGTGCTTTATGCACCACAATAGACAAGGATGAATGAAGTGGTGCAACGGCTCCATTTTCACAACGAGAGTAGGAAAGGGCTGAGAAGAGGGTTCCTAGTAGTGCATCAACAGGCCCAGATGGCATTCCAATTATGCTGATAAAGACATTAGGTCCGAAGTTCAAACAGGCTTTGAGAGAGGCAGTGAGCAAAATAATAATTGATGGTGAAGTCCCCGATGGATCGAAACTTTGCAGGATGAGCATGAGCTATGAAGGAAAGGGGGACAAAGCTGATATTAACAACTACCGCCCTATAACAGTGACATCAGTGGTCTACAGGCTGGCGATGGAGATTATAAAGGAAAGACTGCATGCATGTATAGAGGATGAGGGGGTGCTAGTGGAGCTGCAGAATAGGTTTCGTAAACACAGGAGGTTGGAAGACAATCTGTTCTCACTCACGCAGTGCATCGAAATAGCAGAAAAGGAACACAGGCCCCTGTGGCTAACATTTTTGGATATCAAGGGAGCGTACGTTAGCGTGGCTCGAGATGACTGGACTGAGGGGAACACTGGACACACTAGGTGTGGAAGATAAAGTCACTAATCTTTTAAAGGATATCTATAAAAGTAACAAGGCAGTTATAAAGTGGGGAAAACAGGTATCCAAGCCTGCAGAGGTAAAACGGGGGCTTAGGTAAGGGTGTCCTCTGTCACCCTTGTTATTCATGATGTACCTACAAGGATTACAGGCCAAATTAGAGGGAAGTGGACTGGGCTTCAACCTATCTTTCGTCAAACAAGGAAAACTCATTGAACGAGCACTACCAGCATTGATGTACGCAGATGATATAGTGCTAATGGCCGACAACAAGGAATACACACAGAGATTGATGGAGATCTGCGGTAATGAGGGAGATAGGTTAGATTTCAGATTCAGTAAGGAAAAATCAGCAGTCATAACTTTTTAATGATAATGAATGTAATGAGCTTAGAATATATGAGGTCACGCTAGAGATAACAGATAAATACAAATATCTGGACGTATAAATAGGCAATGGGGCCGAGTACATAAAGGAACACGAAATATACGTTACGACTAAAGGTAACAGGAATGCAGTAGTGATGAAAAACAGGGCACTGTGGAATTACATTAGGTAGGAGGTTGTGAGAGGAATATAGTAAGGGGTCATGGTTCCTGGTCCGACTTGCGGCAATGCGGTCTTGTGCATGAGATGAGAAGTTCAAGCAAGATTAGAAATTAAGCATCATGATGTGAACATCATGAAAGACGTTTCTACTTACAGCTTGATTTATTCACCAGTCGCCGGAGTTACCCAAGAGCATTATACCTTTTTAGTCTTCGAAATGCCATGCATTTGGCTATTAGCGCTTGATTTAATGCCTAGTGACTTCTTATCAGACTCGACGAACTCGCCTGCTGTACAATTGACTTTGCAAATACAGTCCGCGCAACTATTAAGAATATATTTGCTTACCTAATGCTCGACTACTGCGTATTTCGCGCTTTTTTTATAGTAGACAGAGAGATATGAACAAAATAGAAGCGTACTGCCTAAATGGCCAGGAACCTGGGAGGTAAGAAAAAATAAAGAAGCCAACAAACATAGATAAATAAATGTGTAAATAAATGAACAAATGAGAAAAATAAACAAGTAAATAACTAAATAAATAATAAAATGTCCTTCGTCGTGCCCTATTCACCACCTCACTCTCGCCCACTCAATCCTAGACATGAGAGACCGCACATGATAGAATGTATGCTAATGCGCTTGCGACATTCAGGACTCTCGTCCGGTCGACAGCTGGCCGTGTCCCGGCTGGCGTCGCGTTGGGCCGACACTCTGCGCTCGCGGGGTCTGCTGTCGGCGCCCCAGGAGCCCAGGCTCGCCTCGTCCGTGGCACTGCTGCGCGCCGTAGCCAAGCTGCACAGAAACGCGGTGCGGGATCCGTCGTCCTGCCGCCATGGTCCATCCAGGACCGTGCCCAGGTGAGCAACAAGCTTTTCTCGTCGGTTCCACGCGGACAAGCGGCAGCCATGAATGGTTGTTCCACCCCTGCTTACGTTCTCCCGTCCTTTTCTTAGGTGCGTTGTTAGTGCTTGTCGTAGTCAAAGTCATAGGCTGAAATACACTTGTAAGCGATCGCCTAAAAAGCCACGATGTAGTTGGTGCTTGTATAGCTGGCAGTCATACCACCAGTTTTTCATGTTGTCGAATGTAATTGGACGACAGAGAGAAACGAGAAAAAGGAAGGCAGGGAAGACGGACATTTTCACCTGCATAGTAATCAGGTTAGACTTCACTTCACTTCAAGATAAAAGATATATGAAAGTATAGCAAGGTGCTTGAGTAATACTGCAATAATGGAAGTTTCGGCGCTGGTGAACGCTCCCAAGATTCAATTTCAGTTCCAGTTTATTTAGTTTCATATGAAATATACATGCTTACATAAGTATGCAGAGAGAGAGAATAAGGTTGAGTGAAAGACAGTGAAGTTAACTAGAAGAAGATTGCTGGTTAGCTACCTGGAAACGTACAGAAATGCCCAACGCAGTGTACGGAGGAACGCCCATCGTTGAACCTAAGCTTTAACTTACAACTCCGGTGCCCAATGCGGAGAAATTCGTCGGGGAGCACTGGACGCATGATTTCAAGTGTGTTCGAGCCCAACCGACGACAAAGGGTGTTTCCGGTCACTTTTTCTTATTACTTCATTAGAGTTCAAAAACCGAATATTGTACTCTAGGCTTTTCTTGGTTTAATTCACAGTTGGCTTCATTAGGCTGTGACTAACAAATAAAGAAGCCTCTCCCCTTCCAAACCACACTCTCCTTCTTTCGCTCACTACACCATGGTAACTAAATTTATGGAGCTGCTTGCTCCATATTCTTAATTTTGTGACCATTTAGCGATCAGGCCTAAATGAGCGTCAATAATGTCCTGAAGTCGTATATGCAGGTTATTCCCTTGTGTAAACGTAGCTTTAGTCATTGTCCTAGGGTATTGGACTGTGGTTGAGAAAGCTTGATGGTTCGAGCAATGAATTTCTGAAAGTCTTAGGAAGGCTAAGTGTGCGTGAATAATGTCCTGACATCACATATGCAAATGACTTGCTCGCGACCCTCTCCCTGAACAGAGTGCTACTGGCAACGCTGGACGAAGTGCAGCGCTCCCTGGCATCGTCGGTGCAGGATTCGCTGTCGCTGCATCTATCCGGCTACGGGGTGTGCGTTCAGGGTGCGCGCCCACGTGAGCGCGTCACAAAGCTCGGGCTGCCGAACGGAACTCTTGTTAACTTGGAACCAGCCTCAGCTGCCAGGTGGGCCTTTCCTTAGAAGCCAAAACGCTTTTCATACGCGGTTAACGATTGTCTCAGGCTGTTTTGATTGGTGTACATGTGCTATATATGCGCTACTGTTTGTATTGCCACGAATATTCGAGGGTAACAGTTGACTGTGACATCAAATCCATTCTGAATATACACAAAGCCTCGCAGTGCCGTGAATCTGTGGAAATGTTCTCATGAAGCTTACCAATCTCTCAGGAAGCCACAGTGTTCCAGACAATGTTATATAATCATTTTTGCATAGCAAAAGCACCTTTCTGTGTACATTTATTTTACCTACGTGTTTTAAAACGTTTAAGCAACAGTTGTCAATCTGTGTTGTAGTTAGGTTTCTGTATCGCATGAAAAAAAAAACAGCTCTACACAGATTTTTTACGCAGGAAACCGTACTCATATTTTTACTACGTCACCGTTGGTCTGATGTTTTTAGATACATCGTTTTCACCATATAATTAGGACAGCGTGCTTCGAAATTGGCGTTACTCTTATCAATTATATTTATTAATGACGATGATGAAGTTGTTCAAAGCACTGCAGCACAGTAAATGAAAAATTGTTAAACATCAGCGTCAAACGAGAACCTCATAAGCCACGTATGAAATTAAATTGCTGTCGTTACGTACTGTCCTGTTGCTGTCTACTCCGGATGGCAAGAAAATGAATACACATACCGGACCATATCGTTCGTAGGTGCCTCGTAATGGACGTGAGTCCCTTCCCCTGCGCGGATGACTCACTGCTCAACACGCAATTCGTAATGGTCAAGCGGGCTGACAGTCATTCGACCAATCAGTCGTCGGTGATGGTGGAGCTCTTCCTTCGGAAGCTGCGACCGGACACGCCGCTGACCACCAACAACCGCGCGTACGCGACTCGCGGACTTGTCACGTTGCACAAGCTGGACGTGCCGGCCGCAGCGGCTGGTTTCGACCTGCTTGTCCACCTGGAGCCGGAGAAGCCTATCGATCTGCTGCAGGTGTGATAAAAAGAAGCAGTGAAGTACACATGAAATTGTGCAGCTTTTTTTAAGAAAAAGTAGAAAGCAAGCGTTGACACCTGAGAAATTTCCAGCCCCCCAGGCGGAACTGTTTAGAAGACGGTGTACAACTTCTTTCTGCCATGGGAGAGAGAAGTAAACGTTTATTTTGAAACAGTGCCCCGAGCGATGCCCGGTGTCACCCTGAGGTGAGAGGGTTCCCTAGTCCAGGAACCCTCTGGCTTCTACTGCACTCTAGGCCCTGGCGACGAGTTGTTGTTGCTCTTCCAGAGCACAAAATGACACTGGACTGCATATGAAGAGTCAAGCTGTTAAAGCTGTACTTTGATTTTCTTCTTTTTCTTCAATCGGTTGAATCACAATTATTTACTAAACGAGTACTGTTTGAACTGCCTCAAATCGCTAAAAAAGGCATGCACGTTGCATACTGAGAGAGAGAGAGAGAGAGATGGAGAGGGACAGGAGAAAAGAAAAGGAAGGGCGTTAACCAGAAGAACAAGTTTGGTATGCCACGCTACACTCGGTCATGTAGAAGAGAAAGTGTTGAGAGAGAAGCAGGAAGCTCAGACAAAAGTGCGCACGACACGAGGAGAATGTCAAATAGGTTCTCGTAGCGCGCTTTGCGAATTCTATAGTGATGTTTTATTCTAGGATTGAGAGCGCATTTGTCGTTTTATGGAAATAGCGGATTGGACATTGTCTTCTTGTCCACGGGAAACTCGGCATGCAGAGTCATTGCAACTGAACCATTTAGTCACAAAGCTGTACCATGGACCGTGCTATATGTGACGGTGCTTCCGAAAAAGCTTCGTGAATTTTACGCAGGACTCGTTGCTCTTGGGCTAGAGCTGTTCACAAGAACAGCCAATGCTAAGGGAGGATACAACAACATAGAGCCTCGGGCCTATGACAAAGCAACTAAAACAAGGCTCCCAGCTTTGGGAAGCCGACAGTGGATACCGATGACGAGCTTTGTAAATGAGAAGTGTAGAAAAAGAATTTCTATAATAAAAAATAGGGGCTCGTAGAGGAAAAAAAAAGAAACGATTGGTTCCGATAGGGATCTCTGTGTCTGCGACAGTCTCTGGCGTTTTTATTGCAATAAAACTGATAACACAGCTTAATGCCGCCACGCCGCGGTGGTTTAGTGGCTTTGGTACTCGGCTGCTGAGCCGGGATTTAGTCTCGGGACCAAATCGCGACTGGGTCGGCTGCATTTTTGATCGAGGCGAAAATGCTATAGGCCCGTGTGCTCATATTTGGGTGCAAGTTACAAAACCCCGGGTGGTCGAAGTTTTCAGAGATCTACACTACGGCGTCTGTCATGATCCTATGGTGGTTTTGAGACATTAAATCCCATATATCAATTATCAAATCAATAGCTTATACATGCGCAGGTGACGTTCAGCGCCGGTCACGAGCCCACGGAGGCCGAAATCCTGCGAAGCCCCGGTCCCGAGTGGCGCGGCAACCGCACGCTGGTGCCGCGGGTGGCTCTGGGTGGTCGGCCGCTGTACGTGGCCGTTCGCCTGAAGCTAGAGTGGGGCGTCGGCGCCCTGCGTCCCGCAGACCCTCGACGCGTGCGCTACAGGCTGTGGACGGCACTGGTCGCTTGCCGCAGCTGGCGACGCCCCGCTTGGTCGGGCCGTGGCTGCGCTGTGGTGCTCGACTCGTCGCTTGAGACGCTGCACTGCCGCTGCTCGCACCTGTCCTGGTTCTCCGGAGCCCACTGGGTTGCGCCCAATGAAATATCCTGGCGCAAGGTGGGTGGGGCCATTTTTTTATTGATGCTTTGAATCCTGACGAACACTTCCTTTTGCGAATCGCGATGCACACTGCGGCAATACCTCTCACGAAGTGCGCATAATTTGCTACGGCGAGGCACATTGCTTTTCATTGCGTACTGCAAGCACTTTTGGCCTTTATCTGCTTGCCTATCTAGATAACCGCCTACGTCTGGGTGCCCTCGGGATCACCACTGAACTTGGGTTTCACCAAAGTTTCATCAAAAGTTAAGATGGCTTGTCGAATACGACTCGCTCCATGGTCGTGACAAGAATAACGTCACAATCTGGTTGCGCCCATCGTCAAACACTTTAAAAAAAAACAGTGGCACATACCCGCCTCCGTGTATGTGCCACGGGTATGCGGATATGTGCCACAGGTGATTCACAGTACAAATCTAAATAGGAATGGCGAGAAAACAGATGGGTAGTTTTAACGCGTAAGCGTTCAAAAAAAAGGTGACATTGACTGCGTTGATCATATGAATAGAAACAATAAATGTGTGAGTGAAAACAATAAATAAATAAATGAAATCGAACCCCAGCATTGTATATTGAAATCTATATTCTACCACAGAGCCTCGCCAGGCCTCGGATATACTTTTCAAATAAGCCCTAATGTTCGTGTAACGCCAATTGTGGTTGCAGTACTGGCTATCCGTTTTTATAAACATAATACGCGTACTCCTTGTTTAGAAAAAGTTTATTTACAGTTTATTTACTCCTACGATACAGCCGTACTGTCGGGTTGAGGTGTAGTTAGGCGCCATCCGCTGAAGTTGATTTGTGTATAAGTGTTTGGGGTTACCATCCTCGTGTGCACCAGCGCAAACACCATCACTTCATATCAGCTTCCAGCTTCTGCTGTTGCTAATATCGACGTTGCTGTAGGCTTCGTTATGCAACTGTAAACAACTTTTATTATAAAACATGCGCGGTTGTTTAACGTATATATGTGCGTGGATTTGTAACATATATTTAGCGCCGCTTCACAACGTCTTGCTGACTGAAAAAAAAAACAACTTTACCTTCCATACGTATGCTTCGCAAACCATCAATTCCCAAGGTACGTGGGATCTGCCAAATTTTCGTTTTCTACAGATGAGGAATTGACTGCTTTTAGGGAGATGACGCACACTAGTGTTGCTAATTGTTGGTGTAGAAACATATTTGCTTCAGGTAATCTCTAAGGTCTACACAATTTTTTATGCTTTTTAAATATTATTTGTGAGCCTTACGTACTCTTTATTGTCAGAGCAATCTCTGGAACAATCACGCATCCTTCGATAGTGTCGAACCTATTGATCGCTTTCAACTCAATCTGCAATAGAACTGCGGGTTTAGTCATGTAACGGATAGCAAACACTGGTTGCAAGCATGCGATAAGGAGAGACTGTAGGCTATCGTTAATTGTTTGTAACACATCACCCGCAGCGCCGGGCCATGGGTGCCTGCCCCCCTGCAAGCAATAAAAATTTTGGTTTCTGTGGTGCAAAATAAAAAGCGTACCGACTCAGCATGTCATGTGCGGATGATAGTTTTCTATGAAAGAAGTTCAATGACATATCAAGGGATGGAACAATAGCGATGCCCCAGACCGTTGAAAAACGTAGAATTAGTAAGGGCGATTCCTGCATTATGTGTTGTGGCTATAAGAGAGTCTTATTTGTGCTTGTTTACGCATGTTCCACTGAGCGGGCAAACTTTTCCTCCTTGCTTACAATGTTTCTCGGCTCCATAAGTGTTCATACCGTTAATTGTTATTTCGTAATAGCGTACACGATCGCGAGCCACCATTTTTCAGTAACTGAATAATATGCTTCAGCTTTTGTGAATGTACGACTGGTGTACGCAAGAACAAATTCTTGGTATCCAGGCTTTCGTTGTGCGAGGACAGCACCAAGACCGACACCACTATAGTATCTTCGTGGATTTCCGTAGGAGCACTTGTGTAGAAATGGCGCAGTACAGGTGGTGTCGAGTAGCTGACGTATTTTCACAAACGCATGATCACAAGCCGGGGAACAGGAGAATATATAGGTGCCTCCGTGAAGCAGGTCCGTCAAAGGTGCCATAATCGAGGCGCAATCGCGTATGAAGCAGAGAAAGCACGAGCTAAGCCTAATGAAACTATGCAGCTCTGTCAAGCTCTTGGATTTAGGGAAATATTTCCCAGAACGTAGCTTAGCGCGATCAGGGAGTACGCCATCCTTCAACACGACATGGCCGAGTGTGGTGAACTTGCATGCCCCGAAGTAACAATTCTTTAGTTTAGTTCGAGGCCAACGCCAGCGAGACATCGTAAAACTTGCTTTAAGCGACGTAGGTGGGTGGGGAAGTCTGGCAAAAATACCACTTCATCATCTAAGTAACACAAGCATGTGTTCCATTTAAGGCTTTGCAGAATAGTGTCCATCATGCACTCAAATGTTGCCGGCGCATTTCACAGGCCGAATGACATCGCATTAAATTCGTATTGGCCATTCGGTGGGATAAATGCAGTTTTGGGCCTTTCATCTGTATCTATAGACCGAAGATCGAGGGGTGAAAAGAAAGCTGCACCTAGTAAGCAGCAGAAGGCGTCGCCAATCCGGGGCAAAGGTACCATCCTTTCGCGCTATCTTGTTTAGACGACCATAAGCAAAAGTGTATCGTGCCAGCCTTTTTCTTAAACAAAACAACTGCGAATGCCCGCGGACTATTACGGTTGACTGACGCCCCACTTAAGCATGTCACCTACGCGTTCATGCATGACGCATGCTTAGATAACATTACACGATATGGTCGCTGGCGCAGCGGTGGGTGAATACCTGCCGATGAGATACAGTCGATGTCCTGCCTAGACAAGTGCTGTGGCTCTCTAACCCTGGGCGAAATTTGCCAAGAAGGTGTAAAATATCACGGCACTGTTGTGGGCGTAGACCGTCGTCGATGACATGGTTGTCGCTAGCAGACGTGCCAGTCTGGGGGCTACAGAAGAGGGCGTTGACGTCTGGTGAACAATCAGGAACACCTAACGTGGGGAGGGTTTCGCAAGGTCCTATGGTGCCAATACATTCCCCTCGAAGGAACGTTATTGGAAATTGGAACGAATTTCCCACAGGTGCGTCGATGACACCACCTTGTAACGTAAAGAGAGTGGTTGGGAGCGGTGAGAGGTGGCGATGAACGAAAGCAGTGGAGGGAGTGAAGAGCGCGGTAGCGTCAGCGGGCGCGGAACATGATACAGGTGCCAATACAGCAGTAAGAGTAGGGATGTGGGTGTCGTCAGTGATAACCAAGTTCGCGCAGGGGAGGGCCCATCGGCAGGTAAAGCATCGACAAGTGAGAAAAAGGCAGCTTCTGCGGGCGCAGTTCATGACAGCTTGGTGAGGAGAAAGAAAATCCCAGCCTGAAATTAAATAGTGCGAACAGTGCAAAAGTATGGTGAACCACATTGTGCAAGAAATTTCTTGAATTGGAAGTCTGACAGCTCACTCTGCCACAGGCTGGACGGAATGCGCCATGAAAGTGCAAAGAATTGAGCCGGAAAAAGGGGTGACCAATTAAAGTAGGAACAGATACACCTTCAATAACAACATAAATAACATTTGGCGGCGAAGGAAGAGGACTTGTACTTCACGACGGTGGCACAGTTCTTGCCTCGGGAACTGCAAAAACTAGTTTTCCGAGTCGGTTGCAGGTGAACATCGACGCATCGGTGACAGCGATTTACGATGGCAGAAGAATGGTTGTCACGAACTGGTCGAATACTTTAGCGCGGAAGTGGCGATTCACGGTCTCAATCGTAGAGGAACGTGTGGCCTTAATCAGATGCATGCGGCTTGTTTAGGAAATGTAGTGGTTGGAGCACCACAGGCGTGCGATACGTCCGGGTAAATCCCATGAGGAGCACATGGGCATTTAGCGTAGCGCTAGTGGCGGCCATCCGGCTTGAGAAAAAGATGCCGAGCGCTGGTAGCTCGTGGAACGGGGCGCGTAGAAAGTTCGCGGCTGCTGGCTGGCTGGACGCCACGGCCGCTGCTCTAGTTCGACAGCTCGCTTTCTCCAGTACGTCTCGTCTTTGCATAAAACCAGCGACAACGGCACGTCTACGTCGGACGGCGTGACGTCCCTACAGGCCAGTTGTCGGGTGTGCGCTAGGAATTGAAGACTCAATGTACCGAAGGTCGTGGCAGCGGGATGGTGTAAGCCGGAGAAGACAGCGAAAGCCGTGCTCGGAACGCCTGCAGTCGTTGGCGCGCTGCGGCTTCGGCATACGTCAAAGATACCGTGACTGGTGGTGCCGATTCTGGTGGACGAATCTGAGACACATGTTTTGGGACGTCCCACACATGGTCTTGAATGAGGTGCTGTATTTCGGGGCTGAGCGGTGTACTGCGTTCCGGCAAGCTGGGGATGAGTGAGAGCTGACGAGCATTTTCTTCCCGCACAAAAGCATCTGCGCAAGGAGGACGGGATCCTTCGATGGAGTCAAGCCAGACACCGATTATTGATAAGAAACAGGGTGGCAGGTACGAGACGCTGCCGGCGAATTTCATCGAAGCTCTAGCATAGCTCAGTAACCTGAGCGATAGTACCTGGGCTCATCCAGATCAGCATCTGGAATGCGGTTAACCAATCCCCTTTAAGATATGCTTGATTCTGTCTGCCTCGCCTGGTTGTTGAGATCGAAAGCGCCGGCTCAGTTCCACGTGAAGCAGGTTAACCAACGACTTGGCTGAACTTGGTCTTAAATGCTGCCCAAGTTGGAACATCAGTTCGGTGGTTACGAAACCGCAAGTGAGCAATCACGAATAAGCAAATGCCAACGTTAGCCAGTTTTGTAGCGTCATCCCACTTGTTGAGGACATTCACGAGTTCGTAGGTGGAGAGCCAATCGTCGACGTCGTGGTCATCAGTGCCGCTGAATATCGGAGGGTCCCGGCGACGTACCGCGCAAGCGCATTCGGTGGCCTTGGTAGCAGGTAGAGGCAGACCTGTGGTAGTCAGTGGTATGGAACCTGTGTTGGACGCATGCCCTCAGATGATCGGCCACGTGATAGATTCGTACGATTACACGCCGTGCCAGACCACCTGCGAGTGAGATTAGGAGCCGACGGCACCGCAACACGACGAACGTATGACGACGACAAAGGAGCGGGGGCAGCTAACTGCTTGCAAAATGACTTACGCTACGCATCACAGATGCAACCTCGCGACGTCCCTCAGTGACCGGAAAGGCCCACTGAGGAGGATAATAGTTTCTTGTATTTTGTGGCGCATCCACAACTGGTATACCCTAGCGCTGGCACGGGAGGCATCATTGATCGTGACGGCATTCTGCATATGACGTGCATGTTCACTTGAAATGTTTGAAAATATATCAGAGGTGGCTTGAAGGTCCTTTAAAACTCTTACTGCTGGGTTATCCCCAGAAAAGATTTAGGAGTGAGCAATTTGAAAGTGGGCGGGGAAGGTGGGATAATAAATTCAAGAAGTTGAACCTTTCGAGCTTTTTTTTCATCTCACATTTGCATTTCGTTTCTAGTCACGCAATCCTGGAATCTACGACTAAGAAATTGGAAGCAATGGTTCTTGTCGGTTAGCGCCAATTGCACTGGTGTTGATCATCCTTGAAACCACAGGACCACCTGTTCAGACTTTCTTTTTTACATAACCAGTTGGTGGGAATCACGGCACGCTGGCGTTGTTTCCGCACTGCTGTTATTTATTGGTTGCTTAGGCACGCACATCAAAGAGATGAATTGCAGTAGTTGGCAGTAAACCATTGTGGTGGGTTATGAAGACCCTGGGGGGAACAACATATTGTCGCTAAACTATGGATATGCGACGCATGACGGCTACGGCAAAGGCAAAAACACGTGAAGAATGTCTAGTTAAATAAATATCTCAATATACAAAATACGTTATAAGAATACGGCGAATGACACTTGGTGTTCTAGTGCTCGCAACGCACAATAGGTGATCGCATCAATGTGCAGGTGTCTCGTGGTGTACGCGAGCGCCACATGCTCGTTAGCAGCTGCGTGCTGGCGCTGTGGCTACTGTACGGCGCTGTGCTGCTGTGGGCTCGCCGAGCAGACCAGCGGGACGAAGTGTACAACACCGTGACCGACCTGCAACAGAACCTGCCCACTGACCAGCAGCCCTACATCGTCACCATCATCACCGGCTTCCGTCGCAACGCGGGAACCACCAGCAAGGCACGCGTTTATTCTTATCTTGTGCCTTGTTTTATAACACCGTGTGAAACTACTCTGCGAACTCGCTATTGTCCATAATGAGAATGCATAAGAACTATAGGCTGCCACCGTTTGTCCAATACAGCCATACAAAAATACGATGGTAGACTCTTGCGGTTCCAGAATCATCGTTCGTTTTGTTGATCATGCAGAATGAGCGCTGTCACTTAATGAAACGTAGATCAGATTTAAGTTTTCAGATGCCTATCAAAGAACGAAATTAAGTATCAATGAATGACAAATATTTTTACTGCGCTACGCAAAATGCCCAGTGAACAGCAGACATCGTCGATGACTAATCAGTGCAATAATTCTGCTCGTGGTAAAGTTTGTGGCCATGCTTTTTGAAATGGTGTCCCAATATTGCTTCATACGAGCTCCGTAGTTTACATGCACCGTCGTTGTTTCTGTGAAGCTGAGCATGGCAAACAAACTTCAACAAAAAATTTCCTATTGGTTTACATTACTCGCTGCATGAATTTACGGTGTCTACAATTTCATGCTGCTATTCACCTGTATACCGCTTGCGCGTATTGCACTCATTGTGAATAGTCTCAAATACATTTTGTCATTTTATGTTATATTGATAAAATATTTTTACACGTGAACAGAATCACTTACCTGTCCTTCCATTGAAGGATTCGTCGTTTTTGCACTGTAAAAGAATTATGTTGCCGCACCGTTTCACTGCACACACGGGGGACTTGCACAAGCCCCATCGTTCAATAAACTGACAGGTTTTTTGCAAAGATATGTAGACGTACATCGTGCTGATGCGAATAACGAAATTTTCCTCTCAATTTTCTAATTGACTTGCCGTGTGTGCGCGCAGGTGTGGCTGCAATTGGTGGGATCCGAGGGCTCGTCTCGCACGTTCCTCATGAAGGACGAGAACGTGAATCCGGGCACGCTGCAGCGCAAGTCCGAGGACTACTTCCTCGCCACCACTGAGCGTGCTCTGGGCGAGATCACCGAAGTAAGCGAGCGGCACTCTGCGTATACATGCGCACGTATTGTAGCTTCGGCGCTTCAGTGTCTCTTGTTTGAGTCAGTCTGGTCCGTGCTTAAAAAACAAGCCATGGTCTCGCATCATGGCCGAAGTGGGAAATCGGGTAGCGGTCAACTGGAATACTATATAAAGGCTATATCAGCTTACTCGTTTTGCATTCGACTTGACTACCCGCCTGAGCAGCGATGTTCAGATATCCTCCATAGAACGCTAAACGGACGAACGTACGACGCGATAGTGTCACCCTGGGACTTTATATGGAAAGTCGTGATGACAGCAACGGTGAAATAAATGGAAATAGATGATCCATACAGTTGCTGGCATAAGAAAAAAAAGAGATAGATTAGAATAAAGGCAAAAGTTCGCGAACCGAGAGTGCTTTATGCCATGGACATTTTGGACTTGCGTCAGCGGTACAAACAGTGGCTTGTCGTGCTGGTTGTCCCGAAACCAATTTGTGCAGCACCAAGACGCCCATATCCTACGATGCACAGGAACATTGCGAAAAAAGTTCCCACAGTGGAACGTACGTAGGCAAACAGGGCAAATGCTGACTCAAGTAAGTGTTTTTTAATAGAAGAAGCAGTATTCAGATCTAAGAGACCATAATGTCAAGGAAAGTATAGTTAACGGCACTAGAAGCGATTGTGATGTAAGTGTGAAGAATGAAAAGTGGACGAAAACATAGCTTGACACCGGCAGGGACAGAAGCTGCGATCTTCGAATAACACATTTCGAGCTAGTTTGTTGTTCATACCGAAGCGAAAACGGCGCGTATGGACAAAAACCGACAGGCACAAGAAGGTATACATGTGTCCGTATCTGTCCTTGTGTTTGTTCATTCTCTTCAATACGCGATGTTTTCGCCCTAGGTATCGACGTTCGAATAACACGTGCGATGCTCTACCACTGAGCTATTGTGGTGGTCCTCTCCTTGGCCGCTTTATAGGTTGTATTTCTGCATTTAAATGTGGCAGCGCCAGTCAACACCGCTAGTTGTCAATACGTTAAGTGCGAAAGACTTGCTGCCTGTTGGTGCCACGTATCACGTGCCACGTACGTGGCACCAAGAGGCAAATAGAGTGGCCCTGTTCCTTCTGCCCGGTGCAGCCAAAAGCTTGTAGAGCTCCCTTCTTAAAACGTAAGGCTTACGATAGGACACTTCACCGGACCAGGTTTTATGCACGCCATGAAAAAGCTATGTTGTCACCGCCTTCGTGCTATACAATATTTTTTGTCCTGCTAGGGTGGGCCTTCATTAAGGTAAGTGGTCTGCTGCAGGTGGTGTTCACACTCGAGGCCCGTGGCAACCACGCTTCGTGGTTCCTGCACACCGTGGTGGTGCAGGACATGCTCGAGGATCTGGTTTGGGTGTTCTTCGGTCGAGCAGTGGCTGCAGCCGGAAGTGGGAGACCAAGAACAGCCCAAAAGTTTCAGCTTCCGGCCGGCCGACGGACAGCAGCAGGCCGACTTCTGGACGCTTTTCCGGTAACGTGTCAGCGCCTTCATTGTCGTATTGTTGGGGCACTTCTCACACAATTTTATGTTCAGCAGGGTAATGCGAAGAAACTCAAGGTTTCGCTAAAATACCCTTACTATAAACAGAATAATGTAGAGTCATTTTAATAAGTACACCAACCAAATCCGAGATTCTGGCGTTGTTCTCGTGGCCATTGTCCGTGTACTAAAATTTTAGGCCCTACAATGAATTGGCGGTGTAATCACACTGTATTATAGCTCTGAATGTCTGCTCTAATCGGTAAAATGAACGACTAAAACTTTTCTTTTACCGGTATATTTCCTTTTATTGCCGCGAATACGTGTGCATATATGCCTGTTCGCAAGCACATGTCGCGTATAATACACGCACCTGTCGACACATGTGGTAGTCACTATTCCCTCTTTTATTCTGTGGATAGGGTCACCAGATGCTTAACCGTAGCGACAAAGAAAGAAATGATTTGAGAGTTATATGAGCTTCAGAAACTGAAACTAAGAATGGAGGGCTTCCTAATCAGTTATATCAAGCATTGTTACCCCGTATCAGTAATGCTTATTGCGAAAAATAACGGCATTGATTTACATATGAACCATAAGAACTCGTAATACGTCAATAAGTTGTGCCCTAAATTTTATATTGGTGAAAAAACAAACCTAAATGACACTTCTGCTTCGATTTTAAAAAGATGTCATGCGCATCGCCTTGAGTCACGTCGCAATGAAAGGAACCTTTGTGCGCGAAACATTGACAGATTCAAGCTATCTCAGAATATCTACTTCATGTCCATGGTTGCTAAGTGTCCACTATGGTATATTTCTTTCTTTTGCAAATTGGCGACATACCCGCTGCTGGTCCCAAGAATCTACGCGAACGTGCGTAGCTGCACATCCTGTTAATAGTTGGGCAGAGTTTAAACCACTCACTCGATCAGCAATTACTTGTATTCACGCCTAATGTGATTCTACGATTATGCCAAGCAATATTACATAAGATCAGAGACTTCATCTACTGTGTCACATTCTTATAGCTTTTTTTTTGTGAAGCTGTTTCAATCACTGGAATGTCTCCTTTCCAGAACACTTGCATGCCTGGCAGAAGGCCTAAGCTTGATTCACACTGAGGATTTTTTATTGCTTAAATATTTGCATCTTTCTCAAGCTTTCCGCTCACGTACAAAGCTGTTTCCTGGATCACAATCAACAATGCCGACTGCGCAACCAGAAGTTCAGCAAATGAGCACTATCGCTTGAAATAGTAACATTTCTGAAAGCAGCTAAAGTAATGCATCTAAATGAAGTACGTGAAAAGAAGCGCAGCCGTTTAGCCGAAAGAGAACGAGCATTATTAGCAGGTTTCTGAAATCTTTTTTCTTCTTCAAAACGTAAAATAAAGTGGATGAAAACCCACTTGCCGCCAATGGAAATTGATCCGAAAGGTATAGTTTTCAGTGTTCACTGTCAGCTGCGTGTCTCGTCGTTCATTTACAAAGCTAGTGAATAGAGTCGCCATTTGCGGCAAGTTGGTTTATCACCGGCGTTCATCCATTTCGTTTGATCTGATGATTACTACACGAACTATGAACAATGCGCATTATGTTTTTGATGGCTTTATTGCATGTTGTGGCTTGTACAGGTTGTGTCAAACTAAGAACCGGGCCGTTCTATTCAATCCCACTAATTGCTTTTGAAACACGCAAGTTTTACACATGACCTTTAATCTAGACTAATGGCATTCTGTGCTCTGACGTCCTTGCGACTTCCCAGGCGTCGACTGCAGCGCCATTTTTTTCACGGGCCACACGTGGTTCAAACGTGATCGCGCGCTACCGGAGCTCCAAGTTCACGCGCGCCCAACGCGTCACCTGCGCGCTGTTCGTAATCCTGTCGGCCATGATGTTCAACGTCATGTACCACGACGTCGACACGAGCTCGGACGGCGAGCACCTGAGCTTTTTCGAGGTTCCCGTGCACCTCAACGACCTTTTTGCTCGGACTCCAGGTGAGCCAGATTGATACACCTCGAATAACTGACAGCTAATAAATATGTTACGGTTTTACGATGCAAAAGCAGGACACGACCTACGGAAGACATTGTAGTAGAGGGCTCCAGGAATTCTGAACATCTAGTGTTTTCTGCGTTCACCTAAATCTAAACAAATGGGCTTTTAACATTTCGCCTGGTCACCACTGGTAGAATTCCATCCCACGCCTGAACACTATTGGTCGGCAATCAAGCGCCATAACCTAACCACAGAAGTCGATACGTTAATGACAGGTGAAACAAATCAAAGCAAACAGATAGGATACAGTCTGAGGGTCAACTAGAAATCTTAATGTCCAAACGTGCGCTATATACAACCCCCTGACATACAGCGAACGCAGGCGGGACATAAATGTTCTCTAGCACGCCTTGCTGGCAGCTTTGCTTGGAGGATGGGACATTGTGTGATTTGCGACAGAGCATAGATGATTACAAGGCATTGTTGAACGGTAAATGTTTGTCGCTGACGCCAACGTTTTCGACAAGGGGACATGTCTTTCAAGGGCAACATATCCTACTTGGCAGTGTTTTAATGAGCCCCTTGGTCACCATTCCCCAACTTCAAAGGTTTGTGGGCAGAAGAGCAAGCTTGTACAAGGAAACTGCTTGAGAAAAAGAATATGATGACTGTGCTAAAGTACTCCGCTTTTCTATATTTTCCCTTCGCGTTGGGGATACAAAAACAGCAACCGATGCAAATCCGAACGTCATTACTGAACCGTGAGAGGGCGCAATCTCCAAGTCGGACCTGGCCGACCAGCTGACATTGTCGCCCAGGTCCATCTGGGGTGTCTACTCCATAGAATTGTTGGAATAAGGAACCCTCCCACCTTCAATAACTGTCATCTCTGCAATAAACGTATTTCTATTTCTCTCTCTCAGGTTGACAGTTAGCAAGGTCATAATGGTTAGTATTCAATCGGGCTCGCCAGTGATGCTAAATGTTTGCCTATAGCGTAGCACTCTCCTTGCCTGGCATTCACTTGTCCTTCATTTTTATCTTCCGCTAGCCAAACTCTCGTTATTGAGCAAGGTAATCATGTTCTCCTCCACCACCTTTGAGTTCATGGGGAGTGAGCCTGAAGTTTACAAAGAAGCTTGTAAAGAAGCGATCTCCTGCTGTTAATATGACAAGCCCTCTTGGCGAAGCATTCACTCTAACGAGATTCCCTACTAAAGGGTTTCCTGTTAAAAGAAAACGCACAGACAAGGGTCATCCAGCGCACACACACCATGCGATGCTGTCTGACGCCGAGAAACGAAAGAAAAGCACAACCTCATAATAAAATCCTAAACTGCTAGACCTATTCTAAGTGAGCAGTGTTGTCCCAAAGCACGCTTCAGTGAGGTTGCTTATGTTTGAAGCCTCCCTGAAGTTGTGTGGCGTTCGCAACGCCAATCGCGTTGCAACGTTCATAGTTTGTAAGTGAACGGTTTTATTTGTTGTTTACTTAACGTGCCGCACTTTACACATCGCTCACACAGGCGACTGCCTGAATAAACTTTCAGCTTCATCTTCATCGACACGCCCTGCCGCGGTGGTCTAGTGGCTAAGGTACTCGGCTGCTTACCCACATGTCGCGTAATCGAATTCTGGCTGCGGCGGTGCATTATCGATGGAGGCAAAATGCTCTATGCTCTCAAATTTGGGTGCACGTTAAAGAACCCAGGTGGTCGAAATTTCCGGAGCCCTCCGCTACGGCGTCTCTTATATTCATATGTTGGTTTTTGGACGTTAAGCCCCACAAATCGACCAATCAACCAATTAGTAGTCATCGACATGCATCATCACCGTCATAATTTTCTAACTACAACATCGCGCCTCTTGCGCCGCTCATGCTGACAGCTCGAGGCACGTGTAGCCAAATTAAAACGAATTCTCGCACCTGACGATTTTGACACTGATAGCCGCTGCCACTCTACTTTGGCCCTGCATTGATGTGGTGAAGTGGTGAGTGATGAGGTGCAGTGAAGTGGTGAGATTCATCACGTCGCCCTGCTTCTCACCACAAACGCCGCAACGCCACAGCCCAGTAAATGGAACGCTCACCTCGAATTTGTCAAGACATTGTCTTCATGTAGATGCTTTTCGAGATTAGTAAACAAGGTTCTTTAGACACGTGCTGATCAACTAGCATGATAAAGTGAGGCCCTATAACAAGGACACATGTGTAAGCTGTGTGTCAATGAGTTCAGAAAATAACAAAAGTTCCTGACACCGTTTTTAGACCACCAATAAATAACATTTTTGTGTCGCGATTGTAGCCAATCTTCCCCTGAGAAGTTCACCTGACATGCGCAGTCTACAAATTTCTTGTATAAGCAGAGTCTTCTTTTTAAATAAACGTTTCAGAAGTTGCTTAGCGCTCGTTTTGTTTATTTATTGAATCCTTGTTATTCGCTCTTTAGCTTAAAATGAGCAGTAATCAACTGTGCTGGTTTGCCATCCTGTTGAATCCTTGATCACTGCAGTCGTGCGATACGTATGAGGTATTATTGCCTTACGGTAATTCGCAGCCTCAATCACCTTTCTCAGCACAAGCCGATACTTGATTTCGTGACTACAAGGTAATCCTAGAAGTTATAAAAACTCTCGCGAAATTTGTCATAGGAGGAACAGATTTGATGCTGAGCATTGTTTCTTTACTCCTGTCTCGTGGCACCTGCAGGTGAGCTTGGTGACGGTGCCGCTAGGCGTGTTTGTCATCTTCGTCTTCAGCAATGTCGTCCACGGCCTCTAAGTGCCGCGCCCGAGCGTAGGAGGCCACGCATCTCGCTGTTCAGTTACCTGGACAACCTGTCGCACAACTACTCCGAGTCGCGCAGCGAGCACCGCACTCAGATGCTGCAGGTGCACATTTTCTGTCATATGTTGGAAGCCATTTGAAGACCTTGACGGCGCTGGCACGTTAGCCTCAATGAAACGCATCGAAGCTAATACATTCGTGCTACGAAAAGGAGCCCCTTTGTGGTGATGATATCGCTGTGTTACGTATTATGGTAATGTGCTCTAAGAAATCTGCTGCGGATCCAAATACCATTTGTGGCAGCAGCATTTTAATAAACGTATAACAAAAAATAAGGAACATAGCTCGTGCCCTGTGACAATGTTGTACTCAGGACTACCTACTACTTGGACAGAAAAAACAGTTGCAATTTGACCTCATGACTTTACGCTTATACAAGTAGCTAAATGCACACTATATCAGCCTCCGGATGTGCTCATGGATCGCTCCATGGACAATTCCGTGACAGGGTGCACGTTAGGGAACCCCAGGCGGTCGAAATTTTCGGAGCCTTTTACTACGACGTCTATCATGGTGGTTTGGGGACGTTCAACTCCAGATATTATTATTATGTTTCCGCGATGAGACATTTCTTGATTCAACTCGTTTTTGCAGCACACGCATGGTTTGTCAAAGCCTTGTCTAGGAGCTTGCAGGCATATTTATTGTTTAAGAATAAACTCTTCACTGAGAGTTGGTACATGGTGCGTGAATGGCATTATTTCATCGAAGATTTCGCCAGCACTGCTTCTTGTAAAGTTGTGAAGGTGTAAGCGCTGATGTTAGGCTACCCCTCAGCATGGCAACGACCCGTGTAACATTTAACACGAAAGTGTTTCTGCCGGAGTCCCCCAAGATTTTAGTGACGTATTTCCGTCACGAAAGTGTCATTTAAAAATACGCACGATCAGAAGTAGAAAAAACGTATCGTATAAAAAATGCTCTCTGGGTATGCAACAACTTTTGTCGGGCCCTCTATCACTGGGCCATGATCATAGTTTCTATGGCTCAAAAAATACACCTTTATATCTACCAGTGTCCTCTCACAGCGTTCTTGGTAAAGCGCAGTAGTACATGACTGTTGCATGTGTGATTTAGTTCTGTCAACACGTCGTTTCTAAGTGTGTGTCCTATTAGACGCATTTTCGATAGAACTGTAATTTGGTCAACGCCTCAAACACCCCAAGGTGGCATCATTACCCCAAGTGCTGGCGTCACTCATAGAATCTATCGGTACCAAAGATAGCTTTGAAACCTCTAGAACGCACCGGTTCCGCCTGGGTGTAGCTCAATGATGCCCATTTCCGTTCACCTACGCTCGCCCCGCGAATAATCGAAGCCAGCCAAAGGGAAGACACGACACGCGTTGCGTTTCCCTGATAAAGCAGTCGTGTTCAAGAACTCCAACATGCGGTGAGTAGGCGACCTCTGCTCAAGTTCAGCGTCCATTCAGTCTCGCGTCCAATCAGTCCCGCCCGCTGGCACATCACTTTCTCCGGTCTAGCTTTCACCGTTAACTACTACAGCTACCACAATCATCTATGACTACAAAAGTTTGCTTAATTGTTAAAGGGATCCTAAAGGCAAATAACATTTATGTTTAGAGTGCAAGTTCAATGCATGAAAACGCATGAAACGGCATTAATAATAACACCTGTGCCCTTACCGAGAAATTAAGCTAAATGTAGCACATGACGGACCTCATCAGTGGGATATTTTGGAATAGATCTTGATGTCCTGAGAGCGTCCGACTACAGTTAGTCACTAGTATCAAACTGTCCGCCATAAAAAAGAAACGTCCATGCATCAAGAAACGTTATAAATGCTGGTTGTACTGCGGCGAGTTGTCTCATAAAAAAGGAGTATACCACGCAATATATAGAGAATGGCGCAAGTTGTTCGAAAGTTTTGTTCTCGCTTGGTTAGGCTACACAGGTTGTGTCATCTAGTTTAGCTGTAAGCAAGCAGAACCATGGCCTGCAAGATGGCAGAAAATTGTTCAAAGGCGGTTTTTGCTGCTGTGGCTTCCTATTTTCGCCCTGCCGCTACCAGTGTCGGCCGCCGCGCAGTAAAGCTAATCAACGTTGTGCACGGCAACAGTGACGTGAGACAGCCACTTTTAGGCAGGGGATTTGAAGTCCGCTAACGCGATGTTGCGGACCATATAACATCCGAAGACGTATTTCGTGTAGAAAATTGGGTTTAAAGGAATAATACGCCTGGAGATGAAGAGCAGAGCGTCTCGACGCGGCCGTTTATTTTGGCACAGATCCAAGAACCACCTGACGTGCCACGCACCATTCCTCGGTTTCTCTTCCTCTAGTCATCGCAATGTGCACTGTTATTAACACTCCAGCCCACGAACTGCTGTGGACGCATTTCTAGGAAACACGAGGGCTGAATAGGCCGCGTTACAACTTTGCGTCCACTAGCTTTAGGCGACATGCACGAACAATGCCGCCGTTTCCCGTAATTGTTCTTCAGAACACGTGAT